>CM022944.1:32956085-33278585 GCA_012931725.1 Litsea cubeba
TGGGTCAGTTGCTATGTAGATGGAGACATGTGGTTATATGTGTATACATGTGCATGGAAAATAGTCTTTTGGTACCTGGAATTGATGAGAAAACCGAAGAACATGGTTTGAGATGATTCGAGAACATGTGGATGTCATTATGCAATGTACCTGAGAGCATGGGTTTTTAAAAAGGTTGAGCAGAAGAATTAAACTCCTAAAAAGGCAACCCATAGCAGTTAGCACAAGAGTCTCACAATGTTGAAGATGAATAGGTGTATCTGTAGTCGGGGGTAACAGTATATAGGTAGTGATAATTTCTCACTTGGAGAGAGAGAGAGAGAGAGAGAGAGAGAGAGAGAGAGAGAGAGAGAGAGAGAGAGAGAGAGAGAGAGAGAGCGAGAGAGAGAGATAGAGAGAGAGGCCATACTTCTTGAGACATTAAATATAGGCTTTTCTTCCTTAATTAGAGAAATAATTAGAAAAAAACATCATTGAAATGAAATCTCAAGTTATGGAGGTAGTTATCAATAATAAAAAAAATGAAAAGAAGAAGAAAAACAAAACAAAACAAAACAAATAAACCATGGAAGTAGTTTCTAGCAATTTGAAGTCAGCTACAACAGCTTTACTCTGGAACTTCTATAAATGAAAATTACAACCAAGTTAAGCCCAAAAAACCCACCTATATAAACTATGAACAATAGCATAAGGTCCCTCTCTCTCTCTCTCTCTCTCTCTCTCTCTCTCTCTCTCTCTCTCTCTCTCTCCTCTCTCTCTCTCTCTCTCTCTGTACGGACAAATTTCCAACTTATCTCATCTTCATTATTTTTTTTGCCAAAAGCGAATTATGAGGTGCCTATGTATGGCTATTATATGCAGCTCAAACTAGATTAGTTTTATTTTGCTCTTCACTATTGGCCTATTAAATTTATCTTTACTATGCCATGAAGTTTCTTTTATCAAGTTGCTTTGGTGTTGTGTGGTGAGCAGGGAAATGAGCTTTCAGGTTTTCTTGCTTTTCTTTCTGTGTTCTTGTCCTAAGATTTTGGCCCAAGATCCTCCTGTACATGAAACCATTGTTGTTAAGGGGGCTTCTACAATAGCAGTGACTGACGATAATTTTGTATGTGCTACTCTTGATTGGTGGCCTTCTGAAAAGTGTAACTATGACCAGTGCCCATGGGGACAATCTTCTGTTCTTAATCTGGTAAGAGTTCAAACATTCTGTTGAAGTTCTGTTATTGTTAAATTTAGTTTGTTACTAGGAAAAATGAAGCCACTCACACTTGGAAATACTGTTTGAATAATATGTTTCTTGTGGTTTTATCAGGACTTGCATCATCCCTTTCTTATCAAGGCCATTAGAGGTAATGTATCTTGACTTGTGAGTTTGACTCTTCTTTCTCAAATTCATTCAGTGTACAAAGTTCTTCCTCATTTTCATAATATCCATACATCACCGTAATCTCATGACATGATACCAGCATTTCTCTGGTTTGATTTAAATGATATATTTTCTTGGATATTCAATGAACTGGGGCTTTGGTACTTGGTTGAAATTGAAGTTAGTGATACTGTTGTTGATCCGCCATTATTGATTCAGTGGGATGCCAATAGCAACATAGGTTTTGGTTTCTCATTATAATTTTTAGTTCTTTACTATGGAGCATTTGGCATCTTTTTAGCGTACACTATAGTCGTATTTAATTTATCCACTACTGACTAACAATTTAAGATCCATGGTTTATGTTAAAACAATAGATCTTGTGATATCTAGGGTTTTCTCCTCAAGGACAGAAAACCCTAGAAATATGCAAACAAGAAGAACAAAGAAGAAAGTCTGATTTGAATCAAATGAAGAATACAGGGTTGTTGCTTAGGGCTGTGTGACACCTTCAATATATAATTTTCTATATTTTGAGTATTTTCAAAAACTTCCCAATGTTTAAGGCTATTTACAAAATAGCCCACAATATCATAATTATGAGGATCATTTCAATAAACATTGTTCATTAAAAGATGGGACTCTTTATCATGTCAGTAGCATTGTATCATTCTTTTGTCAGGGTAGGAATCTTTAGAATGTCAACATTGATTTACCATTTTGTTATTTGCGGAGTTGTAGCTTTCAATACTTTGAGAATAAGAGTTGGTGGTTCTCTCCAAGACCAAGTTGTGTATGATGTGGGCGATTTGGGGTTTCCTTGCCATCCATTTCAAAAGATGGTGGATGGGCTGTTTGGATTCTCCAAAGGCTGCTTGGGTTTGGACAGGTGGGATGAACTCAACCTGTTATTCAATAAAACAGGGTAAGGACATTGGTTTTGGAGTTTCCATTTCTTTTTTCCTCAGTTGTTTTGTTTCCTTGTTTCAATTCTATAACACGTTATGCATGCAATTGTTCAAAAAAAAAAAATGTTATGCATGCATCATGGTATGTACACTTAAAAGGGAGATTTACTGGAAGAGGTAAATGATTTCTGTATGTGAGACAGTATGGAGGTAGTTTGGAGGATCGCTTTGTCAAAATTGATGGAGCTTTCTTGTAACCTGTTGATATCCTTCACTGAAAATGTATGGTTCTCATCATCCCAGACAGCAGAACATTGATATAACAATTATCAACTAACAGTTTTTTTTTATTGGAAGAAATCTGTACTGAGTTTAGCGCACTAATTTCCTTATTCTGCTGCACTGCACTTAAATTCGACATATGGACCAATGGTCCAATAATTCATTGGGCAGGTCTCACCAATTGGTCATCTACAAATGAATTTCAGCAGTCACCAACCAGACATGCATACGCTGAATGTTGGCAATGTACAGTACTGTATTTTTGTAATGACCATCATGGAAAGGTTAGACTGTCCAGTCATATTTGAAGACTGTAGTCCATCCTCTGTAGTACATGCCTAATGAATAGCTATTTGGGCCTTCAACCGGAGCCAAATGACAAATGAATATGGCAAAATAGACATGGAAATGGATGCACAGTGCTCAGTTTAGGCTCCCCCTTAAATCAGCTGGCCTTTGGTCCTTCTGTGGCCATTTTCTGTTTTCTCCTATAACCATTTTTGTTTGTAGGCCAATGATGAAGGGTCAAGTTCTCCAACCCATTATATGATGGGATGCATTTCTAGGGGTGTAACGGTTCGGTTAACCGGTTATTTTGAGAAAACCGTTAATCAAACCGTAACCGCAGTTTTCTGTATTTGAAAACCGTAACCGTAACCGTGAAGACAAAAACCGTAGAAAACCGAACCGCGGTTAACCGTATGAGACGGTTCGGTTACGGTTAATAACCGTGGAAAAATCTAAGTATTAATTTCTCAGTTTGACTGCCATCTTCTTTTTTTGACTTTTAATATACAATATGTTCAAATTGGAATAAATTCAAACTGAAAGGAATTGGAATCAAATGGGAAAAATTTCGTCCATATATGGAACTCAATTGACTGCTGGATCGACCAATATACAATTTCGTCCATATATGGAACTCAATTTCGTCCATACATTGAAAAATTCCGTTGTCAAATGAAGAATTCTCTTTTCCTCTTCTCGTCCATATGCAATGTTAGTTTACTCACTAGATGCCCTATTACCTGAGACAGAAGATAACTACCACCACCACTTATCACTTTACAAAAATAAAAAATAAAAAAATCAAAGCATTCACATGAATGAAATTGGAGGAAAGCTTGTGTAACAGAAGCAGCCATACAACTTCACCTGAACATATCCAGAATGTGGGACTACAACTCTAATTTAAATTTCCATAGATAGTTCAGATCTGCACCTAAAACTCTACAACTTCACCTAAACATATCCACCAACATTCCATAGAAAAATAACTTCACCTGTACAGATCCAAACCACCATCACTATAGGCAACTACTTCACCAAAATTCAAACCTCATCCAAATTCAAAAATACCACCTGATAGTATCAGTTCAGTAACCTTACAAATTTGTTCATAAATACAACAACCAATGTTGTAAAAATCGCTAGGCGGACGCTAGGCGGTGGGCATGGACTAGGGATTAATTTCCGATTAATCCCCGCCTAGCCCGATTAATCCCCTCTTAGTCGGATTAATCCCCGCCTAGCGCCTAGGCACCGCCTAGGCGGTGACCGCCGACTAGCGCCTAGGCGCCGACTAGGCGGCCGCCTAGGCCGATTTTTACAACAGTGACAACAACATATCATAGAAAGTTGATACTTATGTATTATGTATTGAGAAAATTTTCATCCAGCCCTTCCTTTTTTTCCTTTATTTTATAACGGTACGGTTAACCGTATGCGGTTAACCGAACCGCATTTTACGGTTCGGTTCGGTTAACCGCGGTGAATTTTTTTAGAAAACCGTAACCGAACCGAACCATGCGGTTTTTTTATTTCATTAACCGTAACCGAACCGTGGAACACGGTTATTAACCGCGGTTCGGTTCGGTTCGGTTGCATTTCTGTATATGAACAATGGTTTGAATAAAGGATCATGTGGATAAAAGTAGTCTCTGCAGCAAAGACCCCATAATTCTCTGGGAATTAACAATCAAACCAGTTTTTTTTTTTGCTGGACATGATTACATGGCTTATAGTTAATTTTATGCTTGCAGAGTGATAGTGACATTTGGTCTTAATGCACTCTATGGAAGGCATAAAATCAGAAAAGGAGTTTGGGGAGGTGCTTGGAACTCTAGCAATGCTCATAGTTTCATAAAATACACCATTTCCAAGGGATATCGAGTAGATTCATGGGAATTTGGTACTGCCAATAAGACCTTCACTCCTTTGCTTGGAAAACCCAGTTCAAGTCTTCTTACCTCAGTTGCATCCTTTGCCTTGTTCCAGGGAATGAGTTGAGTGGAAGTGGCATTGGGGCAAGTGTTAGGTGCTGAACAGTATGGAAAAGATCTCATTAGCCTTAAAGCTATCCTCAGCGACTTATATAAGGGCTCCCGCCAGCATCCATTACTGTTGGCACCAGGTGGATTCTTCGATCAGAAGTGGTATACTCAGCTTCTCCAGGTTTCGGGGTCAAATGTTGTCGACGTTATGACACATCATATATATAATCTTGGTGCAGGTGGGTGAGTTGGTGCATGATATATTTAAGAAGAAAATGATTTGTTTTTTATTAGATACATCTCAGGATGACTATTTAGAAAATGTTAGTCAATTTATACATGAATTCGACTACAAGACCTGCCAGGCTGCCACTGTATATTCCTTAATTTGTCAATAAGCTATTTTTCACACATAGAACATGTTTGAGTTCATAATTTACCTGACCTATTTTGTGCAAGTGGAAAATGTTAATAAGTACCAAATGTTTTTTTTTTAATGGTTATTGGTAAATTTTATTAAAACACAAAAGTGCACAACACAACCAAGGATAATAAGAAGAGAGTAATGGTACACGAGCATTATACCCAACAGGCCAACACTCCAACAAAACAAAAGTACATAATTGGTGCACACAAAGAGATGACTCTAGAAACCCTTTTCTTAACCAACAAATCTGCCAAACCATTCGCCAACTAACCCACATGCCGGAAAAACACATTGATTGAAGAACCAATGATTTAATCTCCTTTATGTAAATAGTGAAATCTCATGGGTCTCACATCTGAAAAAGAGACCCAATAAACAACATTTAGAATAATCACTTTCTACCATAAGTTTGCCTTGAAACGAACGGGAGAAAACCCGAAGAGCTTCCAAAATAGTTATCACCTTTAGATTCTTTAATGCCTAGAGAATAAGAATAACATCTCTCCTTTACTATTCGAAGCACACCATCCTTGCCTCTTGCTGCTCCATCAACATTAAATTTGAATAAACCAAGACAACACCACTGCTTAATGGTCTTCTCCTTTAAAGGGCCACACCTCATTCAATCTTCCTAATTTTGAGTTATTATTCAATGACATTTTACACATTCCTTCCTAATTGTTATCTACTTTGCTTGCCTCAACATCGTCACCTTTTAGGATCACCTGAGGAGACAATAGTGTTCCTCTAAATATACTTTCATTTCTTTCTTTCCAAACTGACCAAAGAATGAGAAAGTAATGATCTTCCATAACAACAAACCAGAACCATGAAATGGAGCAAGCTTCCATGCCTCTATATTAAGCCCCCTAGCGAATCCTGGAATCAGCAATTCAAGCCCCACACTTCTGAAGAAAACTATATCGAAGAAATGAGAAGAAATCACAATATAAGAATAAATGCTTCATCTACTCCCTTTGTTTCTGTTTGAGAGCACATGTAAGAAATGTTATCCGCTATAAAGCCCTTTGTTCTTAGATCATCCAGTGTAGATATTTTTCTCACGAACGCCAACCAACATAAAGCCCCCACCCAAGGAGCTAAAAGATAATTGCCAATTTCAGTTCGGTTAGGCCGAAATGGCCGAACAATTCCAGTTTCAGTCTATTTGAAGTTCGGCCATTTCGGGCAAAGTGAATCACACATCTGAAAACTTCTCCCTCAATTTCAACCTATTTGGTCTATTTAAGCATTTGGTTTCATTTAGGTCTGTTTCAGCTGGTAGTTTTATGTTTGTTTTCCAAAAAGAAAAAAAAAACAAGTAAATAGCAGAGGTCTTTTTGTAATTTTTTTTATAAAACATATGCAAAGCCCCCAACTATATGCAAACTATAAAATAAATGCATGTAATATTTTGAGTCAAGATTTCAAGAATACATATCTAATTTGACATTGTCACGTACACATAGCTTATGAATTATTCATTTGGCATGTAGAAATGACATACTGCATTGTTGATTGAGTAGAATAAATTAAATGTATATAATTTATTTGTTATTTTGAAAATTTATTATTTATATATATGTATATATATTTTATATTTTTCCTAAATGAACCTCCAAAATGTATTACAGAAATTCTGAGTTGGCCAAAACAGTTTCAGTTTGGAGCCAAACTGAAACGAGGTCTGAAATGAAAGACAACTACAAGCCAAACCCAGCCCTATAGACACCCAAGGAGGATGGTCCACAATGGCTCCGCTGGATGCCAAATAAAAAGATCTAGATGAGAACTATCCAAAGTTTGGATTTCAAAAGGAGATGACTTCCAAATATGAATATCAGCTTCATTCTTGCGTTTAAAGTGACTATAAACACGTTCAATAGCAATCTCAAAGGGGACTCAGACTCCTCACATTGATGGAGGACTCCATGAAATGAAATAGACCAACACAAGTTATTCCCTCTAAAGGTATAACCCTCTTTCACAGATGACTATATTAGAGACCACCCTAAACAACCAAGGAAATAAGTAAAATGAAGGGCCCATCCTAACCCAGCCATCAAACCAAAACTGGACACTTTCCTCTTCCCCAACTTCAAAACCACCCTATACCTTAAGAGTCCTCCCCAAACACAAACCGGACACGTGCCCCCCAACAAAAAACCACACACACACACAACAATTAAGAAAAAAGAAAAAGGAAAAGAAAAAGAAAAGTTGAAAATTTTTTCACGATGGTTTATCTTTTCAATAAAGAAACAGGCAGTTTTTAAGAAACTAAAGGTTCCTCTCATTATTCCAAAGAGAGCCTCTGTGCATGAGTTCTGTTCAACCTGGTTCATGCTTCAATGTTTTAGCTTTATCCGGTGTTAACATAAACTTAGATGCATAGAATATTTTCGTATGGTCCTAGCTAACACACAGCGGTGACATATTTAGGCAATCCAAATTGATATAGTGGGACCTGTTCTGATAGACATTTAAACAAAAATCTAGCCTATTGAACAATTCCAACGTCTAATTGGTGGACTAGGAAGGCCTTTGTCTGCATTTTCTTTTTAACCCATATTTTATACTGCGAAAAACAGTGACTATCTTGTGGGGTTATGAACTTCATCTGCACAAAATTCTTTACACAGATGAAAATTATCAATATGTTCTAAAATAATACATAATACATCTTACGCAGGGATGTGTTTTCTTTGGACACTAAATCTTTATGTCTAGTTATTTTGGATGGCAACATTACTCAAATGCATGACCTTATGGTTGTGATAATTTAGTTTGTAAAACTTATGCAATATTTGTCAGGGAGAACAACCCTTTTCTATCTTTGTGAATTAAAAAAAAAAGGGTCATTACACACTGCGGGTCCTGCCAAAGCAGGGTCTTAGGAGGGTCCGGACTGGAGACAAACCTAACATGTGGCAATTTTGCACGAAGTGGGTGCTCGCAAGTCTTGAACCTGCATTATCTATGCGAATCTTAAGTAAAATAAAATATCAAGAGAATGCAATAATCACAAACCACAATAGAGAGATTTTACGTGGAAAAACCTTCAATGTGAAAGAAGAGATCACGGGAAGAACTCCATTAATAAGCACTGCAAAAGAAGTTTCTCAAGAATTCTTCTCAAAATTACTGCTAGGAATCCACATTTAAAATATTTGGATCTCATTGTTAGGATGGATCATGGATGTCTACTTCTTTTCAACTGATGCAATGGCCTTGAAGGTTGTCTCTTTCTTGGTGCTATACTACTTTCTATTGGTAAGTAATGCCCCACATCCCACATCGCCTAAGTAATGCCTTTGGCAAGGCTTCATATATACTTAGGCAGGCCCGTCCATGAAATCTGTTGGGCATGCATGTGAGGGGAAGTGTTGGTAAAGTAAAGTGCCACATCCCACATCGCCTAAGTAATGCCTTTGGCAAGGCTTCATATATACCTGTTTGGGCCTTTAAGCTTTTGGGTTGGTATATGATTTCTTACATGGTATCAGAGCGGGTTCGATCTCGTCATTCTTGTGTAGCCCACGTGGCAGGCTCGTCCATGAAATCTATTGGGCATGCATGTGAGGGGAAGTGTTGGTAAAGTAAAGCCCCACATCCCACATCGCCTAAGTAATGCCTTTGGCAAGGCTTCATATATACCTGTTTGGGCCTTCCACCTATGAGCTTAAGCTTTTGGGTTGGTATATGATTTTTTACACTCTCTCTCTCTCTCTCTCTCTCTCTCTCTCTCTCTCTCTCTCTCTCTCTCTCTCTCTCTCTCTCTCTCTCTCTCTTATCCTTTTCCTCTTTTTTCTTTCCTCATGCGCATAAAACCACCCTATGTTTTTTTTAAATTTAATTTTTTATATTTTTGAGAATTTCTTTCCTTGGAGGAAACCTATCAGAGACATTCTTAGGTAGCCATGAGTAGTATATTCTCAATTACATGTGGGATCCACTCGTGAGGTGGAAAACTCCAACTTTTTCCCTCCCAACTCATTAAAATGATTAAAGGCAGGTTGCATGCCCTCCATACCTGTCAAAGTGTATACAACAAAACTCACGCGTCTATTTTGACACTGTCTTAGTCATCGTATTTGACAGACTTTTGTCAGTACAGATTTTCTCTAATTTCATGTACTTATTGTCTATCACATTTCACATCAGATGATACCTTGTGTTTGGTTCTAGAGTGTATTGTTGCATTATTACTCAAATCAATGGTGCTTTATTGTCATATCTGGAAAACATGCTCGTTTTGCTACGAACCCAATTCTCTCATGAATCCTTTTAACCATATCCTCTCTTTAAACAGGCAGCAATTAATCCAATTCAGTGATAGACAATGCAACTCATTTCTGTAGCTTTGACTCCCGTGAGATGATGCTTTCTACAATAGTAAATTGATAACCAGGCATAAACTTACTCGTGTTGATATAACCTGCCACTTCAGTATCTGTAAAGCCTTCCTACCTTAAGTGGTGACCTTTTAAAGCTCAAACGCACTCTTAATGTAGCTTAAGTACCTTAAAATGCACTCAACAACTTCCCGGTATTTCTCCCCAGAATTTGCAAGTATCTACCCAGTCATGTATAAATGTGGCATATATCGAAACTCGGTAAAACTGATGCGTAGGCATTCTTCTTCACCTCACTCCCTCGACAAACACTGTTGCACTTAACTTGAAGTGATTAGCAAGTGATGATTCGGATTAAATAGATCAAGTACTTTCTCAATGTACTTTTCTTCTGATAGTCATACAGCTTATTCTTCCTAACATGCTTGGCTGTCCTGCCTAAAATCTGTTTTGCAACCCCTAAGTCCATGTCAAAGGTCACTTGGTTCTTTCTTTTTTTTTCTTTTTTTTGACCTGTCAATCAAGTTAGCATCTTGACCAGTGATAAACATGTCATCAAACATGCAATTGGAGAATAATGAATGAACTTTCAGAAACTTTTCCAAAATAGACAATGATCTGCAGTTGTCCTTTTGTAAACATGACTATAAATGAGTGGACTTCTTGTACCATTCCTTGGGCCTATTTCAATTCACATATGCTCAACTTGCTTGCCAATGTGTTCCTTTGCCTTCGTTTATGTTTGAAATCTTCTAGCTGCTCCATCTAAATCTCATCCTTCAAGGCACCATCTAGGAAGGTTGTCATAACACCAACTTGGTCAACTTCGAGGTCCATAGTAGCTGTTACATCCAAGATGAGCACAAAATAAAGGATATCTGCACAATGATAGGAAAGATCTCATCAAGATCAATGCCTTTTTAAAAAAAATTTAGTTACCCAAATACTTCTACAACCAGCCTTAACTTGTATTTGGAACTCCGAACTCTTATTGTCATCTTGATTCCTTTAACTTGTACACCCATTTACTTGAAGTTTTTTAGCCTTTGTACAGCACAACTAGCCCAGACATATGGTTGTTATGCAATAAATGAACTCTTGTCGCATGGTTGCAACCCACTAATCGTAGTGTGCACACACTTGAACTGCTTGAAAGCTTTCTGGTTCACCACTTTAAATAAGTAGGATCTATCAGATGAATAATACCTTGTCAAAAGTTGTGATGATGTTTCGACCCTCTCAACTAATGCAGGCTTGATGGATGATATTGATGAAATAGTGCTGGAGCACATGGCCCATTTAGACCAGGCCAAGGGTCGATAGGCCCTTAAGTAATCAAAGAGCTCACCTGTGGAGGGCTGATTTGACATCCAAGCCCACTTCCAAGCTTGATTAGCAAGCCAGGCCCTAAAAGGCCAGCCATTGATCACCTAGCTCACATATTGGCCTGCATTCAACCGCCAAGCACACCATGAGTGTAGGCCCACGAAAAAGGGATCCACAACACTGTGGAACAACTGCTTATTGTGCGCAGCCTACCGCAAGTCAGGCCCAAGCTGGGCACAGGGCTGTCCCACTGTCTCCTGTTTTCCTGTCCTTTTTTTTAGTTTCCAATTCAGAAACTCTAATTTCTGATGACTTAGATTACTTGTACTTGTGGTTTGGAGTAATTAGGTTTTTAGGGCTTCTTTCTTTTGAGGGTCATATGGATAATAGCATTAAAACAACCTGCTCATCTTTTGGCTGTGTTTATGAATCAACTCTTTGCAACAATCCATTTCTGAGGATTTTTGCTGGATCTGTCTGTTGGGCATGTTATTCCTCTCTATTGGTGAGTGATTATACATGAATTGCATTGATTTTCCTTTGATATTGCTTTGCATTTGCTGTTTTCTGTGAATTGCATCCTACAAGTTGCCTTGATCTTGAAACAGCCTCTCTTGCAAGTGTTCATCCTGTGTTTAATGCTTTTGCTTTTAGGTCCAGCATCTTCCACCAATGGATATATCTTTTTTAGGTTTTTCTCTATTACATTGATTGGTAGTGTAGAGATCTTTAAAATGTAGGTGGTCCACCATCTTGACTTTCCAAATTAATCAGTTGTTTCTCTTCAAACTTAAGCTTATCATCCTGCTTGATGTATTAGCATCCACTCTTCGTTCACATGAAAATCTCAATCCTTTTCTGATACTACTACTGGGAAAACAAGTTCTTCTGTTCTCCATGTGAATCCAGGGTACGATAAAGTATTAAGTGAAAGAAAGAACTATGCTCTGCAAAAGAGAGAATTTGTATGTGGAAAATCCTCCATTCTGAAGCAAAAAACTATTGGATGCTCTTTGACAATTAGCCACCATAAAAGAAGTTTATTGTCTCAGATTAATATTCGAGGAATAAACATGAAAATATTTAAATCTTGCTGCTAGGGATGATGCCTGCATAACTGCTTCAATCGCCTTGAAGGTTTTGTCTTGGCGGTGCACCACTTTCTCTTAAAAACTTGTGGAATATCTAATACTCTCCTCTTTCCTATTCTTTTCCTCTTTTCTCTTTATCTTCCTTGCTGTGAAGTAGAACAACCAGACAACCCTTCTTTTTTATGGAGACTTATTTTTTGTTAAGTAGACCTATTAGAATCTCTTTTGGAGGTAGGACTTCTTGACCCAAAAATGATAGTAATCTGTTCTTGATTATGTATCAGACCTACTCATAAGGTGGAAAACTCCATCACTAGTTTGTTTTCTAGTTTGAAGGGATAACTGTATTAAAGTATTCGCTGCCTGGGTCCTTTTGTTTTTCATGTTTGAGTCTAGCACATATGTACATGTTGAGTATAATCCACATCATATAAGATTCTAACCATGGTCAGTTCCTATGAATAGATGGTCAGCTATTTTATCTATTTCTTTGTCAGGTGTTGATCCCCATCTTATGAGGAAGATCTTGGATCCCCACTACTTAAGCCAAATATCGAAAGCATTCAAAGACCTCCAATTCACTATTCAAAGACATGGCCCGTGGTCTTCCGCATGGGTTGGAGAATCTGGTGGCGCATACAACAGTGGAGGCCGCCTGGTGTCCAACACCTTTGTAAATAGCTTTTGGTAAGTTTGATTAGTTACTTCCTCCAAAACTTGTTCGCTGACTGCTTGTGTACATTAATCAATGCAAATTATCTGCATGTGCATGTAATGCAAGGTAGGTACTTAGATCAGCTTGCAATGGCGTCCAAGTATGGAACAAAGGTTTATTGTAGACAGAGTTTAATTGGTGGAAACTATGGCCTCCTCAACGTGACAACATTCATACCTAATCCTGATTATTACAGGCAAGAAACATTTTAAGTGAGCTACGAACTTTGATTATCTATATTTGAAACATGTATATCTAAATACTGCTTCTATTGGCCTGATCAAGCAGTGCATTGCTATGGCATCGACTGATGGGGAAAGGTGTTCTCAGCATTGATTTCAGTGGTTCTCCATTTTTTACGTGCCTATGCCCATTGTTCAAAAGGAAAGGTATCACAGATTGCATCACGTTATGGTTTATTTTTGATGTCTTGAAACATCGCTTCTTGGGCACGGAACCTTGCTAGACTCTCCATAGATTCTTTTATTACTAATTTAAGAATTGTTTTCTAGTTGATAAATATTATCAACATGTTTTCCATTTGTTAAATCTAACTAGAACATTGAAATATTTATTACTTGGTATTTAGGGTAAGATTTGCTCATAATTTTGTGTGTTATTTTTGCATATTAGTTTGTTTAAAATGCCACATAACATTTATATTTACTTGAATATATTTCTGACAACAACCAGAGGGTGTGGAGAGTTACAATTTGTAGTGGCATATAACAAATGGTTTACAACTGAATGATAAGAAAGAAATAGGAGTGATAAACCACCATTGGATAGAGGTTTGTCTTGTTAATCATGTGGGTTCACTATTCTTAACATTGGGTATACACATACGTGTACTCATTCAAGTTAGCTGCTATCACATCATGGTCCATCTTCCTAATTATCCTTGAAATATCAGTTTGTAGCAAGATTGGCCTTATTTCAACGAGTAAAATCTCTAGACTGATTCTCTGGTAATGGTTCTGAGTGAACTCAATCATATCAAGTGAAGAGTAATCTTGAGCTTGTTTTCCAGTTCTTTTATGTGTCTGACTTTCTGAATTGTGAACCAGTTTTCCACATTATGACGAAGGTTTTTCTTTTTCTTTTTTAATTTTTTGAATGGTAATTTTTTGGTAAGTTGAAATCAATTTATAGATCTTACTTGAATTGATCCAACCCTAGTGAGTATTGGCACCAGTCGTCGTTGTCATCATCATCATCAAAGCCTTGTCCCAACTATGTTGGGTTGGCTACATGAATTTTGTTTCTCTATTTCATCATCATTATCATCATCATCAAAGCCTTGTCCCAATAATGTTGGGTTGACTACATGAATTTTGTTTCTCCATTTCGATCTATCTTGCGCCAAATCCTTAGATAAGTTGCACTTCTTCAGATCTATTTTTACTACCTCCATCCACATCTTCGGCCTACCCCTTCCCCTTGGTGGGGCCATCAACCTACAGAGCTAAACTTTTCCTTACCGATGGCGTTGCTTGCCTGTGTTGGACATGCCCAAACCATATCAAATAGGTTTTTCTAATTTTATACCCTATTGATGCTACCTCTAAATGCTCTCGAAATTGCTCATTTCTAATTTTATTGGCAGTGCTGAATACGCAATTTCTACTGAGTTGTGCACCATTACCTTGGTTCTTGAGTTTTTATTATATTTGTGGGCCTCATGTTTCAGTGTTCAGATAATTGATCAGATGAGGCACAAGGTGGATGGTACATAACACTCCTATCCAAAAATACCATTGACCATCAATAGACTCAAAATAATACTAACACTAAAAGTAGTAACAGCATCATCAATTGCTGTCCAATTGTAAAAATAAGTGTTCATCTGTTTGATGAGTTATTTTGATATAGTTCTATCCATTTTCCGGAAAGTCGATGACCTGGATCTCCAAACTATGACCCCAGTGTGAGACGTTAATGCAGTACAATACTTCCTGAAACTTCAATTCAATCAGTTTAGTTCCTATGTCAATCCCTCGAGTTTCTGAAGTGTCTTAATCACTGAGCTAATTTTTGGCCAGTTTACACTAAATGAAATGCATATAGAGGTACAATCATAGAATTTTGAGATGTCGTGATCAGAAGTGTATCACATTATGTGGACATGTCCTGCTGCAATGGGGACAGTTTGAATAAGGGGGAACATCAAATATGGCTCCAGTTCTTCCAATGTAGATTTGCCCTCTAACAGCAGATAGAAATGAATAATTCACACAGTTGGCCCAAAGTTCTGACGATGCATTCCATATGGATCATCATCCAGCCCAAATATTAAAAATCAACTTGGGCCATTCATCAAGCTTGGGCACAATTTACTAATCACATATGGTTTAAAAATGTTTAGGCCAAATGATTCCCTCATATGATGATCCTGTGTGTTTTGCCTGATAAAGCGGGCCAGCCTATTTCTAGGCCAGGTTCTACACAAGGTGGGTAGCCCCACCCAACTCATGGAATGTTGATCATATGGGTAACGTTATCTTGTAAATAAAAGAAAAGATATAGTCCTTGTGTAGGCTATTTTTAATAACTAATAGTCCTTTTGTGTAAGCCATTAGTACTTATTAGCATTAATATTGCTAGGGTTTCCATGTTTCTCTTCTTCATATCAAAGCCAGGTTATTGCTGTGGCAGATGTTAGTATTAGAGCCAGGTTTATTGCTGGCAGATGTTAGTATTAGAGCCAGGTTTCTCTAAGATGTCATAAATGATTGTGGTTTCTCACTCCCCTTATTGCAGGCGGGCATTACTTTGCTGTTGATCAATCTAAGCAACTCCACCAAATTCCACATCACCGTCCGAAATGGCATGAACATCAAGCTGCACGAAGGAGAGGCCGACCACGGAGAAGGTTCCTTCATGGAAAACTTTAAGAAGTCAGTCACATGGATTGGAAAGAAAGCATCAGATGGGGCAGTGCAGAGACAAGAGTACCATTTGACACCAAAGGATGGGAACCTTCGAAGCCGAACCATGGTCCTCAATGGAAATCCATTGAAGCTCACTGAGGATGGAACTATCCCTGCTTTGGATCCTGTTCTGGTTGATGTGAATTTGCCTACATCTTTGGATCCCTTATCCATCGCCTTCATCACCCTCCCCAACTTTGAGGCTCCTGCTTGTGCATGATTTGTATGTGCATTCCTCCCCACTTTGCTCCCCTTTTTTGATATTAGAACTTGGAATCTGTCCATTAGCTACTCTCATGCTGGAAGAATAATTTATTTGTTATCGTATTCTTGCATCTTAGTGTACGTATATGTTGGCATTCAAGTGTATATTTATACATGCATGTATCCTTCTTTGTACGTCTAAAAGTTTTTTAATGCAAAGGAATTCAAATTTCAGTATGAAGAACATTTGTTGTGTGAGTTATCTATCAAAGAGGAAAGAGTAATTTTTGTCTTGACGGTTGTGATTTGTAATGATGCCTAATGAACAATGAACTTATGGCATGCATTATATTACTTACATTCTGTGGGTAGATGTAGCCACTTCCAAAAATCAGTTCCCCAAGTGCGCAGTTGGGATCCACCATTTATGATTGCATACATTTAGGTGTGTAGAATCTAGGGCTCAACCACAATTATGACTGCTCAAAGGTGGACGTTGACCTCAACAATCCCTACCTCAACTGCACACCCGCTGCGACTCATGCTGCGAACTCACAAAATGCGTGACTCGAACGCCCGACCTACCAGGCTCTGATACCACTTGTAGGATCTTACACCCCATTGAATTACCACTTATCCCAAACCAATTGGTGATAGGAAACGGTACAACAATAGTTTTATGGTGAGGGCGAGGGCTCGACCACAATTATGACCGCTCAGGAGCGAGGGTGGACGTTGACCTCAACAAGGTGGAATCAGAAATTTTCATTTGGAGGGGCCAAAGTAAGTTGCATTGAACAAAATTAGGGGACCTTTATGAGAAGCTTAAAAAGATTGTATTTAGGTTGTACTCTATCTTGCATAGAAATAACAAAAAAAAATTAAAGTAAAATAATTGATGAAAGATATGTTATTTCACAGAAATGTAAGGTTGTCGTCATCATAATCATCAAAGCCTTGCCCCCAATTATGTTGGGGTCGGCTATGTGGATGTGTTTCTCCATTCTTTTCTAAATCCTTGGATGGTTTGTACTTAGAATCTATTTTTACTACTTTCATACACATCCTCTTCGGCCTATCCCTTCTCATTGGTGGGCCATCAATTTGTATAGAAATTTAAGGTATAGAAATATAATATGAATTACATTACCAATTGACTTCTCACTCTTTTAGTACTCAATTTCTAGGTGTCAAATTCAGCTTCAATGTTAGATGGGTATAATGTCATATTTAGTTTTTGCAATGATCTATCATTGGTAATCATCAGTCATGAGTCTTATAATTGTGAAGAGGGGGCTGTTGTACTTGTTATATTTAAAAATTAAACATGCCTTTATCATATATTTTTCTGACGTATAAACTATGCTTGTATACTATGTATGTGAAAAAGCTATTGGAATGGATGATAGTTCCAAAAATCAATGCACTGGAATAAAAACAAAGCAAACTAGCTAATCAATTTACCAATTACACATCACAAGAAGGCAGACACAAATGTAATGTGGAAACTCTATCCAGGGCGAAAAACCACGATCAGAAAAACCAATCACTATTGAACGGTTACAAGATATACTCACAGCTCCATTTTCCCATCAGTACGTCGACCTAAGGACTGTAGTTAAACTTGCACAACTCTTCGCTGCCACGACTAATCACCACGAACCGCTCTCCATGCTTGATCCTCCAATAACACCTTGAGAATTAAGATGCTCAGATATTCTACAAGGAAGTAGAAGCTTCAAATCTTCTAGAGCAAATCTTCTGCCCAATCTCTCAATAATAGCTCTAGAGAATAAGGAATCTCTCTTAAGGTTTTCTCACTTCAGACAAGAGAGAACAACGTCTTGTCATACTTAGGGTTGAGCGAATCACCCTTTTTGTATAGCTCAAAACTCGTGCAAGAGTTTTCTAATAATGATCCAATCATAATAGCAATCAGTCTCAAATTCTAAATAAGAATTCGGATCAAACTGGACTTTCCGTCCATGCTCGCTATAGCGAGCGTCTTCTCTGACCCGGACTCCGCTCTAGCGAAAGGAAGCTTCGCTATAGCTAACATGTGTTCTAGAATTTGTCTCTCTTGGCTCTAAAACACTCCAGTCTTTGCTTCAGGTATTCCGGTGACTCAACCACAATCCATTCTAAAATTAGATAGAAAATTAAAACTCAAATGGATCCAGAGTTTTGTCCAACCCATGATTAGCCAACACAATGAAATTCCTAACGGTATGGATATGTGTATAGAGTATGACGCTATAAAACCAACTACTTCAGAACACAGTAATTGAGCTTTTAATTTAATATTAGCACCAATCAAACCAATCCTTAAAACAAAAGGGCATCCAGATGAACCAAAGGATTGGCGAGTCACCTCTTTTGAAATGGGTAATAGGCAGAAAACTGCTATAACCAAATCCTCTTTCCAATAATCGGAGCAGTGGAATCAACGCACAAATGAACCCATTGAAATCAAGTTAGTCGAACATTTGAGAACTAACAATCTCAAAGACAGTAGTTCCTCGTTTGTGTTTTTTAGTGCAAAGCGTGGGCACAAAGCACCAAATTTTTTTTTTTTTATAACTCAAAGTATTCTCTGCACAGCCCAGCCCAAAGCGCGAGGGACACTCGGTTCTGGACAACTTGAGAACTAATTTCTAGGGGCACATGTAAATCCTCTTATCGACATATACCGGATAAAACTATGGGAGGTGACCAACGAAGATAGGTGTCGAACATAAGACCTCTCCCTTCCTTGGCCAACTGCATGCACAAAGCACCAATTGAAAGTACAATTTGAAGCTACACTAGTTAGATAACCATTCAATTGACTTGCCATGGAATGGGTGGTCACTGGTCAGTGGTAAAAAGGTAAGGTCCGGATCTCTTAATCTAAACATATTCTGTGTTCTTTTCAATCTCAACAGCGCAGCAAGAGTCAATCGGTCACAAGTTGGACTGAGTTAGCTTCATGTGTATATAATGCTAGCAATTCATAAACAGATTATAATGCCTCTAATAGATAATGATGGCAGATAAATCTGCAAAAAGATGGCAATAGATGTGTGTGAGAGAGAGAGAGAGAGAGAGAGAGAGAGAGAGAGAGTTGCCTTTATGTAGATGTGGATCATTCAGATAGCTTTTCCTTTCCCCTTGTTTTCTCATCGTCCGCTCCTTATCGAACGCTTCTTTCACCCTTTTCTTCAACACCTTGTTATTTGTCTCTCTTTTTGTTAAGAAATGATTTTTCTGCAAGACGGTTGACTGGTAGCACCCATTAGCAGATTAGGCAAAAACAAGGAAACTAATATCTTACACTAATATGTTATTATCAATTGACAGATATTTTATTATGAGAAGGGAAAATCTCAAAATGGGGCTCCCAGATTTCAATCAGGACAAAAAAAAAAAAGTTTTACATTTTAAGATAGGGCTTAAGTTTTTCATATTTCTTTTAAATCAGAACATCCGTGGCAGGAAGGAGAAAGATTGGAAGATGGTTGCAGGAATAAAGGGTTGAAGGTCATTTTGGGTATGTGGAAAAAAGAAAAGAAAAGAGTGCTGCTACCTACACACTGAAAATGCCTTTCCACACACACAATTTTCTCTTTTTTTTCACTTCCTAAACTACCCCTCCCTCTCCTTGCCGGCCGGCCGCCCCCTCCGCCCGACCTCGCCACCCGCCGCTTGCGACCGACCTCTCCCTGTTCGTCGCTGCTCGTCGCCTGCCCATTCTCTCCCCTTCCTCTTCTTCTCCCTCTTCCTCTCTTTCTCTGTCCCTGCTAAACCCTAAACCCTGCTCTTTTAATCGCATGAACCACCATCAAAGCCAATTTTACACGCATTAAATCTTCATTTCCGGTTACAATTTTTTTTTTTAGTAGTGGAGGGTGTCCGAGCCCTTTAGGTCAAAATAATCCCTACGGGCCCGGGGAGAGCCGGGTAAATCCTCTGTGGCCCCAGTGTGGTAGTGCAGTTTCAAACCCTCAACCTCCAGGTGCAAACCGTGATCTTAGGCCAACTGAGCTACCCCTGGAGTTATTCCCAGTTACATTGAATAGAAAAAAAAAATCTAACTTTTGGCTTACCCTTCCCCATAAAATGGCATTTCCATCTTTCCTCCCATTGATAAACATGTATGTAAGTAGGCCCCACAATCTAGACTACATAGTAGAACTTGCTCGTTTTTCCTATGGGGCCCATTTGGCGCTATATCATTCATGATGAGATCGGAGGTGAAAACATCTCCATAGGAATGTACAGAATATAAACTCCATCTGATCACCCTTGCCTTGATCTAATTTAATGATTTTAAACGGCTTAATTTTCTCACATTTTAATCAATGATAATGCTTGGATGACACTAAAATTTGACCTTGTTAGAATTTACCCACTACTTAAAATTGACGGTCCACTATATGAATGGCTCAAGTCCTCGTGAAATTTCGATTCCAATTTGGAAATCTTATTTTTCCTTAGTTTTTTATCTACTTTACACGCGCATAACCCAAGTCGCTAACCAATTAAACAGTAAATTCAGATTTACCCAAAAATAAAAAATTAATTATATATATAATGACAGCATTCTTCTTTTTGGGGGAGTGACATGTGGCATTATAAGTAGCTCTCCTGCAAATATTCTCAAATTTCTAAAGTTCTTCTGGGATTTTCAAATTTCAAAAGACTCATCCCTTCCCTTACTATTCTTCCATAAACATAGGATATGATACTAACTTCATGTTGGCCATCTCAAAATCATTTTCTTAGATTATATTGACCATTTACCTTCAAGGGGCCCACTGATTATTAAACTAACAAAAAGAACAAATGCCCTTTTGACTTTGGTAGTGGGCCCTACATACTGATGAAAAATATAGAGATCAAGTTGGCTATGATCTTAATGATAGGTGGGCTTGTATGTATTAAATTTTATTGCAAATCAATTTATGGGACCCTCATGTGAGGTCCAAGATGCAAAAGTTTAGGGCCTACTTATAGATCACAATTGACTTCTTCTTTGTTGGTTTTAATCAATCTGTGGTACCCACTTTGAAAGCCAATTTTTTCCTTATTCTTTTTTTTCCCAAGTCCGAACAATCTGTGGGCCCCATTGTGAAAGCCAAGTTTTTTTCCTTTCCAAATTTACAATTTACGAGGGTCACTTTCGTAGGCTGTATTTTGCTACTTTTTTCTCCTTATTTTCCTTTCAATATTCATTAAGATTAATCTGTTGGGCCCATCGCGGAGCCAATTGATTTCAAAATTCACATTTGATTTTGAAATCTACACTCAATTTATGCATAATTACAAATATAATCAAATCAAAGTCCTAAAATAACTACTATTTACTTGTTCTTGCCCTAAAATCTCCCGGGCCCCTAAAACTTCTCTTACGAGTTTCCATCTTTATCACAAATTTTTTTATATTATCATATATATTTACTAATTTAACTAAATAATAAATATGGAGAATCAAAGAAACAATAAAGAGAAAACTACAAAAAAAAAAAGGACCCTAGATGGCCACTAACCAAAAAACAGGCCACTAGTCAGTATTGCACGGAAGTGGTTCCCTGTGACCACTTCCATTTTTTTTATTAAAGATTTAAACGTGTGACGATGTCGCTAATTAATATCACATTTAAACGTGTGACGACGTCATCGCTTAATCACTTGAAATCCCATTTTCTCCTTCTTCCTCCCATCATTGTTTTTCCCCCTTCTCTGGCTATTTCCTTTCCCCCTTTCTTAAACTAATAAAAGGGAAGAAATAAAACAGTGAGTCACATTCAAATGTCTTAAATGTCCATCAATGAATGAGGAAGTGCAAAAGCAGATGCAATGAATATGAAGTGGGAGAAGGGATTATAATTGACAAATGATAATCTGAGAGAAAAGCAGGCAAAAACTGGATGCCTTTTGTTCTCCTTTTATTATTGTTATTATCAAGAATATGTCATAAGAGAAAGTATGCATGTGGCATCCACCTGATCCCCCTATGATAAGGCGCCCCTCCTTACCTCCACCCAGCGTTCATATTCCCCAACACATGCAGACACCACGGCCCACCAGCTTCTGCAAATTGAGAACCCATCCTACTCTAATATCCCATTCAAATGTGACTAAGGCCATGGGTTTGAGAGAAAGCACTAGTCTAAGAAAGGAGGGAAGAAAATTGCGAGAGAAAGGGGGAAAACGATGGGAGAAAGAAGGGGAAAATAGGGTTTCAGCGATTAAGCAACGACGTTGTCACACGTTTAAATGTGATATTAAGCGACAACGTCGTCACATGTTTAAATCTTTAATAACAAAAGAAAGAAAGTGGTCACAGGGAACCACTTCTGTGCAATATTGACTAGTGGCCTATTTTTCGGTTAATGGCCATCTAGGGTCCTTTTTTTTGTAGTTCTCTTAACAATAAAATGCGGCAAATCAAGATATTGGACCAAGTAATAGATAGTATTTCAAGCATGAACAATATTTATTAACTAATTCACTCTTCGTAGCATCAACAATTCAAATTGATTATTCTTTTATATGTTTTCTACTTCATCATATATTATTTTATTCATAATTACTTTTCAACCTTTTCATTTTCTTTGACCTGTTATTCTATGTAATTGAGTCATTTTGATTGAATCATTTTATTGATTTTTTAGCTTTAAAAGTTTGATTTTTGAAGTTCATTTTTAATTGTGTATGCATTATGAATTATATGTTAATATTTATATATTATTTATTTAAATATTTATTAATGTTTTTAATTAATATTTTAACTTTTTATATATATATATAATGACAGCAACCCTCTTCTCCCTGTGAGAGCGACAAGTGGTGTTCTAAGTAGCTCTCCCGCAAAATACTCTCAAAACAAGGCAGAGATAACCATTTTCTAAAGTTTTTCTTGGATTCTCAAATTTCAAAAGACTTATCATTTCCCTTATTATTCTTCCCTAAAACATAGCGTATGATACTAACTTTTCTTTGGTCCTCCCAAAATCATTTTCCTAGATTACATTGACCATTTACCTCCAATGGGCCCATAGATTTTTAAACTAACAAAAAGAAAAGGAAAAAAGAACAAAGGCCCTTTGGCTTTGACAGTGGGCCCTACAAACTGATGAAAAATATTGAGATCAGGTTGGCTATAATTTTAGTGATAGGTGGGCATGTATGTATTAAATTTTGTTGCATCTTAATCTGTAGGACCCTCATGTCAGATCCAAGTTGCAAAACTTTGGGGCATTTTCGTAGGTTGTATTTTGTTACTTTTTTTCTCCTTATTTTTCTTTCAATATTTGGTAGGGCTAATCTGTGGGGTCCATTGTGGAAGCCAAATTAATTTTAAAATCCACATTTAATTTTGAAATGACACTCAATTTATGCCTAAACACAAATATAATCAAATCAAGATCCTAAAATTTTTACTATTTACTTGATCTTCCCCCCAGCTGCCTATCCCCAGCTGCCTAAAATGTCTCTCATGAGTTTCCATCTTTATCACAAATTTTTTTATTATCATTTACATTTACTAATTTAACCAAATAAATCTATGGGTCCCATTGCCAAAGCAAGATCTTTTCTTTTTCCAAACTCACAATTTATGGGGGCCACTTTCATAGACTGTATTCTGCTACTTTTTCCTTCTTATTTTCCTTTCAATATTCAGTAAGATTAATCCGTGACGCCCATTGGGAAGCCAATTGATTTCAAAATCCACATTTAATTTTGAAATCGACATTCAATTTATGCCTAAGTACGAATATATATAATCAAATCAAGGTCCTAAAACATCTACTATTTACTTGATCTTGCCCTAAAATCTCCCGGGCCCCAAAAACTCCTCTCACGAGTTCCATCTTTATCACAATTTTTTTTTATTATCATTTACATTTACTAATTTAACTAAATGATAAATATGTCAGAGAAACAATAAAATGCGGCAAATCAAGATGTTGGACCGAGTAATAGATAGAGTCTTTCAAGCATGAACAGTTTTTATAAATTAATTCACTCTTCATACCATCAACAATTCAAACTGATTATTCTTTTATATATTTTTTTTTCACCGTTTATTATATTATTCATAATTACTATTCAGCTTTTCTATTTTTTTGACCTGTTATTCTATGTAATTGAGTCATTCTTTCAATATCTTGTACTAGATAATTCAATTAGATTATTTTACTTATTTTTCTTTAAAAATTTAATTATAAAAGTTTAGTTTTAATTATATTTGTATTATGAGTTAACTGTTAATATTCATTAATAATTTATTTAAATATTTATAAATGTGGGGCTTTACCAAAAAAATCTCCTTAAAGATGGAATCCTCAACTGAGGACCCAAAAAAAATCTCTAATATCGCTGAAGGACCTCCCACCCAAATTTCAGCTTTCATTTCTCGTTTTTGCCCTAAATTTGATGATGTCAACAAAAACCTAACCAAACCCTTTGCCTTTGCCGAATCGACTGAAAAAAGGGAAAAGAAACGAAGAAAGAGAACATAATTGATCGGCCTAGGAACCTTCCCCTCATTACCGGTCTGGTCTGTTGCCTCCTCATCGCCATCCCGTCACCATCTCCACTCCACAATGATGCCATAGCGCAATTTGCAGCCATTGCCCACATTGATCGCCCAAGTCTCCTTTTCTCTTCGTTGCTCTTCCACTTTTTTTCATTAATATATCTCTCTCTAGCCAAAAGATGGGAACATGCGCATCTCAACAAACAATAGGGCAAAGGACAAGCACATCCTCCACAGCCAAGGTGTTCCACATGGACGAAAAACTCCAAGAGTTTAAGTCGCTAACTAAAGCCCATCACATCATCTCACAAAACCCCAATTTCTTCCTCTGTAGCCATGAGTCTATGCTCCTAGACTTGGTTGTGCCTCGGATGAAGGAGGATGAAGAGCCATAGCTTGGCCGGATTTATTTCTAGATGCCCCTCAAATTCTCCCAAAGTCCCCCTCTCTCTCCCTAACCTTTGCGCACATGCTCTCTTCTTCACTTCCCCACCAATCCTAGCCTCCTCGGCCTGGGTGTAATATTTTTTTGCCTTCTGGTGCTCTTGGACCCAGCAAATCATGGCATCATCCATTTCCATTTGTAAAGTAATGAATGTGTGTAAGCCTCTTGAAGAAGTTGAATTAAACTAGATGGAATGATTTTTTTTTTCTCTTATGGGTAAATATATGGGATGAATGTTAATTGTATAATAATAGCTTGACCTTACCCTGCAATTGCAGAGCTGGTAATAGAGAGACTATAGAGAAAATGTCTTTGAGATGATGGAAAGTGAAGGGGAAAATGAGGGAGGTAATGTCTTTAAGATGATGGAAAGTGAAGGTGTGTACACGCCTTCCGTGTGCGTGTTGAAATGCTTAAGTGTATTTTCTTTAAACTTTTTTTTTTTCTGTAGAGAGTGGCTTTTTTCATTGACTTTAAAGTTGAAGTGGGATATGATGAATTGAGTTTTCTTTTAAAGTTTATCTTCAAGCCTTATGTTAGATAAAATGGGAGTGCAGAATTTGTAGATTGTTAATAAGGCAATGAAAGAGTTAAAGCTGATAAAAAAGGAGGGAGGTCATATCTTTGAGATGATGGAAAGTGAAGGTATGTTGTCTTCCATGTGCTTGCTGAAAATGCTTAAGTGATATATTCTTAAACTTTATTCTGTAGAGAGTACCATTGTTTTATTGACTTTTCAAGTTGAAACGGGTTAAGATGAATTACGATTTTAATTGTATTTTGAATACTGGATGGGTTGTAAAGACTTTCGAGAATCACTTCTTTTCCATAATTTCACCGTAGGTTCCATTAAATGAAATGGCTACATTTATAATCAAATTGATGGGCCGCGCTCCCGGCGCCTGGTCCTACCGAGGTCGGCGGACGTGAGAGTCCGTTGGGTCCGACCCTTTCGTAACCGGGGGGCAAGGGGCGTGCATCAACATTTCTTTGTATGGGTGTGCCAGATTTTCTATTTTACTTGGAATTGCAAGTGGTGATCCGGAGATCAACCTTCGCAAGTAAAAAGGAAATCAACTTCTTTCAAGTTTTCCATTGCACATATATTTAAGAAAAGAGACATTTTCTTGATTTGCCGTGAAAGGCGATTTTTTTGGCATTTATAGCCCACTTTGGCGTTTATAGCCAATTTCTGGCGTTTATAGCCGATTTTGGCATTTATAGCCGTTTTACAATTCTTATCAATAATGAAAGACAAGAGTTGTGATTTTTTGTCTCTTTTAAAAAAATACAAACTACAATGAAAAGTAAGAAAAGGATGATCTAACTTCTCAGGAGATTGTGGGGGACCCGTTCAGATTGACGGTCGCAAGCCATATGTGGACTTCGCCATCATCCATGCAGATGAGAACAGAGGATGCTATTGATTCGCTTGGCTTGGCTACAACCTCAGGTTTTTAGAGGACAAAGACCAAAAGGAGGTCCTATGTCCAATAAAAAGCCGAGTAGACGGGCTGAAAAGCCATGTCTGAGCCATTTGGAGGCAGAAGGAGAAGGCAAGGACCTTGGGGGGGGTTCCCCCCAAGGGACTTTTGTCACCTTATAGCAGTGGTCAGTATAGAACTTCCGCAGAGTTTTCTCTCTTTGATGCCTTTTTCTGTCTGAGTTTCCGGATTTTCTGCAGTCTGTTGTCTGTGTGTTTGTCTTTTCTTGGAGAGCTCTCCTATTTATAAGCTTTTAGGTAGCCATTTAGGAGGGTTTATGAGCTTTAATTGTCATAAAGCTACATAAAGGGAGGAGTTACAAGATTGAATTCTTTGTTTTGTAACTCCTTTTTCTCGGCTTCTGATTGGCCGGAGGAGATTGAGGGCATTTAATCGCCATGATGGGAGGAGTTTCATGGGTTAAATGCCATGAATCTCTTGACTTGTAACTCCCGGATGCTTGCTTCTGATTGGTCCGTCCAAAGAAATAGATTAATGACTGTAATAAAGCTAGTCAATTAATCGCATTAAGTGGTAGCCGAGCAGTTGAAGAGTCGCGGGCCGTGCCGCGTCTTTTGGGATTCTTCTGGCAATGATCATCGATGAATCTTCATGTAGATCGACATCGGATGACCATGTGACTTCAGGTGTTGGTTGCCAACAGCGGATCGGTGCCATCTGTCCTGTCGATTTCTCGATCGGTCAGGTAGAAAAGCACACTTTTTTTGGTTGACCGGGTGGCGATCAATGTTGTTTTCGATACTCTTGATGATTAATCCATGTTTTTGACGGATGTCAGAGGATTTGGTGTCTCAAAAGTATGAATTTTGAAAATCACCAGAGGCTGGACGCTTCAAATCACGAAAAAACGGCGAAAACCGGGGTTTCCGGGGACTTCCCGGCGATCCCGGGCCCCAGGGTCGCAGGGGTCTGCGACCCTAGGGGGGTTTTCCCCCTTTTTGTCCCGTTTTGTGTGCGTTTTTGCTGTTTTTCGATTCTTTTTTCTTCTATATTTTTCCTTGACATTTTGACCATTTATTGGCCTGATTTCCCTATAGGAAACCTGATGAGAATCCTTGCATTTTATTTTGCAAAGTTTCTAATTTCCTGAGAAAGCCGAAGACTTTGTCGCGCAGAGCTGCCGATTTTCCGTCAGAAGCTGAAACTGGGCCAAACGATGTCGGAATGACCTGAAATTTGGAGTGAAGCCTGCTGAGCAATAAGTAAGACCAACCATCGGCTTTTGTTTGAGTTTTGAAGCCGTTTGGGGCCCTATCACTAGTAGACTCGCTTTTGTCGCGATGAAGATGTCGCGGCTTGATGTGCGGTCAACCGATGTCCAATTGACTTGAAAATTGACAAGGAACCTATTGGAGCCATTTTAAGATGATCCATAGGCTCTGTCTTGGAATCTATGGTCCCGGGGAGCTTCGCCGCCGAGAGGCCTAATTTGGCTTCCGAGCGTCAAACTATGGTCAAATGTTATCGAAATGACCTGAAATTTGGCGTGTAGCCCTTTGCAAGCATTTTGAAGCCGTCCATGTGCTCTATCTGATGAGTGATGGCCTCGGTGGTTCTCGCCGCCGAGAGGCTTGATTTAGCTGTTCGAGGGTTGATGTAGGGTCAAACGTTGTCGGTTTGACTCGGAACTTGACGTGGAGCCTTTTGGACGTATTTTGAGACCATCCATCGGCTCTGATCGAAGATTTGGTGTCTCCGATGCTTTTGCCGCCGGGAGCTCCTTTTCAGCTGTCGGAGAAGCGAAGTTAGGCCAAATGATTTTGAAATGGCCCGAAACTTCTTGTGTACTCCTCTTTTGGCTGTCTTGAAGGATCTTGCAGTTTTTGTTTGGTTCTGACAAGATTTGATTTTTTGGAAGCATTATTGCCTATTTATGGCAGGTTGCGACTTCATGTAGCTCTTTGGATCTTGAAGAGGCAAAGTGACATTTTTGGTGTCAACACAAATATTGAACTAACCTTATCCTGAAGATAACATTATCCCAAGGATAAGGATAATCTACTAAATCCTAACAATATTCTGCTTTCTCCAACATTCCCCCTCAATCACATGATCGTTTTAGAGAAAAGATCTGTGATTGGTAACATGAAAATAAATTGATCTCTAAAATAAGAAAAAAATAGTAGATATCTTGCAAAATCGATCATCATGTCTTCTAAGTGATCGTCGTCTGTCTGTGAATCCATCACCGTCGCAACCCGCTCCTTTTTTAGTCTGTCGGTGCCGGTGGCCCACTGGATTAGATCTGTCGCAATTTCTTCCAAAAGTTTCGATCGTGCAATTTTGATGAAGATGGTGAGATCGTAGGGCTTAGATGAATGGGTGGGTAGGAGAAGATAATCATTTCTTTATTGTAATAAAAAATTTGACGGTGATTATTGCGAAAGATAGGACCGTGCCCCAGCTTGATCGTAAGATCATCGCTGGCCCAACTTTGATACCATAAAGACTTTCAAGAATCACTTCTTTCCCATAATCTCACCGTAGGTTCCATTAAATGAAATGACTACATTTATAATTAAATATTTAATCAACCTTATCCTAAAGATAACCTTATCCCAAAGATAAGGATAATCTACTAAATCCTAACAATATTTTGTTTTCTTCAACAGGTTGTTAATGTGGAACACTCTTTGATGGTTTAGTTTTATTAATGTCTATGATTAGAATGTTGTGAAATATGTTATTGTTGTTTATGGTTATTGTTGTGGATAGTTGTTGTTTTTAATGGAAAATAAGTTTTGATGTGGAACCCAGGAAAATATGTTTTTTTTTTTTTTGCTCATCATGATAATGCCCCCTTTTTTGGCAAACCTAGATTTTCATGCATGCATTCAATTGTAAATTAAATTTGTAGCATGATGTGATAGCATACCTGAGAGTTTTCGCAAATTTGGGAATTTGGAGCTTGCAGCAATGTTGATCCCTTCCTGATTTTGCGGGGACTTTGAGGTTTCGAAAGTTTGGAGTTTCGGAGCTCGCAGCAATGTTGAGCCCATCTTCAAGCTTTCTATTTCTTTCGGGATAGTTCCTTTTCTTTGGAATTGCCCCGGTATCATGTCAAATTTTGCCAGATTTTTTTTTTAGCGAGATTCTGTCATTTTGATGTTCTTGATCTTTTTCTTTTCCATCCTTTGCAGGTGGTTCCTCCAGAATGAACAAGGGTAAAGAGCCTGCTACAAGCGTACCTCGTCGATCTTCTAGATCTTCTAATCCAGCCGTTCAGCAGGCCTTTGAGAAGGTCCAGTATGTTGAGAGAAATCTGGAAGAATGCGACTCCCTCAACAGAGATGAGATGAGGCAGCGACTGATCGCTCTCAAGGGAGAGGAATTCTATAGGATCATGATAAGCGGTCGTCCATGGGTGATGGAAGATCAGAGCGTTTTGCCCAAGCCTACCTTCTTCTTTGGTGATGCAGTCCCTAATGACATGACATACCAGAGGAGGTGTTTTCAGTTCCCTTTCACAGCAGATGGTGAGAAGAAGACTGTTGTTAGCCGGTCGACGTTTGATCGCACCGTTTCGATCATGAGCCTTGCCCCTACGTGCTCTAAGAGGGAAGATCCTTCAAGCTGGGTGAGAAGGACAAATGTAATCAAGATCGGGGTTTTTGTTGGCGGTTCTCCTGGATATACGGAGAGGTCGCCTGTTGACATGGACCTCTTGATGCCATCCAGCGGCTACCAGGGTTCTGATTATCCGTCGGTCGATTTGAGACCGGTGGGCCTTGGTATTTTCAGCGGTGACGGCAGCAATTGGATAAAGCCTTTTCGACTTCGTGGCCGTTTCAATGCTGACTCCGAGTGGAAGTCGTGGACTGATCGTGTCCTGCAGATTGGTAGCGCCGTTTTGAAGGATGTCGGGATTTTTAATGCGGTCCGTGCCTTTAGGGAGACCGTGATCTTTTCCGACGAGGCCTTCATGGCTATACTGGAGTCATTCCTCCCACAAACCAATACCTTCATTGTGACGAATGGTGAGATTGGTTTCTCTTTGAAGGAGCTGAGCGCCATTACTGGATTACCCATCCTTGGCAAACTCTATGAGGAGTTTATGCCGATTGACAGCGTCCTTGAGGGGCAATCTGAGGAGTTCAGGCTTCTGTACTTTCAGCTTGTCGCCTTCTATGATTTTTTGAAGGAGAATGAGGGTTTGAAAGTTAGATCCAGCAGTTGGAAGAGTTCTAGCTCTTCATTCCCCAACTTTTCTGATAGCAGGGAGTCTTCTGATAGTGCAACCCAGGAAGCCAGGGCTCAGGATCCAAGTTCGAAGAAGATCTTGGCCATGCAAGAAGAGTTGAGAGATTTCTGTGCGAGTACAAACGCCATATGTCCTGACATTGCACTGCGGAGAGATCTCGCTGTTTACCTCACTTATTGGCTTGGTGAGGCTATTTTTGCTGGAGGAGATGGAACGCACATCACGCTGCATTGTATTTTTCCAGCTTGTCAGATGGCGTTTGGAGAGCAGCTTGCTTTGGTTCCAGCTCTTTACTCCTACCTGTGTACCGAACTGCAGGCTGCTGCTTTTTTGGTTCGGCTTGGGCTTCCCATGAATAGGGTATTTTCAGCCTACATCTTTTATTCGTGGTACGTGTACCACTGTCCTGGCTTCCACCGGTTGGGTGCTGCACAGGATGATGATCCTCTGATGATTCGACTGGCTAAGGGCAAAGCCGTGTCCGAATCACTTTTGTTTGCCCGCATGAGGATCCGACGGTTCAGGGACGTCGAGATGGGGCAGTCTTCAGTGAAGCTTTCTCCGGAGTTGCGGAAGAAGGCTTTTGATTTTGGTGCCTCCCGAGACTCTACCAGGGCGGGGTCGGGAAGGCATTACTCCTTGACCAATGCAGAGAGAGAGTGGTTTTTCAGCATACGTGTCGGCACGATGGTGTACCGCAGACATCTTTTCGTCGACATCCAGCCGTATGTACCCTCTCGCTTTGCTTTGCAGTTGGATTTTTCTCAAGGCGTTGTCGGAGCGCCTTCAAGCATGGTGAAGCGCTTTGGAGGTTTACAGGACGGGAGAAATGCATGGGCTTTCTATAGTGCTGAAGACACTGCAGCCATGATCTCTTATCCTGTGTTGTTGACTTCCCGGACTGCCGGCTTTGCGAAGTGGTTCGCGGAGAGCTTTTCGGCATATCGGGGGCTTTCTAAGAAGGAGCTTGATGTGAAGCTAGCATCTGGAAAGGGCCTTGGAAAGTCGGATGGCGTCCGGCGAGAGGAAGTTTAGGCCTTCCTTTCTAGAGAGAAGCACAAGATAGGCTTTCTCGGTGACCAGGGCGTCATTGGTTCTGAAGCTGTTCGAGAAATACCTGATGAGGCTTTAGAGCAGCTAGAACAGGAGGAAGCCGAACTTGGTGCTTGGATACAAGCGGCACAGAGGCAAGCTTCCGTGGAGTCTACTGGCAAGAGTAGACTATCCAGTGAGGAGTCAAGTGGGAAACCTGACTCTGACAGCGGGGCAGGTTCCTCTAAGAAGCGAGCCCGCAGGAGTAAGAGGAGGAGGAGTCATCATCGCAGCAAGGGGCAGCATGAGGACTCTCCTGACTTGGAAGTTCCTCTTACTATCAATGAGGATGTGCCAGTGGATCCTGACTAGCCTCTAGAGAAGAGAAGCCGAGAAGAAGAGACCGTCAGTGAAGGTATGATTCTTCCTTTTTATCTTTCCATTTCTTTTCATGGGATTTTCCATGTTCTGATTTGCTTCTTGTTTCTACTTTTTTCTTTTTTTTTTAGCAGAGGAAGACTTGATGATGCCTGAGGTTCCAACCGATGAGGTGGTGACGGGTCCTGTCGAGGCCCCTGAAGAAGAACCGAGGGACTCTGGAGTGAATCCAGAGTCTCCAATTGGTATGACTTCTTTTGCTTCTTTTTTTTTGTGTCTGTGACTTGGTTTGCTAACACATTTTTCTTGCCAGTTGACTTGCCACAGGATTCTGATGACTTCGAACCATCGATGGATGCAAATGTTGATGATGCTTCCGATGCGTTCATGGAGGAAGAGAGTCTTCCGCCAGTTGTCGAAGAAGGTATTTTGCAGTAATAACCCTGATAATGATTTTCAAACAGGATCATATTCATACTTTTTTGTGTTTCTTTGGCCGGTTTTGAAGTGACAGAGGAGGATCCGTCGCTTCCAGAGCAAGGGATGCCAGAGGTTGATCCAGAGGTAGAGACTCCTGGGACCAGTTCTGACAATGTTGAGGAGATACCTCGTGCTGAGATTCCTTCCCGAGCAGGAGCAGCTTCAACTGGGAAGAGTTCTTTTGTTACTCTTCTAACAGGTGATGACATGAGCAGCCGACCAACGGAGTTGGGCGAATCTTCAGCTGGGCCATCTCTTCTTTTTGCGAAGAAGGTGGTGGTGCGAGTTTTGAGCTCTTGGATTGAGACTCTGCTTTCTGGGCACTTAGATGCCGGATTTGGGATGATCCAGCGTGTGCGAGAGATTCTCGGAGATGCCGAAGAGGCTGGTCTGGATGTCACAAGTGCCAGGGCGATCGTTGATAGGATCATTGAGCTGGGTGACAGGTGGTTTGAGACCATGGGTTTTCCTGATGATCAGTTCTTCAAGGAGATGTTCTTGGACCCTGCGGATAAGGCTCAGTCTAACCTGGATGAGGCTACAGAAAGCAGGAAGCAGGTAGTCTGAGAGAAGAACTTAGAAGAGCTAAACATCATTGGGCTGACACATGACCTTAACATCCTTGATAGGGAGGTCGATGAGGCCAGGAAACGTCTTGAGCATCTGCAGGCACAAGTCGCTGCCAAGTGGACTGCAATAACAGAGGCTCGTGAAAGGGAGACTGCTCTGATTCACCGGGTTGCAGATGCCAATCGAGTTCTTAAAAGGAAGTCTGATGAGAACAAACAATGGCGAACTGCTCGAGATAAGCTTCCCGGTGTGAAAGAAGGGTTACAGCCCACTCCAGCATCTCATGGCAAATTCCTGAAGAAGCGTGCCTTGGAATCCCTGACGGCTGAGGCCAAAAGTTTGCTTAAGGAGCTGAACTCTTGGCTGGAGATCATTTTTTATTGAGCTCCTGTTTTTTTTTTTAACAGAAACCATCCTTCTCTCTTTTTTTTTTAGTACCACTTGTATTTTTTTGGTACTTTTCTCTCTTTTTTTTTTGTAGTGCTTGTGAACACTTTCTTTTTTTTGGTACCACATGTATTTTTTGGTACTTTTTTTTTATTTGTAGTGCTTGTGAACACTTTCTTTTTTTTTTGTACCACATGTATTTTTTGGTACTTCTCCTTTTTTTTTTGTTTTTTTTTTATCCCTACGCTCACTTGATTCTTTTTGTGATAAAAGTAATTGCTAAATGGGATTTGATCAAAAGTTTATCATTTTGTGACAATCTTTTGTCAAATGATTGTTTTGGCATGGGAGCCAGATTTTGTTTGTGGCATGGAAGCCGATTTTGGCATGAGAGCCAGCTTTTTTTGTAGCATTGATAGCCGAGTTTTTTTTTGTGGCATCTATAGCCGGTTTTTGGTGGCATTGATAGCCGAGTTTGTGGCATTGATAGCCGGGTTTTTTTTTTTTTTTTTAAACCAATTTTTGTTTGTGGCATTGATAGCCGGTTTTGTTTTGGTGGCATTGATAGCCGGTTTGGTCTTCAAAAATGCAAGTATCGACTAAAAGTCGTCTCCCTGCTGAATGTTCTTGCAAGTATCGATGGAATGTCGCATCCTTGCTCATTCGGTTGCGAGTATCGATGGAATGTCGCATCCTCGCGGATTTGGGTGCAAGTATCGATGGAATGTCGCATCCTTGCTTTTCAAAAAAATTTTGTTTTGCGGGTACTGACTTGATGTCGTTTCCCCACGATTTTTGAAATTTGTGGTTTTCTCGAACCTTTGGGTTATGGATATCAACTGAAATGTTGCGTCTCCATGTTTTTTTTTTTTTTAGGTTTTTTCGAACCTTTGAAATTTGGGTTGTGGATATCAACTGAAATGTTGCATCTCCACGGTTTTGGATTTTGCAAGTATCGACGAAATGTCGCTTCCATGCGATTTTGGAAGTGTCAAACATGGTTCGTATGCTTCCGATTTGTGCGAGTATCGACTAAGCGTCGCTTCCTCGCGGTTTTTTGAAAAATCATTTTTTTTTTGTTTAAAGACACGAGGGTCATAAGTTTTGACCTAAAACCATTTTGGCGGTAAAAGGCAGGGTGGACTGGGGTGGAAATCCCTGAATCCGGATTTTGTTTCAAACCATGAATTTTGGGTTCAAGGGTTGAAAATTTTGGTCAAGTTAGGGAAAGGTTCCTAAACTTGGATTTTTTTTTTAACAATGAAACGATTAAAGTAAGCATTGTTTTAAATTTCTAGAAATTTCAACAACATTTGATATGAAAATTCTAAAAGAAGGTGGGTTTAACGAGCGTGTACCTGGAAACCAGTTTTAGCCGTACAGGCATTGCTCTTACCCAGTTGGGTAAGTCTTCAAGGGTAGTACCGCTTTAAGAACTTGCTGTTGATGGGTAGCATACATCTGTCGCCTTCCATATTCAGGAGTGCGTATGCGCCATTGGAGAAAACCTTGTCGATGACGTAGGGTCCCTCCCATTTTGGCTCAAATTTGCCTTTGGACTTGTGAGCGAAGACCATTGGTCTTTTTACCGTAAGGACTAAGTCACCCTTTTTGTAGGCGCGTTGCCTGACCTTTTTGTCGAAAGATCCTGCCATGCGTGCTTGGTAAAGTTCAATGCTTTGTTGAGCTTCGAGCCGTCTCTCATCGAGATTGTCCAGCTCATGAAGTCGCAATTTGACATTGCTTTCTTGAGTCATGCCATTTTGCAAGGATACCCTCAAGGAAGGAATTTGCACTTCCAAGGGCACGACAGCTTCGCATCCATAGACCAAGGAGAATGGTGTGCTATGGGTTGGTCCTCGAACGGTGGTTTGATAGGCCCACAAAGCTTCAGACATTTTGTCGCTCCAGTCTCTTTTGTGACTAGAGACCATTTTTTTGAGGATTTTGCAGAGTGTCTTGTTGAAAGCTTCTGCCAACCCGTTTGCTGCTGGATTGTATGGAGTCGAAAGACAGCTTTGGATTTTGTATTTGTCGCAAAACCTATAGAATCGATGATCCCGGAATTGTGGTCCGTTATCATGGACTAATCTTTTGGGTATGCCGAAACGACAAATGATGTTGGTGCGCAGGAACTGAAGGACTGATGAGGTCTTCATTTCGTTGAACGCAAATGCTTCTGACCACTTAGAGAAATAATCCGTAGCGGCGAAGATGAAGCGATGACCTTTGCTCGAAGGGGGAAAAATAGGACCTATGATGTCCATACCCCAAGCCTCGAAAGGCCATGAGATCACTGTAGGATGCAGCCATTCTGGAGGCATGTGAATGTAATCTCCATGAACTTGGCATTGTTGGCAGCGCTTAGCAAATTGCATTGCGTCAGCTACCATGGTAGGCCAGTAATATCCTAACCTTTTTATCTGATCATAGAGCTTGGGACCTGCCTGGTGAGCTCCGCAAAGACCAGCATGAACTTCTTTGAGTGTTTCCTCAGCCTCTTGTTGTGATAAGCAGCGTAGAAGTACTCCGTTGAAGGATTTCCTGTAAAGGATTTTTGAAGGAATATCCAAATGAAAGCTTGGGGTTCGCCTTTGGATGCTTACCCGTTCTTTTGGATCTTCAGGTAGGATTCCGAACATAATGTAATCAATGAACGGATCCCTCCAGTCGCCGATTGAAGTTTGAAGGATTGAAATCCGACTTCCAACCACTTGGTGGCATTCAGCAACAGCTTGGTGTGTGTTAAGAGGAAGAAGGATTCTTCTTTCGCACACTGTGATTTGCATGTTTTCTCCTTCCTGGATTGCCATGGATGCGGCAAGTCCAGCTAGGGCATCTGCACGTATGTTTTCACCTCTACGAATGTGGGTGATGTGACAGATGTTAAACTTCTGCAGAAGCGATTGTGTTTTGTTGTAGTAAGGCAGCAAATCTGGCTTCCTGACTTCAAATTTCTGATTCATCTGGTTGACGATCAGTTGAGAGTCTCCAAAGACTTCCAGTTGAGAGTCTCCAAAGACGATCAGTTGAGAGTCTCCAAAGATTTCTGATTCATCTGGGAGATCATCTCTGACTGGAGAATCTTTAGGCAATGGATGCTCTGCGAGGAAATCTGCTAGAGCTTGCCCTTTGATTGCCTTTTGTGGTACATACTTAATGTCAAATTGTGACAGAAGGATGGGCCATTTTGCCAGTCGAGCATTGAGAGAACCTGCCTTTGTGACAAGGACCTTCAAGAGGTTGACTCTCGAGACCAGGTATACTGTGTTGGAAAGCAAGTAGTGACACAGCTTTTGTACGGCGAACATCACTGCAAGACATTCTTTTTCGACTGGAGAGTAGCGATGCTCTGCACCTACTAGCATGCGGCTGAGGTAATATAGAGCAGCTTCTTTTCTTTGATCATTTTCTTGCGCAAGCAGAGCTCCCAAAGAGTGATCAAGGGCTCTTGTGTATAAGATGAATGGTTTTCCAGTGGTAGGAGCAGCTAACACTGGAGGTTTTGTCAGGTATGACTTGATGTCTTGGAAAGCAGCTTCACAGTCAGCATCCCAGACAAAGTTTACACCTTTTTTCATCAACCGGGAGAATGGACGGCATTTCCCCGAAAGATTGGAGATGAACCGTCTGATGTAGGCCAATCTCCTTTGAAGCCCTTTGAGTTCTCTCAAGGTTCTTGGAGAGGGCATTTCTAGAATGGCTTTGATTTTTATAGGGTCAAGCTCTATTCCAGCTTTCCGAACTAAGAATCCGAGGAACTTACCCGACGAGACGCCGAAGAAGCATTTCAAAGGATTCATTCGCAGGTTTGTGTTTGCGAAGCCGGAGGAAGACTTCTCGAAGGTCTTCGAGATGATCTTCTTTTCTTTTGCTTTTGACGGCGAGGTCATCAACGTAACATTCAACCATCTTGTGCTGCATATCTTGGAATATTTTCATCATAGCCCTCTGATATGTGGCACCAGCATTTTTCAGACCAAATGGCAGACAGTGTAACAATACACGGCAAATGGGGTCCGAAAAGATGTATGTTTTTCATCTTCAGGATGCATCTTTATCTGATTGTAGCCAGAGAAACCATCCATGAATGTCATTCGCTCGAATCCACAGGTATTATCAATCATTACCTCTGGTATGGGGAGTAGAAATTCATCTTTTGGGCATGCGCCGTTTAGGTCTCTATAGTCAATACAGACCCTGATCTGCCCATTTTTCCTTGTCACAGGAACAATGTTGGCTAACCATTCAGGATGTTGTTCCTCACGGATGAAGCCGACGCTTTTGAGTTTTTGAACTTCTTGTTCAATTTTATTCATCACATCTGGACGGAATCTTCTTTGGCCTTGTTTGACAGGCTTGATGTCTTCTTGAAGGTTGAGTTTGTGAACTGCTATTTTGGGGTCTAAGCCAGGCATTTCAGTGTAAGACCATGCAAAGCAATCAACGAACTCACGAAGAAATGCGATATACTCGGGTAACTCATCATCCTTTATATTCTTGCTTATGAATACAGGACGTGGGTTATCTGGTGTTCCCAAGTCTATCTTTTGAACAGGATCTTCTGTTAGAAGGTTCGAAGGTGGTTCCTCCAAAATATTTTCGGAGGCTTCCAGCTCAACGAAACCTTCTGGGGTTTCAAGGGCATTTCCAGACCAAGGTTTTGTTCCTTTCCACGGGTCTTCTTGATCGGTAATTTTCCCAAGGCTTGCTATGAGATGATCCCAATCACCTGTTGAAACCGGGTTGAAGTAGGCTACTTCTTTTGGAGATGAGGGTTCTTCTGGGTCAGAAGTCCACACGTCTGTGCCATCGAACAACTCCTCTTCATTTTCGGAGAAATCGTGCCAATTGGATGAGCTTCCTGGATCTTTGTCAGGTGACTCATTAAAGAGATATCCAGGGAGATCGATGTCTTCATGGACTTGAGATGTTGAGGCTTGGTCAGTATATTGACTTTTAAGCCTTTGTGTCAACTGTCTCAGGGGAGTGTCGGGATCATACCCTAACCCGTGTGAAGACTTTTCTACATAGCCGTAGAGTCTCCAATCTTCTAGCTGGCTTTTGGTCAAGACGGGCCCCAATGGCGTGAGAATACCGCGTCCTTCTCCCAAACCGACTGGGTTTAGAGCATCATTGCCCATTTTCTTCATAATAGCTTGTGCCACAGAACTATATAGGGATAGTTGAGGCATACCTTCATTTTGGAAAGGTTCAAGCATAGAGTTTGATGAAGAAGCATCCGATCTATGGAAGAAGATCGGCTTTTCCTTTGCTGAAGTTGCTGGAACGACGAAGGAAGCTGACGTAGGATCTTCTATTTCAGAAGTTATCTCCATGGGAGTAAGAGCAGGCTGAACTTGTTGAGTGTCAGCTTGGCTTGACGATGTGTCGTCTTCTGGCTCTGAATCCGAATCCGTGTCTTGCATGATAGACACGAAAGAGACAACAAATTTGCCCCCAGGCCTTTGCTTTACCTTTTTCACTTTAGTTGTGATGACCAAAGGCTTTGAAGGTTTGAGGGAGATGATGAAGGGAGTTTGAATGCTCTCTTCGGATTTACCGGATGATTTGTTTTCTTCCGGCGATTGTTGAGGAGCCTTGCCTTTATCTTTCTGTGGATTTTCGGCAATGGGTGATGTGTGCTTCTCCTATTCTTCTTTTTCACCTTCATACATCTGTGAGTCTGCGAAGTGGACTACTTTACCTTTGAAGGGTTTTCTGTTCGCAAAGACTCGATGAGAGATGCCGTCGTCGCCAACAAACTTGATGCATTGATGTAGAGTTGAAGGGACAACACCATTCTCGTGGATCCAAGGGCGTCCGAGAAGGATGTTGTAGCATGAAGGAGTTTTTATTGCATACACAGTGACCTCAGAAATAAGAGCACCGATCTGCAATTTGAACCTGATTTTGCCGATAGGCCTTTGAGTACTCCCATCGTATCCAAAGATAGATACAGATGTGTGGCTCAACTTACTGGGTGGGATGCCCAACTCTTCAAGAGCCGATGTGGAGATGAGGTTGAGTGCAGAACCTGGGTCGATCTGAACTCTGTGCATAGGCATTTCCTTGATATACTCTGTAAAGTACAGGGGTCGGTTATGCCTGGTTTCGCTAAGTAGGAGGTCGTCCTTTGTGAAGGCGATGGTTGCACTGGCTGCTTTTTTAAACGAGAGGCATTCAATGCATGATCCCCCAGTTTTCTTCTTTTCTCCCTTTGAGGAGGCTTCTGAGTTTTTGACCCAGTAATCCATTTCAATTTGGAGGACTTGCGGGGCATGTTTGTCGACATCCTCATTCAGCTTTTGTAATTCTGAGATGAGATTATCACGAGTGTGCGGAGACATTCGTAATAAATTCAGGATGTGCAGACGTGCAGGTATGTGCCTGAAGTGTTCAATCAAGTCATACTTGAAAGCCTCCTTAGGGCCTGCATGTTCATCATTGTTGCCACTAGGGGCGCTTACAACATCTTTTCCCGAAGGATTTACATATGTAAAGGAAGATTGGTTGTAATTCTTATGGTAGTCCCGGCCAGAGCGGGTGCCTCTACCAACTTTGAGAGCTTCTTGAGAAGGGTCTTCGTTTGGAAGATTGTCTTCACGATCAAGAGGCTGTCATTTTTCATTTGCTGAGGATGTATCAGCAGCAGAGTTGCCATCCTCGGTGATCGTGTTGCATGGAGCATTTTCCGGGAACAAGTCCTGAACAGCATCCAGCAACCTTTCTTCTTCGTTGGCTAATTCATCATCCCAAGCATCAATAGCTGGAAATTCTTTAGTCAGGAAGGGTGTAAACTTTGAAGTCACAGTCTCAGGAGAAGAATCCTGAGGGGGTGTCATCTCAGTGAAAGTCACGTGAGATGAGGTGGCTTCAGAAGATACATTGCTAGGCGTCGCCGGAGTGTAAGTGCTCTCATCAGACGATGCTTCGGAAGAGCTATAATCCCGAATTATCACATTGCAGGAAGCTCTGATGGGAGACGTCACCTGATCGGAGTCAGACTCATCCTCGGATGTAAGAGGATCGTCTATCCAGCAATTTTCTCCATTTTTAGGAGTTAAGGGAGGATGTATCTGATTGTCTTCAAGGACTTCAGGCTCTGGATTGCGAGGAGGCTCGTTTACGCGTTCTTGCTCTTGTTCTAGAGCGAGATGCTGCAAGATCCTTGCATATTCTTCAAGATCAGGCATGGGAGCCAAATCTTCTTCTTCAAAAACTCTTTGTGGCTCAACATGGTTGATTTCCACCTGAGTAATGAGAGGTGTTGGGTCAGCAGCATTTTCTCGTACAGCCTCTCGGTCTTCTTCATCATCAGACCAGGATCCTTGTGGCTGTAGAGGGTTATACCAGATTACTGGCATAAGATGAGTATCAGGAAGCAATTCTTCATCGGAGAGATATTCTCCTGTTTCAAGGGACTCCTCCCACTCGTCTGTGTAATTGGATTCGAATCCATCATCGGTGTCACTGGACTCGTATCCATCAATGGAGAATCCAAATACCGAATTGCAAGAGTATGATGCCTCCTGCATGGCTTCTTTGAATTGAGGTGGCATGAAATCACTGAGAGTGAATTTTCTTACCCCCTTTGAAGTCTCTGGAAGGGATGTTTTTGTTGCCTCCAGTGAAGTGGTAGAGGAAGCCTCTGCCTTTTCTTTGACCTCTTGTTTTGGCTGGGTCTTCTCTTGCCGTTTGAGCTTCAGGAGATATTTCCTAGCCTGCCTTCGCTGTTGAGCTGTAGGCTTTGTTTTCACGACCTCCCAATTTTCATCTTCCAGGAGATCGGGATGTACCCATATGGGTTGTCCGTCTGACATCGGGTAAGGAACCAGTTCCTCGGACGCTTGGACTGAGTTTATCACCTTGAAGGAAGTAGTGATCTTCTTCTTCGGTGATTTTGATGTTTGTCCACATGTCACCATGTTGACGGAGGCAGACCCATAGTTTTTGTCAAAGGTGATGACTCCGTTTTTCCACATCTCGTTTATTTTCTCCCTCACAACGAAGCATTGATTGAGAGGATGCGAGATCATCTGGTGGTATGGACAGTACCGAGGATCGTTGGTTTTGCCAACATCACCCGGTCCTTTTGGTTCAGGCAAGGTGAGCTTGCCGTTTGCCACAAGAGCTCCGAAGATTTCAGCAACATCTTCATCAAACGGGTATTTCTTCTCTACTCGTTCTTTGAAGGCATCTGAGAGTTCAGGTCTCTTACCCGCAGCTTTGTTTTCAGCTTTCTTTGTTGGCTGAGGAGCTGACTTGGTCTGCACATTGAGGACCTCTTTCTTCTTTGGCTTAGAGGTTGCAATGTCGGTTGGCTCTTTTCTTGATGATTTCTGACTGTTGAGGTCTTTAATCACCGTTTCAGCTTCCATGGAAGCTTCTAGGAGTTCTCCCAGGTTCTTTGATTTGTTGCCGATGATCATGGAGCGGATTCTAGCTCTCATGTTGTTTCGGCAGATGTCGACTAGCGACGCTTGTGGCAGTACATCAGAGCATTTGTACGCCATTGCTTTCCACTTGTGAATGAAGTCATATGTTGACTCATTCTCCCCCTGTTTTAGACTGCACAGCTGAGCCATAGTAGCGGGATGATCCTCACCTTTGAAGTGAGTCAGGAAGCGTGTCTCTAGCATGGCCTAGTTTTGGATCGAGTCCTCCGGCAGAGTGGAGTACCAATCGAAGGCCGTACTTTTTAGGGTACTTGCAAAGAGGCGGATCTTGAGTGCATCTTGATCCGCGATAGCTCCTGTCAGGATCTTGAAGTGGATGACGTGCTGTCTGGCTGATCATTTCCCCGTATATGTTTGGAGAGTAGGATGCTTGAATTTGGTGGGGAACGGGACCGAGTTCATCCATAAGGGATATGGTGGCTTGATCCCATGCTTCTTGAGTATATCCTCTTCTTTTGCTTTGGCGAGGATACTGTCTACGTCCTTTTTGGTAAGGGCGCGTGACTCATTTTCTTCTCCATTTACCTCATCGTCTTGATGATTCGGAGGAGGTTCATTGTTCGCCTGATTTTGGAAGGCGAGGAGAAGGTTTTCCATCAAAGTTTCAATCCTCTGCTGGCCTTGTTCCAACTGTTGGATGCGGGTGATCATATCTTCTGGAGGTGGATTGCGGGGTGGTGGCTCAGAATTTGTAGCCAAGACATTCATCCTTCGTGATTCGAACGAAGAAACTGTCCTGGTGACTGAGCTGGGGCTCATTCTTTTTGAGGAAGAGCTTGAGGAAGGATCACTCTGCTGTCCTTTGCTTGAAGGAGCAGGGGATTCTTCTGAATGTCTTCTTGTCCTGAAGACGCTGCGGGTCATCAGACGTCGGACATGGATTTTTGTTGCTGGCTTTTGGCGCCTTCTGGTTTTTCCAACCATATGGACGGCAGCAACTTGGTTGGGTCTATCTTTTTCGACCCATTTGGGAGAGACTTGAAGTGTAGGAGGCTGGGTCCTTTGCTTCTCTAGTCTCTTTTGTCTATACGACGCGCGGCGGCGTATACGACGAGCAACTTGAGCTTCGGTCAGCTCTGGCTGGGCTTTGACGATGAAGGATGTGCTCCCTCGGGCGCAGCAGCCGAGCCTGTCTTCTTTGTAGCTGGGCAAGGACAGGATGCGAACCCTGTCCTTCGCCTATTGCAGCGAAGCTTTGAATTTTTGGAGTTCGGCCCCTGTAGAGATGAAGGGTCGAACTGCAGGTTTGTAGGCCTTAGCAGGTGCTTGGAGAGGCCTTGTGATGCATGATCTGATTCTGGGCTTGTAGGAACAAGCCGGCTCATGCTGGTTTGACTTGGGAGTCAGGTTGGAGATGGGTCTCTCCTCTTCTATATAACCAAGAGGGTAGAACTGGTTCTCCTTGAGTGGGGCCAGGAATGCTGGCTTGGTAGATATTTGGGACCTTCTCTGTTTTGGTGAAGGTCTTGGGGACCAAGTCTTGGGATAGACCTGGTCGTTTGATGGTCGAGGCTTCGTGGGGCTGCCACGGGCTTCGGGCCTTCTGGTGCTCGCCTTTGGTGTCACGGTAGTGACACATTGAGAGGCGAGTTTCTGCTTCTTGGAAGGAGCAGTTTGTTCCTCAGGAAGTGGGAATGGTCCCAGCGTCCCAAAGACAATAGTCCAGGGAGTTGAGGTCGACCCAGAGCTTAGAGAGTTGCCGAGGGAGTTGACGCTTCGGCAACTGATGGGGCGCTTGTAGGTGCACGTAGTTTGCTTCTGTTGAAGCATGAGTTGGTGCTTGCTCTCATCGAAAGTAATGGTAAGTGAAGTTGCCATTGTTAGTTTTTGAAAAGTTTCTTAAACAAGACCACATCCATTAGTAATCACAAGAATATAATGATCATAAATAGGAAGTTCTATGGTTTTGTCTTTTCAAATTGCTCGAGGAAGATGACCCAAGCAATATGAAGAAGGCAAAATGCCATAGAGGGTACAATTGTTCTAATCGCAAGTATGGTAAGCCCAGAATGAGCGTTCCAGTGACTGCTAGAAGCAATTGTGAACTTAAATTCGACTTATCGAGAAGTAGAGCTTGCTCGAGGTAAGACGAATAAAGTTGTAGTTACAAATGTGCCGGTCGCAATACAATAGACCCTGAAAGGGCGTACTAGTACCGCTAGACACAAATGTTTTGAGACCGCATCCATGAGATGAGATTCTCTGTTTTGAAAGGTCAAGTTTGGATTCATCAAAGAGAGCAGAAGGTATTTCGATATGAACACGGGCTCAGCGATTTCCGCGAGCGCCAGTGCTCAGAAAGAAATGAACCATAATTTCTCGAATCTGAATCCAAAAATGACGAGTTTTTTTTTTTTTGAAAATGCCAATATCGGGTTCATCAAAGAGAGCAAAAGACACTCCAATCTGAACACGGGCTCAGCGATTTCCGCGAGCGCCAGTGCTCAGAAAGGAGAAGACCAAGATTTCTCCAATCTAAACCCAAAATGACGGAAGTTTTTTTTTTTTTTTTGAAGATTTTTTTTTATAAAATTTTTTTTTTTTTATTATTTTTTTTTTAAAGATTTTTTTTTTGAAATTTTTTTAATTTTTTAATTTTTATTTTTTAATTTTTATTTTTTAATTTTTATTTTTAAAAATTTTATTTTAGTAAAAAATTTATTTAAAAGACGATAGAGTACACATAGGCCTCCTAACCCGCTCTTATGAAATCTCGATTGATAGAATTACCCCCAGGTAAGGGTAGGATTACTTAATGAACCCGTTTTGAGGACCCTTGCCTAGAACAGTCAAGCTGTCTCCACACTCTGGACAAGGCTTTTCTTGAATCAACCATGATCAAAGAACGCAGTTGGTTTAACCTTAGTGGTCTATGTCTTTTTTTTTGTTTTTTTTATATATTTTTTTTATTTTTATTTTTTGATTTTTAATGAACACATCGAAGAGAAACGATGGCCCAAAACCTTAGTCGAACAGGCTCAACATTTCTGCAAGCACGATGAACGATAGGAAAGGATCAAGGTTTCTCAATTTTGAATTCAAAATGAAAAATCTGATTTTTGTTTTTTTATTTTTTATTTTATTTTTAGATCTTTAATGAACTCATCGAAGAGAAACGATGGCCCAAAACCTTAGTCGAACAGGCTCAACATTTTTGCAAGCACGATGACTGATAGGAAAGGAACAAGGTTTCTCAATTTTGAATTCAAACTGAGAAATCTAATTTTGTTTTTTTATTTTATTTTATTTTGTTTTTTGTTTTTTTTTAGATCTTTAATGAACTAATCGAAGAGAAACGATGGCCCAAAACCTTAGTCGAACAGGCTCAACATTTCTGCAAGCACGATGAACGATAGGAAAGGATCAAGGTTTCTCAATTTTGAATTCAAACTGAGAAATCTAATTTTTTATTTTTTTTATTTTTAGATCTCTAATGAACTCATCGAAGAGAAACAATGGCCCAAAACCTTAGTCGAACAGGCTCAACATCTCTGCAAGCACGATGAACGATAGGAAAGGATCAAGGTTTCTCAATTTTGAATTCAAAATGAGAAAATCTAATTTTTTATTTTTTATTTTTAAAGAGAAAGAGTGAAAATAAATTCAAAGAATTAGAAATTCCCGAAAAATCTCATCTCATTTTTTTTAGATGCGGAATCCAACATAGGCCACTAATTAGAAAGTATCCAAGGAATTGAGGAAAAGAAATATAAGCACAGACCAAAAGATATGATATGCAAATATTTCATTTCTAGCATCGTGTTCTCAAATGAACGTGTCCCACCGGGTGTGCCAGCTTGATAGGCCGCGCTCCCGGCGCCTGGTCCTACCGAGGTCGGCAGACGTGGGAGTCCGTTGGGTCCGACCCTTTCGTAACCGGGGGGCAAGGGGCGTGCATCAACATTTCTTTGTGTGAGTGTGCCAGATTTTCTATTTTACTTGGAATTGCAAGTGGTGATACGGAGATCAACCTTCGCAAGTAAAAAGGAAACCAACTTCTTTCAAGTTTTCCATTGCACATATATTTAAGAAAAGAGACATTTTCTTGATTTGCCGTGAAATGCGATTTTTTTTTTTTGCATTTATAGCCGATTTTGGCGTTTATAGCCGATTTTTGGAGTTTATAGCCGATTTTGGCGTTTATAGCCGTTTTACAATTCTTATCAATAATGAAAGACAAGAGATGTGATTTTTTGTCTCTTTTAAAAAAATACAAAGTACAATGAAAAGCAAGAAAAAGATGATCTAACTTCTCAGGAGATTGTGGGGGACCCGTTCAGATTGACAGTCGCAAGCCATATGTGGACTTCGCCATCATCCATGCAGATGAGAACAGAGGATGCTATTGATTCACTTGGCTTGGCTATAACCTCAGGTTTTTAGAGGACAAAGACCAAAAGGAGGTCCTATGTCCAATAAAAAGCCGAGTAGACGGGCTGAAAAGCCATGTCTGAGCCATTTGGAGGCAGAAGGAGAAGGCAAGGACCTTGGGGGGGTACCCCCCAAGGGACTTTTGTCACCTTGTAGCGGTGGTCGGTATAGAACTTCCGCATAGTTTTCTCTCTTTGATGCCTTTTTCTGTCTGAGTTTCCGGATTTTCTGCAGTCTGTTGTCTGTGTGTTTGTATTTTCTTGGAGAGCTCTCCTATTTATAGGCTTTTAGGTAGCCATTTAGGAGGGTTTATGAGCCTTAATTGTCATAAAGCTACATAAAGAGAGGAGTTACAAGATTGAATTCTTTGTTTTGTAACTCCTTTTTCTCGGCTTCTGATTGGCCGGAGGAGATTGAGGGCATTTAATCGCCATGATGGGAGGAGTTTCATGGGTTAAATGCCATGAATCTCTTGACTTGTAACTCCCGGATGCTTGCTTCTGATTGGTCCGTCCAAAGAAATGGATTAATGACTGTAATAAAGCTAGTCAATTAATCGCATTAAGTGGTCGCCGAGCAGTTGAAGAGTCGCGGGCCGTGCCGCGTCTTTTGGGATTCTTCTGGTAATGATCATCGATGAATCTTCATGTAGATCGACATCGGATGACCATGTGACTTCAGGTGTTGGTTGCCAACAGCGGGTCGGTCGGTCGGTCAATGTTGATTTCTCGATCGGTCGGGTAGAAAGCACACTTTTTTTGGTTGATCGGGTGGCGATCAATGTTATTTTCGATACTCTTGATGATTAATCCATATTTTTGACGGATGTCAGAGGATTTGGTGTCTCAAAAGTATGAATTTTGGAAAATATCAGAGGCTGGACGCTTCAAATCGCGAAAAAACGACGAAAACCGGGGTTTTCGGGGCCTTGCCGGCGATCCCGGGCCCCAGGGTCGCAGGGGTCTGCGACCCTGGGGGGTTTTCCCCCTTTTTGTCCCGTTTTGTGTGCGTTTTTACTGTTTTTCGATTCTTTTTTCTTCTGTATTTTTCCTTGAAATTTTGACCATTTATTGGCCTGATTTCCCTGTAGGAAACCTGATGAGAATCCTTGCATTTTATTTTGCAAAGTTTTCAATTTCCTGAGAAAGCCGAAGACTTTGTCGCGCAGAGCTGCCGATTTTCCGTCAGAAGCTGAAACTGGGTCAAACGATGTCGGAATGACCTGAAATTTGGAGTGAAGCCTGCTGAGCAATAAGTAAGACCAACCATAGGCTTTTGTTTGAGTTTTGAAGCCGTTTGGGGCCCTATCACTAGTAGACTCGCTTTTGTCGCGATGAAGATGTCGCGGCTTGATGTGCGGACCGATGTCCGATTGACTTGAAATTTGACAGGGAACCTATTGGAGCCATTTTAAGATGATCCATAGGCTCTGTCTTGGAATCCATGGTCCCGGGGAGCTTCGCCGCCGAGAGGCCTGATTTGGCTTCCGAGCGTCAAACTATGGTCAAATGTTGTCGAAATGACCTGAAATTTGGCGTGTAGCCCTTTGCAAGCATTTTGAAGCCGTCCATGTGCTCTATCTGATGAGTGATGGCTTCGGTGGTTCTCGCCGCCGAGAGGCTTGATTTAGCTGTTCGAGGGTTGATGTAGGGTCAAACGTTGTCGGTTTGACTCGGAACTTGACGTGGAGCCTTTTGGAGGTATTTTGAGACCATCCATCGGCTCTGATCGAAGATTTGGTGTCTCCGATGCTTTTGCCGCCGGGAGCTCCTTTTCAGCTGTCGGAGAAGCGAAGTTAGGCCAAATGATTTTGAAATGGCCCGAAACTTCTTGTGTACTCCTCTTTTGGCTGTCTTGAAGGATCTTGCAGTTTTTGTTTGGTTCTGACAAGATTTGATTTTTTGGAAGCATCATTGCCTATTTATGGCAGGTTGCGACTTCATGTAGCTCTTTGGATCTTGAAGAGGCAAAGTGACATTTTTGGTGTCAACACAAATATTGAACTAACCTTATCCTGAAGATAACATTATCCCAAGGATAAGGATAATCTACTAAATCCTAACAATATTCTGCTTTCTCCAACATTCCCCCTCAATCACATGATCGTTTTAGAGAAAAGATCTGTGATTGGTAACATGAAAATAAATTGATCTCTAAAATAAGAAAAAAATAGTAGATATCTTGCAAAATCGATCATCATGTCTTCTTGGTGATCGTCGTCTGTCCGTGAATCCATCACCGTCGCAACTCGCTCCTTTTTTAGTCTGTCGGTGCCGGTGGCCCACTGGATTAGATCTGTCGCAATTTCTTCCAAAAGCTTCGATCGTGCAATTTTGATGAAGATGGTGAGATCGTAGGGCTTAGATGAATGGGTGGGTAGGAGAAGATAATCATTTCTTTATTGTAATAAAAAATTTGACGGTGAGTATTGCGAAAGATAGGACCGTGCCCCAGCTTGATCGTAAGATCATCGCTGGCCCAACTTTGATACCATAAAGACTTTCGAGAATCACTTCTTTCCCATAATCTCACCGTAGGTTCCATTAAATGAAATGACTACATTTATATTTAAATATTTAATTAACCTTATCCTAAAGATAACCTTATCCCAAAGATAAGCTAACAATATTTTGTTTTCTCCAACAAGTTGTTAATGTGGAACACTCTTTGATGGTTTAGTTTTATTAATGTCTATGATTAGAATGTTGTGAAATATGTTATTGTTGTTTATGGTTATTGTTGTGGATAGTTGTTGGTTTTAATGGAAAATAAGTTTTGATGTGGATGGTTGCTGGCTGTTAATGTTTATTTTCGTATTGTGGATGGTTGTTAATTTGTTGTAATATGTTTTTGTTAATGTATTTGATTTAGGATGCTCTATTTAGATTGAAAGTGAATTTTTTTTGGCAAGTACAATGAAAATTGCCAAATATTTTGTTATTAGGAAGCATAATGTTATTGTGACATAGGTTCAACAAATGTGGTTTTTTAAGTTGATTGTGGATCTTTGGAGCTTGTAATGTGTGGTTGATGTTGACAAAAATGGATGTTGATGTTAGTGTGAATGTTGTTGGAACAGGAGGATGATCATAATGAATGGGTGATTTAGAGTAGTAAATGTGGGTGGTGCAAGCTTAAAAGCATTCAGGAAGATGATCAATGCGGTTTCATGAAATTGATCATGTATCTCCAAAACTTATAATGTGTGGTTGATGTTGACAAAAACGGATGCAGATGTTGGTGTGAATGTTTTTGGAACAGGAGGATGGTCAATGTGAATGGGTATTTTGGAGCTGTAAATGTGGGTGATGCAAGTCTAAAACCATTCAGGAAGATGGTCAATGTGGTTTTATGAAATTGATTGTGGATCTCCAAAACTTGTAATGTATGGTTGGTGTTGATGTGAATGGATGTTGATGTTGCTGTGAATGTTTTTGGAACAAGAGGATGGTCAATGTGAATAGGTATTTTGGAGTTGTAAATGTGGGTAGTGGAAGTATAAAACCAAAGGTGTTCTTTAATGTTAAATGTGGGTGTTCAATGTCAATGCGTAGGAAGATTCTGAACGCACCATGCGTTTTCCTGAACACACCCACACTAAAAATATTTTTTTAAATACCAAAATGCCCCCAGGTGAAAGGATGAAATTGCCCTTCACCATCAACCTCCTCTCCGCTTCCTTTGGTTCTTCAGCAGTGGAGCCGTCTGGTTTCACAGATCTCATCTCCTATTCTTCTTCTTCTTCTTCTTCTTCTTCTTCATTCTCCCTTTTATCTATTGTTTCGTAACTGTTCCTATGCACTCCTTCCTGCTTATTGATGTTCATCTCCTTGCTCATCATCTTCTTCAACTCTTGGAAGTATCCTCAAGTCTCATCCATTTCTTTAATGATATTGGAAGTACTCATCTCCCTACACCACATTGTCTATTGAAAGCAAGCATTTTCAACATGGACAAGCAACTGACAATCTACCAAGAGGATGTATACTTTTTGACTTCGTTTTCAGATTTTTCTCGCGGCCTGCTCGGTAATCCAGAACCGTGCGTATCTTGATATGTACGGCATATGAGAACCGTGTATTAGTATTTTGCACGTCGAAATACTACCAAACAAAAATACTATTGCACGGCAACATTAAACCAAGCATATATAAGAAGAACGACCAATATAAACCGTACAATATAATATTGCACGGTTGTAGAGGACCGTGCAATGATAAACTAAGAGTTTGTAATCATATTTTCAGGAGATTGATTCAACAGGTGCTAGTGGGTGCTCTTTGGATTTTACTAATATCTTCACCACTGACAAGATATTCAGAAGACGAGAGGGCCTAATCCAATGGACAAAGGATGTTGGAAAGAAACATGGATTGGTAATTGTAATCAAAACTTCAGATGCTGGTGGAGATGGTAGGAAGTCGAAAATAGTTTTATCTTATGAGAGAAGTGGTAGTTACATGGTAGTTACATAGGTCTATCGAAGATCTATGAAAAGAAAAATCCTAATAAGGCAACGGGAAAGAAGAAGTGTAGTTGCCCTTTTGTTTTGAAGGGCCGAAAGTTGGCAAGTGACGAAGATTGGATGTTAACAGTGGTTTGTAGGGTGCACAATTATCCAAACGCACAACATCTCGAGGGGCACTCATTTGCTGGGAGGCTTTCTGGGAAAGAAATCAATGTTTTGATTGATATATCTAAGAGGTGAAGCCGAGGAACATCCTTCGAACATTGCAGGAAATGCATGTGCACAACACCACTACAATGAAGAGTATCTACAATGCTCGCCATAAGTTTAGGGTGACAGAGATAGCCGGTCGATCACAGATGCAGCAACTCATGATGCATTTGGAGGAGAACAAGTACATTGAGTATCACACTAGCAACGACGCTACAGATGTTATCTTGGACTTATTCTGGGCACATCCATCTTCTATTCAGTTATTACGTAGATTTCCAGAAGTTTTGATAATGGATTCCACGTACAAGACTAATAGATATCGACTTCCATTTGTTGAGATTGTTGGTGTCACATCTACTCAACAGACGTTCTCCGTTGCTTTTATGTATCTTAAATAAAAAAGGGCGGCAAATTATAGATGGGCTTTGGAGAGACTTATGGAATTAATGGATAGATGCATTCTGCCCCGTGTGATTGTCACATATAGAGAGTTAGCGCTCATGAATGCAATAAAAGTCATTTTTCCAAATGCAGCAAACTTATTATGCAGGTGGCATATTTCTAGGAACATCTTGGCAAATTGTAAAAAGTTTTTTGAGACCAACGACAGATGGGATGCATTTATCTCTTGTTGGAATATGTTGGTAGTCTCTCCAACTGAAAGTGACTACATGCAACTTCTAATTGCTTTGGAACGGAATTTTTGCGGGTATCCACATGCTGTTGATTATGTGAAGAACTCGTGGTTGAATAAGCATAAAGAGCAATTTGTAACTGCTTGGACGGATCAAAATATGCACTTTGGGAATGTCACTACTAATAGGGCTGAGAGTGCACATGCAAAATTAAAGAGACATCTGGGTACATCGAGTTGTAGCTTTGATTCGTCCTGGCAGGTTATCCATGCCCTGCTTGAGTTGCTCTTTACAGAGATAAAGTCTTCATTTGAAAAGAGTTTGAACACCGTGCAACATAAGTTCAAACCGGTACTATTTCGTGAGTTGAGAGAATTTCTATCAATGAATGCTTTGGATATAGTGTTAAATGAGTCGATAAGAGCTGGTGATATTGGTTCAAATTCGGCGGCATGTGCACACAAAATTGCCGAGTATATAAGGGAATGCTCTCATTTACCGTTGAGTTGTGTATACCACTATTGGCGGAAGCTCAATTTAGAGGCCATTGTGATTAACGAAGCCCCTGAGTTCACCACAACTTCCGAGTTCGAGTTAATTGCCAAGAAATTTTAGAGTAGTGATCAAGCGGGTAAAATACAAGTTTTGAAAAAAAAAACTTAGAGAATTGGGGAGTCCTTCATCTACTTCTTTTATTGAACCGGACGTTAAATTAAATACCTGCGGTCGGTCATCATCGACAAAGAAGAAGTTGGATGGTCTACAAGTCGGGAGCCATCTGCATTCGAATATGCACTGGGGATGAAAGATAGTGTTCCTGCTATATTAAGTAGTACAGCTGTAACGAAGAAGAAGGAGAAAATTAGTGTCCGCCGCACTCGGTCTTGTACGTTTCTGCACTTTCTCCCTTAGTCTCTGGGACCCTATATCCTCACTGTTAAGGACGTTGCAGCTGATGATAACTGTGGATTCAGAGCTATAGCTGGTCTTCTAGGCATGGGCGAAGATAGTTGGTTGAAGGTGCGGTGGGATTTGAGCAGTGAATTGCAGAGGTATCAAAATTATTATGCATTGGTCTATAGAGGAGAGGACCGGGTTGGGGAGCTGTATTACGCATTGTCTTACTTTGAAAGCAATCATTCATTTGATCGGTGAATGACAATGCCGGACATGGGTCACTTGATATCTCCGTGTTATAACGTTGTATTGGTCATTCTTTCATTGCAGCAGTGCCTGACTTTCCTGCCTTTGAAATCATCCCCGATTACTTCAAGTGCTCACAAAATTATCGCGTTTGGTTTCGTCAATGGAAATCATTTTTGTTCAGGTCTTTATGAAAACCGAAGCACCCATGCCTCCCATTGCTTCGAATTGGCATAGACACCACCATCCTGATGCAGACGGATGGCAGCTCCCATACACAAAGAACATTGAGCAATTCAGATATATCTTTGGAAACAATGTCGCAACACATGAGTCAGTCAATCTTGACAGCGATTGATTGTTTGCATGGAGATTTGATGTAACCAAACATATTACTTGTTTTTTTAACGGATGGCTGATGAATTCAATAAAAGATTTATGTGTTAATGTTATGTGTTGATGGATGGCTAACGAAATGTATATGCTCATTTTAACAGTATAGTGCAAACTACATTTTGCACGGCCAATAGTCCCCGTGCAAATAGATATTGCATGGCCAACGGGGACCGAGCATATTGAATTTGCATGGTATTTGTGTGTCGTGCAGACCATATATTGCTCGTCACCTGATGGCCATGCAGATACATTCATGTCCCCCTTTCATTCCATTTTGCTCAAAATCATACAAGTTTGATAAAGCCAACAAAATCATACAAGTGCATACTATACAATCATAACAAAATCTGCCAAGTTCATCCTTCATACATATTCATCAAGTTCCAACAAAATATGTCAATAAATAGACATTCTACAATCATAACAAAATATGTTAATAAATTATCCTTTACATCACGGCTATCAAAAAGTAGTCTTCATCTAACAAAATCCAAGAAAATTAGATGATTCCATCACGGCTGCGTATGTCGTCGGTACCGTCACCGGCAAGCCATTTAGGATCTCGAGGGTGGTCTGCAATGCCCGGTAATAGAAATCAGCAAGCTGATCCGTTTGTACAATCGTAGCACGGAGATGGTCACTCGCTCGACGCATCTGTAAGATACAATTAAATGTGTCAATACTTAAGATAATCATAACAATATCATGGATGCATAATGTTTTGAAATAAATCCATAAACCCTCACCACTCTTGGAGTCGGGTCATCTCGATCCTCATTAGGATGATAGTGGGAATGACGCTCAGGGTTCAGTACCCGAGGGTGTGAAATCCTAACAAACCACTCAATGTAGTCGGGGTGAGCACTCCCATGCATGTTGCACTCGATGGTCGCGGTACGCTAGGGATAATACATGATCCTCCCAAGAAACCCAGTACTGGTCTAGAAATTTATAGGAGACCTTGTATTGTCCTGCAATAGATCCCCGATACGCACGAATGGGTGCGAGCGGTGCGGGTGGGATGGTCTGAACATATCCAAATTGCCGGAGAACCCTCTGTGGGTGGTAGGGTTCAATGACATCTAACACTCTCAAGCAACCATAAAAGAAAGATATCTGATGAAATGGATGATGAGCCCTGGCACCTGTGCATGGATCCCAAGCCACCTGTGGAAAATAAATGCATCAAGAAGATTACTACTCCATAAAAAGTTGGGCCTAAAAAAAATGTAAATTTTATACCAACATGTCTATTGGGTGCTCACCTTACTCAGAAGTAGGTCATCCAGTCTCTCGCGCAACAGCTTTATGTTCTTCCTTGCAATCCCGGAATCCTGACCAGGATTCTAGCAGGACGCCAGAGGCATGGCAACAGTATGTTCCCACGATGCAGGAAGACGGGCAAATGGGAAGTGCTCATACACCCAAGACTGCAAAAGATAAATATTATTAATTATACAATTTAAATGATCAGTTACGAGTGAACATGTATATGTATTTCAAAGGGGTGTACACATTTACTGTGAGCATGTCAGATATCCAACAATCTGTCGCACATCTGCCCTCGTAGCGGTCCCCAATTGGCGATAGAGATATGCGAGCACGGTAGCCCCCCATGCATAACGACAGAACCGTCCCAAGTCCATCAGTAGAGATAGGTAGGCAATGGGGACGCGAGCGGTCGACTTATCGGTGAAGAGTGTGCAGCCTAACAAATAAAGAAGATATCCTCTAGCTGCACACTCTACTTGCTCAATAGACGACGCAGGACTCACATCACCGTACACCCGTTTAATCCATGCCATCCTCACTACCCCACCACGCGCCACTCTCAACTCAGCCGACGCAGTTTCCCTATACATGCCCAGTCCACGCTCAAGTAAATCTACTTGATCGGTAAATCCCATACTACTCGATGCGTGGATAGGCAGTCCCGTTACTGGGATACCGATGAGAGTACACACATCATCTAAGGTGATCGTCATCTCACCGAATGGCATGTGGAATGTATTTGTCTCAGGCTGCCACCGCTCTACAAAGCTGGATACCAAAGGATAGGAGATATATCGGTAGGAAAGATACTTCGGTTTTGCCAATCTAGACTCTTCTATAATAGCATGAAACCGGGGAACATGTATATCGGCCCCATCCTCAGGCAGAGGTATGTACCAATCCTTCAGCTGACGCCAATAATTGATACATTTGAACGACTCACGTTCCTGCACATTAGAATTATCAATCTGCATTAATATATGTTATTATAGACTTCAACACATCTTATTTAAAAAGCAATTAATTAAAACATTTAAAAAAAGGCAAGTTTAACTCCCCATCCCATATGGGTATGGTTACGTGCATCCTAACACTCGGGAGGACAGATAAGTCGGCCGGACCCCCGAGGATATGACCCTCCCTTGCCGCCACTGCGGGAGGACTGGACGGCTATGCCTCCTCGTCTGAGGAATCATCCTCCCTTGCTGCCGTTGCAGGAAGACTGGACAGTTGTGCCTCATCTTCTGAGGAATCATCCTCTGAAGAACCGTCTACATCCTCCTCAACCGGCTCCGGGAGTGGAACCTGCTGCAATTTCCGTCTTCGTTCGGATGTCGTTGGCCGTTGACGGCCGGCGGTTGAAGAACTCGCATGCACACTAGGGGTGTACACGGATCGGATTGGTGCGGATTGGGCCAAATCCGTCACCAATCCGTTACCAACGGATTGACGGATTTGGAATCCGTCACCAATCCGTTGCTGTTAAAATCCGATCCGATCCGATCCGTGGAGGACCGGATCGGATCGGATCGGATCGGATTAATCCGTTCACTCTAATTTTAAAAAAAATATCAAATATGTTATAAAAAAAATTACATTTTGACCCTTTAATTTTTTTTTCTTATTTTAAATTTAGACATCTTAATTTATATTTAGACCCTTTCTATTTTTTTATTTATATTTAATACCAACGGATCGGATCGGATTGAATCCGCGGATTGAGGGTGAAATCCGCCACCGATCCGTTGCTAACGGATTACAAAATTTTCAATCCGTCACCAATCCGTTTACCTTCGGATCGGATAAAAATCCACGGATTGGATCGGATCGGATCGGATTTCCGGATCTACGGATTTTTTGTACACCCCTAATGCACACCTCGGTGACGCGGTCTAGCAACACCTCTTTTGATCCGCACTCTCGATGGCTCTTCGGAAGAACTAGCCCGTCCACCTGTAGATTGTGGCATGCCACCAATACGACGAGCTGATCTTCTCGGCATTTCTTCCAATCTGTAAAAAAATGAAAATCAATGAGAGGAAACAACATAACATAAGATATCATGTTTTCTTGTACTGCTCGGTTAAATTTGACAGTACAAAATGAGTCTGCACGGCACAATATAAGCTTACAAGTTGTTTATGCACAGTGAAATAATTCCGTGCATATATAATGTGCAAGGCCTATATGTGCAATGCAATTTTGATCTGCACATCCAACATGTGCCGTGCAATATTGACATGCACATCTAACAGTTGCCATGCAAATTGTTCATGCACGACTTTCATGCGCCGTGCATAAATTCTTTGCACGTTTCTGGAATGCCGAGCATATCGCGAAAAGAAACACAGGTTTTGAACAATGGACAGGGATTATGCACACGAAATATGAAAATATTAACATGCAATTTGTTTCAAACATTTGTAATCTCTAACGCATAAATTACAACCTAAAAAGAATGTGAAAATTAGCTACCTATGAACAAGAAGAAGAAGAAGAAACCTATGAACAAGAAGAAAAAGAAGAGTTGACCTTGAACAAGAAGAATAAGAAGAAGCGCTGTGCAATGGAGATCTTTGGAGACGGAGAACCCCGTGTGGAGCCAAAGTTTTCAAAACCATTGACGAGGGAATGGATTGGAAATGAAACAAGTCTGGGCAGTCTGGTATTATGGTGGGTGGGCTCAGGAAAAAATTTTTAAAAATAGATTGGGTCAGGTGGCCTCAGTAAGTGGGTGTGTTCATCACATATGGTGGGTGCATATAGAATTTCTCCAATGGGTATTTTGGAGCTCAAACTAAGTTCTTATGCATAGTGCAAATTAAACTCTCAATTGGACGTTTATGTCAACGTCGATATATGTTTATGTTGATGTCGGGAATTATTTTGTCGATGTCAGCATAAAATGCGTTTTACGGAATGACCTGTGTTCTGTATAAAGCGCAAATTAAACTCCTAACTGAGCGTATATGTTGACGTCGATATATGTTTATGTTGATGTCGATAAATCTTTTGTCCAAGTCGACTCAAAAATGTATTTACGAAATGACATGTGTTTTGTACATAGTGCAAAATTAAATTCCTAACTGGACGTTTATGTCAACGTCGATATATGTTTTTTTAGGGTTTTGTTGACATCACCAAACTCAGGGGCAAAAAGGAAATGAAATAATGGGATTTGATAGGGAGGTCCTTGGTTGATATTATAAACATTTAGGGTCATCAGCTGTGGTTATCCTATTTAAGGGGATTCTTTTGGTAAATGTCCCTTATAAATATTTCTAATTAACATTCTAATTATAAATATTATAGCAACAGCCTTTTCGTGAGGGAGCACAACTTGGCGCATCCTGAAACTTTTTGCAATGCTACATTCTAGAATTACCCTTCTAATCTAATCTCACCAAACTAGCTCAAATTCTCCAATACTCCATCACCTAAAATTTAGGTTTTTTAACTTTGTAAATCTCTTCCTCACCAATGAATCTCTTATCTTAAGTTCATATTAAATCTCTTCAACTCTATCCATCCTCTCTTATCTATTATTTCTTTGTTACAAAAAAAAAAAAAAAAAAAAAAACTTGCAATCTTGTGATTGCTGGGCCTACTCTCGCCATGCCTTTATTTTTACGTGGGGCTCATTTCAATGATTCCACTAGAGCTGGTACATGGATTGAGACTTATACTAATTATGTGATCAAATTCTCCAATACTCCATCACCTAAAATTCAGGTTTTTTAACTTCGTAAATCTCTTCCTCACCAACGAATCTCTTATCTTAAGTTCATATTAAATCTCTTCAACTCTATCAATCCTCTCTTATCTATTCTTTCTTTGTTACAAAAAAAAAAACCTTGCAATCTTGTGATTGCGGGGCCTACTCTTGCCATGCCTTTATTTTTATGTGGGGCTCATTTCAATGATTCCACTAGAACTGGTACATGGATTGAAAATTCTCCAATACTCCATCACCTAAAAAAACTTCATAAATCTCTTCCTCACCAACGAATCTCTTATCTTAAGTTCATATTAAATCTCTTCAACTCTATCCGTCCTCTCTTATCTATTTTTTCTTTGTTACAAAAAAAAAAAAAAAAAAAAAAAAAAAAAAAAACTTACAATCTTGTGATTGCAGGGCCTACTCTTGCCATGCCTTTATTTTTATGTGGGGCTCATTTCAATGATTCCACTGAAGCTGGTACATAGATTGAGACTTGTACTAATTATGTGATAATATAATGCCCATAAGACCATTCATACAATTTCAAATATAAGTTCTTTTACTTTTTCCTATTAATATTTTGAAATTTCAATCCGTGGGGCCCATTGTGGAAGCCAATTGATTTCACAATCCACATTTAATATTGAAATTGACACACTCAATTTGTGCCCAAGCACAAATATAATAAAATCAAGGTATTGAAACCTCTGCTCTTTACTTCACCTTCCCCTAAAATCTCTTAGCTCCCTAAAATTTCCGTAATTACTCTTCAAAATTTTCATTTTGTGACTCGTTATTATAGGTAATCGAGTCATGGTAATCGAGTCATTCTTCCGATACCACGTACTAGATTAATTAATTTCATTATTTTTTTTTTCTTTAAACCTTTGGTTTTTTAAGTTAAACTTTAATTGTGTTTGTATTATGAGTTATATGTTAATATTTATTTAAGAGGATTTTACTGAAAAAATCCTGAAATATAGCCATATATCCCGAAAGGTCCTCACAATTTATGTAGCAATAATGAGGTCCTTTTGCCAATTTTTTATATTTTTTATACTTTTTTTATGAGCGACGATAGTGTCACCATGGGCGACGCACGGGCGACGCTATTGTCGCTCGTCACACCCAACTTTCCCTGCATCTCCATGCACACCCCCGCACCAGCACCTCCTTCTTTCTTTATTTCTTCTCTTTCTCTCCCTCACTGCACACCCTGCACCACTGCCCTTCCCCACCTTCTTCTTCCCTTCTTTTGTTTTCCTTTCTTTCTCTTCTTCCTCCTCATCTTTCTCTTCCTCCCCACCTGCACTCACCCTGCACCCCCGCTAGCACGACATGCACCCATAATGCTCGATTTTGGGTTCTACGCCATGCACACAACTCATTGATTTAAAGTATAGGTGTCCCTCGTCTACCAATAATCCATGACTACAGGCATTAAGTAACGCAACGAATGTGACTTGATCAGGTGCTACATTTGTGAGTTTCATTTGTTCAAAAAGATTAATGGCTTCCTTGGATAGCCCATGCATGGCAAGCCCACCAATCATGGCATTCCAAGGCCAAACTTTTTGGGTGTGACCATGCTCATCAAAGAAAATCTTTGATGCAAAATTTATCTCTCCACACTTAGCATACATATCTATGAGTTTTGCAAGTAATCGCTCATTTATCATGATCCCGGCCTTCTCTATGTAGACATGAATCCATCTCCCTTGATCCAAAGCTACTAGATTAGCGCATGCTGCAAGAGAAAGAAAGAAAGGAAAAGAAAGATGAGGAGGACGAGGAAGAAGAGAAAGAAAGGAAAAAAAAAAGAAGAGAAAAATAAGGTGTAACGAGCGACGCTTGCGTCGCCCATAGTGACGCTATCGTCGCTCATAAAAAAATAATAAAAAATTGACGAAAGGACCTCATTAGTACTACACAAATTGCGAGGACCTTTCGGGATATATGGCTATATTTCGAAAATTTTCAGTGAAATCATCTTTATTTAAATATTTATAAATATTTTATTTAAGATTTTAATTATTCTTTTTATCATAGCTCTCATTGGACGCGTGCCTGTTCCTTTTGGGTTTTCACAATGACTTATGGGACACCCCACCCAATAATTATAGATAACTCATACAATATCCTAAAGTATATAAATAAAATCTAAGACTTTTCAAAACTAAAAATCTATCCATTATCTTCTCATCCCATCAAGATTCTATCCAATCAAGAACAACCATAAGTTGAAAGTAATGAGAATTGTGAGCCCTGGTCTATGCTGCCAATCATGCAAGCCCAACTTCTATCCTAAACATGAATTGGGTTTGACCATCGGAACTGAATGAAAGTCCAGCCCCAAATAAAATGACATGAATTCAAGATGGACCTAAGTTGGGTTCCGACCCATTGATAACCTTACTAAACATGGGTGTGGGCACATCTTTAAAATAGTTTGAACTTAATATTTTTTTTTCCAAAATTGATCCAATATAAGTGTGTGAACAGGACTTGTATAGATAAGAAATTAAAATAAAAAAAAAGGAATAACTTGATTTCAATACGTGTTAGATTTTATGGCATAAGAAATCAATGGTCGAAAAATACAAAATAATGTTAGATTTTGTAGTTAAATAATTTAATTTTATGTAATAGTTTTAGTGTTATTATCTTAGATTTTTAAATACAGTAATTTTGGTAATAATTGGTATGTTTTCCATTATTAATTTGACTTTAATTAAATTAATATTTTAACTTAAATTTAGGGGATTTTACTGGAAAACTCCCAAAATTTAGGCATTTATCCTGCTGGGTTCCAGCCAAATTGTGGGCACTAACGAAGTCCGTTAGTGCGTTTTTGTATTTTTTTTGATATCTGGGGTGAGTGACGCTAGCGTCACTAAGCCCTGATTAAAGTGACGCTAGCGTCGTCCATCGCTATACCTATTTAACCCACCCGTCCCCATTTTCACCATTTGTAACTTCTGCTCCTTCTTCAGAACGACGACGGCGCTGCTCCATACTTCTTCCTTCTCTATCATCCATCATCCTTGATACATCCACGTGAAGGTATGTCCCTTTAGCCCCGTTTCCGCACAATATTTCCGGATCATTAAGTGTATTTCGAGTTCTTGATCCGCTGTGTATGGTATAATCCATCATCCTTTGTTTTTTCAAGCATAATGTTTGTTTGGAGTCTCCATTCTTCATTTGTTTTGTTCTTGTAAGCCATCATGTATTTCTGGTTATATCATTTTCTCTTTTTCACATTGTTTGCTCTCACGCACACTATTTGTTCGATGAAATGGGACAATGTAGGTTTCAACTTATGATTATCGCAAAAGAGATACTACCTTCTACCATTTTCATTAGTTAGGGAATTTACACCTCCTCTACGTTCATTGTGCAAAAAAAGAAAATAAAATAGTTTTGGAAGCAATACTAAGACTTGACTTCACCTTCAATAGAGAAGGTTATTTGTTCTATCCTAACATTGGCTTTTATTAATCAAGAAAGTAGAGGTTTTTTATTTTTTAGATTCATTTTCATCAACGAGATTTGTAAATAAATAAGATAGTTATCTTAACCATTTTTACTAAACATGGAAGAGAAATGGTTTTAATAGGTAAATGAAGGCTTCCATGAATCATTTGCCCTCACTATATAGACCTAGATGAGATGAGATGAGATGGTGGTAGAAGATAAGTTTAGATCTTAGGGCAATTTAATAAGATTAAGAAACCACTTAAGAAGAAACCAGTTAAGAACATTGTGGGACTTGATGATAACAATGATAAGCAAAAATGGCCATAACACTATCTATAATGACCCCTGTTTTAGAATTACTCTATTCATAGGTGGTTGGGGGAGGGAACCACAGTGTTGAAACTATTTCACCACAGACATGCTCATTAATATGATAGCATCATTGCCTATTGGTTTATACAGAGGAAATGCTCATGCATCCGGAGTGCATGGCTTACTATGCATACCAGCTGCTTGGCCCCAACCGTACCCTGTTGATCATGGGACAGTGGTGGATGGAAATCTCCAAATATGAAGTTTCAGGCCAACCCAGTGTTTCTAACCCTTGATGGACAGTGATGGACTGTCTCTTTGTACAGTTCATTTTTGCATTAAAAACATTGTTAATTCTACAAAAAAAAAAAAAAAAAAGATACAAAGGGAAAGCCGAAGTGTAACAGGTTGCTAACAAGAACAATCATAAGCAGTATGAGAGCATTTTGATTAATTCGGTAAATGTTGATTGCTCCTGATTTGTGGAAAATACTAATTATATTTTATGAGTTTATGTTGAGTAGAATTATACTACTAATTGTCGTCTTATTTTTCTAATGATCATACAATAACTCTTTAGTATATTTCCGTTTATGAATGTGGCTGATTTTATCCTCTCCTCAACTCATACCTGTATATGCTCACTGTTACATGCCTTTGAACTGAACAGATGGCGAAAGACGTGTCTTCTGATGATGAGGGGGAGTTGTTGTATGATCAAGATCAACATGTCTCAAAGGCAATATTAAATGGGGCTGAACCTGGATGTTACAGGTGCATCAATACCAACCCTGACAAGAAGATATGGGTATTGACGGAAAAACAAAAGGAGCATGTGAGGGATGCTGGTCTATCATATTTGTCAGAGATAGACTATATGAGGATAGACCATGCCCTAATATCCGGGTTAGTTGAAAGATGGAGGCCCGAGACTAATACGTTTCACCTACCAACGGGTGAGGCAACGATCACTTTGGAGGACGTTGCTTATATCTATGGACTCCCTATTGATGGTGAACCGGTAACGGGAAGAACCTTCAATAATGCATTCGTCCCGGAAGTCTGTAAAGAGTTGCTAGGGCCTTGCCCCACATCCGGGAAAAGACACGATCGGACTAACAATAAAATTCAAATGGTTGGAGAAGAATTTCAAGCCCTCCAAGCAGAGGAGTGATATATGCAAGACCAGAGCATATTTATTTTTCCTCGTGTCTGGACAGATCTTTGCAAACTCTTCTGGTGCAAGGGGACCAGCGTGGCAGTTAGAGCTCTTTAGGGAGTTCAAGCACTATGCATGGGGTCCAGCTTGCCTTGCAAGTTTGTACAGAATGCTTTCAAGGGCTACTAGGCTATTAAGAGGTGAAGAGGAGAGTGAAGAGGGAGGGGAAGTTGAGGAGAAAAAAGAAAGTGGTAAACTTACACTGCTCAAGACCCTAACAGGCCCTCTACAGCTGATACAGGTTATTCTTTTTTAATCTGGTCAACATACTTCTATGTTCATGACTCTCTTGCAATTTTACATGACTTTTTTGGTGTCTCTGTTGTTTCTTACTTGTAGATATGGGCATACTCTAGGATGGCTATTGGGAGGTGCCCTAAGCCTGATCCTAGTTGGCAGAAGGATCTTCAATTTCCATTGTTTAAGACATGGGAGAAAAGACTTAAAGATAACAAGAAGTTAACAAACATGAAGGAAATACGTGTTCAAATCAACGGTCTGAAGGAAGATGGGGTACTCATTTACTATGAGTGTTACTTCGTCATTTGTCTCATAACCTTTAGTTTAATTATAGAGGTTGCTAATGGTTTTATTCTCTGTGTAGTTCTTATGGCAACCATACAAGGAGATGCCAAAAAAACTGCTCCAAAGTGTGCCAAAAGGGGACAAGAAATTGTTTACGTCATGCACAGTCCTCATTCATTATTGGGTGTTCGAGAGGCATAATGCAAATCGTGTGACAAAGCAATTTGGCATGAAACAGTCAGTTCCCCCACCATTCGAGGTGCCATTCAAGCGGAACGAGCGCATAGAGCGATGTGTGATTGATTATAGTCAAAATCATCCAGATGTTTTCAAGTTATGGGAGTCAAGGCATACTTCTGTACTCTCCGGGAAGAAGGACTCTACCAAAACACATAGTGATGATTATCTTTTATGGTATGGCTTGAACACTATTATGGAGGTAGTATGTGGTGCCCATGGTGAAGGACGGGGCTCACCGATCAAAGAAACAGCAAGTCCTCAGAAAGTGGTAGAGGAGAAAGTCAGCAAGGGATCAGAGCATTTAAAGGATGATGCTACAAGAAAACATGTGAGCATCCAATCATTATATACGTATTTCAATTTAATTTAAAAACCGTTGCTGTTACAATTTAACAAATCAATTTAATTTAAAATCAATTTGTTTGCCTCGTAAAGAACGCATGTCCATCTCAAATGACCTGCTCAAGGTAAACACATGGAAATATTTACATTAGACTACTAGAAATAGTATTAAGCATTATATATAAAATACATAAAAAAAGATCTTATGTACCTTCTAGGTTCTCTTATCTTATTGGAAGAACCATTCGAACTTCTATTGATGTATAGTAATATCCCATTTGTATTGTGTTGTGAAAGTGTTAACATGCACTTGATGTCGCTATCATCCTCTATGGCAGCCAATGAAAACACGTGCCCATTGTGATGAAGATAACGTATGCTTATGTTCTCACAGGTTTCTTCCCACTGTGTAGTTTGAAGAGCTATGTTCATCAATTCGGAGTATGTTATGTCACTTTGAATGGACCTCATCTTCTGATTTCCGCCTTCGTATACCGGGTGAATCATGTCATATTTAAATTCTCCGTCATAATGAAAAATCACAATCAACTCACCATCCGACATCCTATTTCAGGACAGAAATAATTATTTAGGCATTATTTTTGTACAAACATGTACGGAAAATAGGGACAAGCACCTCATTGACCAAAGAAGTGTGATATTTGCAAAGGGCCAAAGACGTAACACAGTGGAGGGGCATCTATGGCCTAGAACAACTTACAATCCACAATTTTTGAAAGTGTCTAGGGTTACAAACAATATAAAAAACATATGCAAGATTACAAACAATACAAACACTCAGTTTCACACTCCAAAACACAACATACAAGTGTCTGTGATAGTCTCTAACTTCATTGATACCAAAAGTAAATGAAAAGGCATCACAAATGATCGTTATATTCAATTTTTCCCCATGTTACTATGCAAAGATAGACATAAATGCACAAACCTTCAATAGTGTACATCAACAGCCACAGAAATGTTAAGAAAATGACGGATTACACTTGAATACAAAAAATCACATAAAACTGTCACACATCAGTTGGAGCCAGAGTAGATTTTTTTACTAACATTTGTTCAGAAGAAGAATGTTCACTTTCAAAATACAACATTCACGTGCGTGACAATCTTTAACATCATGGACACCAAGAGTAAAAGGGAAAGCAACAAAAAAAAATACATTATCTTCATTTCTTTTCATGTTACCATGCAAAGATATACATAAATGTACAAACCTCTTTCATGAAGATCAACAGCCACAAAAATGGAATCAAAGTGACGGATTACACTCGAAAATAGAAGCACATAGACCAGTCATGCTTCATTTCTAGCCAAACAAGATTTTTTATGAGCCATTGGGTAGAAGAAGATTGAAACCAGGGGACGACGCGAGTATTTAAAGGTTGCGCAAAGTGACGATATCGTCACTCAATATTATATCAAGTGACGCTATCGTCGCTATGAATATCATATAAAAAAAAAAGAATTTGGCGGGAAGACCCAATTAGTGATGAGAATTGGGCCAGTACTATACCGGGTAAATGCCCATATTTTGGGACTTTTCCGGTAAAAACCCCTTAAATTTATATTGCTTAATACCGTTAGGCCAATATTTAGTCATTACGCCCCACATCTAATCAGTACAGATTTTTTTTTTTTCTTGCTCCTCCCATCTTGTCTCCTCTATAAATTATTTTTTTCTATGTTATTCCTTTCCTACGGCCCTCTCATGCTCTCACCCTGCACAAGTGGTAAATCAACCCTGTATCCCGACTCGACGGCAACATGCCACGTGTCATCTTTTCGCACAGATCCGTAGATATTGTCGCGCGCAAGTGCTTTCTACAATCTCCGTCCAGAGCATCTTCATATTCCTTCGTTCACACTTGTTCCCCAACAGCTGAGCTGAGAGCCTAAGACGAGCTGATCGAGAAAGATAGCAGTGGCTGCGGATTTTACCTAATTACCCCTCTCATCTTCTTTCGGTAATTCGTGGAAAACTCGTGCCGGCCATTTCCAGAAATCCTCTTTCTCTGCTTTCTCATTTCCTGGATTTTCTTATCTGCTGCTTGCTCTGCTGACCCAAGAAACCCTGATTCCTTTTATGTATTTTTTCTCTCTTGCAGAAATCTTGCCAGATGTTTGAAGAGTTTCTTCTCTTATTGCAAAGGAATTGATAGGAGAGAAGGCTTCGTCGTCTAAGGTCAGATGTCTTTCTTAGGGTTTCCATTCCTTGTAATCTTTTCTATGTTTTGTTTGCTTGAATTTGCCTTTTGATTGGGCGTTTTTAGTTTTCTTATGGTACTTGTAGGAGATGTGCTGCCATCTATTCCCATTTTGGAGTCCCCAAATTTGATGAGTGCAAAGTAGTAACCCGGTTCCCTTTGTCTCTCTTGGAAATACAAACATACCTCAGTATACCATGTTTAGGGAATAAAATTGGCACTAGACCTAAAGAGGTTACTGCTCTGTAGCTCAGTTTTCTAAAGTTTGTTTTGACAAATCCTTTTCCTTTCATTGCTGAAGATGATTCTAGGTGCCTGCCTTAATCCATGGATAGTCACAAATGCTATTAAAAGAAAATCATGATTTTCCTTGTAGTTTTGCACTGTCTTCCACGTGTACATTCTTGGTTGCAAACTAAGATGTTGTGCAAAAAAGGGCCTGTATTGAACTCAAGCCACAGTTTGTATGTAGTAATCTATCTGCATCTGTAGCATGGAGCATGTTGTTTGTTTTCAACCGCAGTTCTTTTCTGTCTATGTTCCTTCATCGCCTTTGCTATCTTCATCTGGTATAAGAATTGTTCTTCTTACTAAACTTGTGTGAGACTCTTGCACTATAACTGCAATCTGCTGTGTTTACAAGTTCCCTGTTTGAGAAATTCACCATACTGATTATTGTTTTTTGCTTATATGTTGCAGTAACGACAGTCCTCCACATAGTTGTAAGGACCGAGAAAATAATGTTGGTAAAACAGTACCGTTGTATACACTCAGCAACATGTATATGCACAAAGAGGGGTCATCTGAGCGAGGATGCGATTTTCCTAGTCTTTCAACATTTGAATTGGAACCCAAGGTTGATTGCAGCCCTTTCTTGTGTTTGCAAATGGTTTGATGACATTGCCAAACGCATCTTATGGAAGGAGTTTTGCCGAACCCGAGCACCAAAGATGATGCTTGATCTGCAGTCTAGTGGAAGTCACAGTGTTGATGGTAACTGGAAAGCACTTGGGAAGATGCTTATTCACTGTTCGGGTTGTAGTAAAGGTGGTCTCTTTAACAGCATTCAAATCCCTGGTCATTTTGTTCATAGAACAAGATTTTCAAGGACATCAGGGAAGAGTTTTCTTGTACCTCAATGCAGAACAGACGTGTTGTATGTATCAGATCCCTGTGAGCATCTTGATCAGGGGGAAGAGGGCGACATCGGGTTTTTTCGTGGAGTATTCAAGTCGTTTTCAATGTCAAGGGTTCGTAAGATGTTGATTGACCGGGAGGCGAAGCTCCACCCGACAGAGGTGTGCCCTTATTGCAAGGCAAAACTATGGAGCATGCTACAGGCAAAGTTGATACCGAGGAGTGCCTGCAACCGGTTGGGAGCTTATGAAGATTGTATTGAGTATTATGTGTGTCTCAATGGACATATGATTGGAATTTGCACTCTGTTGCCCCTCTCTGATTCGGAGGAGGCATCTGAGTTCGAGTGATACTCAGATCAGATTCAGGTGCTCTTTCAGTATCTCTTGGTTCTCTATGTGCAATTTATCCAGTGTAGAGAAAATAGTTCCTTGTTATTTTTTGGTAATGGTGTCCATTTATATATACTTAAAAGATCACAAACCACATGGCAGTGTCATAGTTCATGTTCTTATACCTAGTAGAACTAACTACTAAGGTTTAGGTACATCAAGTTATTGATCTGATATTTGAGAAGTTCACAACAAAACCATACGTTTGAACTCCTTAAAGAGTATGCTGAATCTTCGTACACATAATCCTGGGCATAGGGTTTGTTGATCTGCTTCCACTAACCTGTTAACGATTCTGGGTAAAATTTGAGCTCCATGAGTAAGAGCATGTTGAAGATACATGACCACAATCCTGATCATAGAGTTCATCAATCTGCTTCCACTATCCTGCTTGGCATTTGTGGGAGTTTGTCATGTATCTGAAAGGTTGAATACTTGGAACTACCCATGCTAGCTAGACAACCAGCTGCCCTCTGTCACTCTGAACTGAATCTGAATCTGAACCCTCTGAAATTGATTCTTGTTGTGTTGAATCTGCCTTTATATGCTCATAGCCTTCCCATAGACATGTTGTCTTGCGTCGCTCTGTTCCTGTACACTTGCAAAAGATCATATCCTTCATCATCCATGGATGGATATTCCCCAAATATGGCACCAATTCATATAATCTTAAGCACTACATTTGGATGACTTCTAGTGGTGACATCATAGTTTATTCTTCTGTGTTGAACCTTCCTCTATATGCTCATAGCCTCCTAGAGACAGGTTCTCTTACTTCATTCTGATCCTTTACATATGCAAAAGACCATATCCTTCATCATCTATGGACAGATATTCCCTAAATATGGCAACAGTTCATATAATCTTGAGCACTGCACTTGGATAACTTCCAGTGCTGACATCATAGTTGTAAGTTATCGTTGGGCTAAAATGGCCTAAAGTTTTTTTTTTTTTTATCACTAATCTGAAATGAAGCAGGCTTATTAACTTTCCCTTGCGAATTTCAATTCATCATATGAAAGCTGGGGTTTCGATTTTGTCTGAAATTGCACATAGATGAAGTCATTAGACCGCTATTACATTTTTTTTAAAACCTAAAATAACCTATAAGTTAGGAGGCATAATGATCTTGTATCATCCAATAAAAAAAGAAGGGTTTTAATAAGCTGTCATTTAAAGGTTTGAGGAGTGTTTTCTCGTTCTCTCCAAAACTCATTCTGTGCGTCGAAACATTAAAAAATCTTTTTTTTTTAATTGTTTGAAGTATTTTTGACTTTAGGGCTGAGAGCCAATGTTTCACTTCCATTGTGTTGTGTAGTTGATGGGTCTTATTTCTTTGATTTTTATTTGGTTTTTGGGGGAAATAAGAGGATGAGTGATTCACAAACTTTTCTTGTTGACATCAACTTCCAACAACTTTAAGGGACTTAAACAATAGTTCCTCTTGGAATTCTCACTGCAGTAGATAAAGAGTTTCTTTTAGTTCTTGGTTCTTTTCTGTATTTGATTTTTAATATCTTTTAGGGTTTTCAAATTATGATTTATTTATCATTAATTATTATTTGTGGCGACTTTTATCAAGTTTCGACATAAATTAAGGGGCTATTACCTACCTACTGGCTCTTTAGTTTTGCATGCTATGTTATCCATTTCTTTTTACATTGTTTTTTTTTTTTTTTTGGTAAAATTAATATTACTATATTGTTACATAGTTTTTTTTTTTTTATAACTACTATATTGTTATATTGTTGTGTACTGACTTAACGACTTTTGAATTTGTATTGATGATAATGTGGATGTGATCATTTTATGATATATGACATATGAGGCTTTGACATTCACGATTGAGAATCCATGTCATAATGACATTGCAGCATATCGTTATGACTTATTAGATGTTTATTTGACCTGTGGAAATAACATATTGCATTGTAGATGCAGACATGTAGTGTTTTGTTACTATTTTTTTCAGTTTTTCCCTAACTTTTCTGTATTTTTTGTTAATCCTTTTAAAAATTTTGGAAGTGGAACTCCAAAAGTGGTACCTATCGAGTTCAGTCACCACTGAAGTCGACTTTGGCCGATTCTTATTAGAAAAATGCCCAAAGTAGTACTTCTTCCCTATTTTCTTCTTCCCTACTTGTTTTGAGATGATGTAAAAGGCTTTTGAGTCCTTTTGCACTAATTTTGGAGGATCAAAACTACATTTTCTGTGATATCTAAACATTTAAAGATTGGTGATATTGTTCATCCCACAAAATGAAAAAACCAAATGTGCCAACCTTTTATTACTTAAATTCATTCTAAATAAATAAAAACAATGAGATTTAGATTAATAGGACATCATTTATTTATCTTTAAGATTTTTAATCATTACTTGCACTATTTTTTAGGTTTTGGTGGCTCTAGGGTGCTACTTGGTCCAACTCGGCCTAGTCGCATGGGACTCGGGTCAATTTGACCTGACTTAAAGGTGACATAGTCGCCCCCTGAGACCGAGTTAACACCTTGTTTGGTTGCTCAGTCAAGAGGCAACACACACGATAATGAATTGGTAACTGTGGTTTAAATATATATGGTTGAGGAAATGAGAACAATTGATCAATAATATAACTACAGTTTGCAACAAGGATCATCAGACCTTTGTAATCTTTGGGGATGACGCATCCACATTGGGGCAAGTTGTTGGAGCGTGTAATCATCATCTTTCAGGCCTCATGCTTGCATTTATGAAGATTGACAACTTAGATGCTATCTAAGTTACATGTGTACCAGTTACTGAGCATCTGTCAAATACAAGAAGCTCCAAATATTGGCATCCACCAATCTGGAAGAGATTTAATAAATATGAAGGGTGTCTGTGTGATGGATTACATAGATGTTAATTTCAAATCAATATGTCTGAACTGGCCAAAACCTTTTGTTTTGATTAGGTTAGCCCAAACAGTTAGGCTTTGATGATGATGATGAAGGGTCATTGCTTTGGTGCAAGGGTAAAAGTCTCGGGCGCCATGCGTGATAACAGAGACCTGCAAGCAGCCACTTTGTGTAAAATTGCCAAAGGTTAGGTCTGTCTCCAGTCTGGACCCTTCCAAGACCCTGCTTCGACGGGATTTACGATGATGATGGTGAGGTTAACCCAAACAGATACCTGATTCAGATGATTCTGGCTCATCATTTCGGATATAATTTTGTTCATTTCAGATGAAATGGAAGAGATCAGTCCGTTTTCCAATTGAACTTGTTGAAAATATGTGGCTTTTTTCATCATATTTTTATTGCATAAGTATCTTTATATATATATATATATATCCAATAAGGAGCTTGTCATTTTACCCTAAATTAAATGGGGAGGCTTTTATGTTAGTCTTTATAGGGTTTAGGTTCTCTCCCAAACCAATGTTGATGAGTGGTTTCCAAATCCTCGGAACGATTTTTTTTTCTTCTGTCTATAGATTGAATTGCAATCCATTATGTCACTGAAGGTGGCTATTTTTCCATCTTTTTTTTTTTTTTTTTTCGCATTTGGAGACTGGTATTTTGCATTTAGAGACTGGTAGCTCCTTCTGATATTTTCAGTCTTTTTTTTTTTTTTTTTGTTATTTTAGGGGTTGTTGATGCAAGTTTTTTTTTTCTTTTTTTTCAATTGGATCCTTTTCTTTTTTGTTGTTGACAATGTTTTTTAACAACTTTATATCTCCTATATTTCTCCTCACATTTCTTGCAAGGTAGTTTTTTTTTCTCCATCATACTAGCCATTTATCATTTCTTTAAGATAAAAGTAAAACAATGATTTATATATCATTATTCATGGCCAGTGGTGGGTTTGAAAGTCCATCATCCAGCTGTCCAGCTCCTTGGGTATCTTTTTTTTTTTTTTTATTGCATTTGGTTGAAAGTGAGAATCTTTGTTCATTGTTAGTGATACTTTGTGAATTTTTTTTTTAATTTTGGAAAATTGGTGAATTATATTCAGAGAATTTTGTTTTCCTTAATCATTCATCTGTCTTTTTATATAATTAGAGACAACATATTCATCTGTATGTTATGTAGAATGATTTGAATATCTAATTTACTGATAAAAAACAATGTGTAGTTTTTAGGTTTTTTTGCTTATAGTTATCACTACTTTTTTTCCATTTTCCAGTAATTATGTATTCATTGAGTTTTTCCTAAAGACAACACTAAAGGTGGAATGCCAAAATAGTTGAAATCTTTTAGTCTGTAGGCATTACCAAAGTAATTTGCATCACTTTGCTTCTACAATTGGCCTAGACAATTGAGCAATATGTTCCATTTGTTTCTTATATATATATATATATATATATGAGGATTTTACGGGAAAATTCTCGGTAGGTGGCCGTTGCACAAAAAAGTCTCTCCTAGCTCGGGCAGCACAAACGGGGTATGACTGGTTCTTTTTTTTTTTTTTGGAAAATGAGTGGAGCGACGCTATTCTCGCCAAGTCCTCCATTACCGTCTTCTCTATATGGGCCACTTCGCCACCATGAACGGAGAGGACGGTAATGAAGGACTTGGACGAGGAAGAGATGGGGAGTGACGCTAGCGACGCTCCTCGTAAGATTCTAAAAAAAATGAAAATGGGCTGATGGGGCCCTTTTTCGTGCTTCCTGAACTACTGGGCCTTTTTTCATGCAACAACCACCTACTGGGAATTTTCCCATAAAATCCCCCATCTCTCTCTCTCTCTATATAATATATATATATGTAATTTCTTAGAGATCAGGGCAAGAAATATTTTTTCCCTTTCATTTTGAAATGAGGATAAGTGAGCAGTTCAGTTAATTTGGAAGAGGAAATATATAGATTTTGTTATCTTTTAAAGCAACAAACAATATTTAGCATCAATGTTCAAGGAACTAGGAAAAGGAAAGATCATGTTGTAGTGAGGATGGCATGATGGATTGTGGAGTTATCAAAAGCATGGCTGGAAATGGTATTGAGTTGAAAAGTAGAACTTAGAAAGACAAATCCCAAATGGATGGGATTAGGCTCGGATGTTGTTGATGATGATGATAAAAGAACATCTAGATTTTAGAATTCAGGGAGGCCAAAGTGCAAACATTACCACTTCTACAAACTGTCGTCAAAACAATAAAAAGAAATTGTTGGAAGTTCTCTTGAATGGCACTGTTCGCTATGTTCACTCGCATTCCTGAAATTGCTCCAAAGCATTACAAGAGACATGACTGTTCCCAGTCATGATGTGTCATCTGTGAGTTTGCGAGGTGCACATTCACTTCCTCTCTGTTTTAGAGAACCCCTGTAGTATAAGATGCAATGATAGCACTAGTTTCTCATCCTAGAAGGAGATCGCTCAAAAGCCGTTCTATCTGAAACAAATGAGTCCAACCTAGAGATTAGTCTTTTCTGGTAGGTATTGCCATTTGCCTCTCAAACTCAAGACTGAACGACAATGCCATAAGATCTAATAATCCAATTATCTGTTACATTTTTACCAAAAAAAATCATCTGTTACATGCATTTTATTTTCTGCGTTATTATTTAACACTTAGTGTCGTCTTTTTAATACAGGTCATTGAGTTTTAATGCTTTGAAATTCTCTTGATCCCACTGTGATTCTTATTGGTATTGGTGTGAGACGGGAGTGCAGCAGGGAGATTCGCCGGTCCTCTGTTCTGTCATGGCGTGGGAATCCAGTTTTTCAAGGTTTATACAGGAATCTCTCGTTGGACATGCAAGTATTCAGTGAGCTACTTTTCAATCTTCCCTCAATCTAGTGATGTTATTTCACCATGGATGAAATACATATGCAGCATCATGCGTATGCATGTATATCATAGTGCTTGTATATGTAGTCAGATATCATTTAACATCTGCATTGTTATGGATCTGAATCTACAGTTATCAGTTATTTTTCTGTTAAGAACCTATGGTTAATGTATGTTAGACTCAAAGTTGAGAGAGAGAGAGAGAGAGAGAGAGAGAGAGAGAGAGAGAGAGCTCCAGGCACAAGCAGCTGCTCACTTTTTTTTAGTCTAACAAGTTTTGAAGAGTTTTCCTAGAGAAAAAAAAAACCTTTGATTTTAGCATAATTCCAGAAAGCCCCTAACATGTATATAAATATACTATGTTTCCCCAACATTCCCCTCAAGCTGAGACAGATATCAAGCATGCCTAGCTTGGACATGACTGACTCAACTGATCTCTGTGAACTGTAAGGCCCTTGGTGAAGACATGTCCAAGCTGCTCTCTCTGTTGAAATGACATCCAGCCTCTTGTAAGTTTGATGCGTCTATGAAAGACTTAATTTGAAGCAATGTCAATGGCCGTGTGTGTGACACTGTGCATTGGTATAGACTTGAGAAGGTTAAGGCCTCAAGGCATGTGATACCCAACAAAACCAAGAAAATAATAGAAGACACAAACATCTTCCACTAGACAGCTCAGATGTCTTGTCCAGGCTTTCCGAGATTTCATCTCATATATTTTCTCCTGCATGTGGAAAGTTTAAAATGTTCTCTATCCTCTGTATTAAGCAAGAGTTGTGTGTCAGTCTTTCTTTTTAATCATTCAAAGCCCATTTAAATATATGTTTAGCAGTTATAAATGGGGGAAATCCAAACCTAACGTGTAAATCTATACCTGGCTCGTTCCTGGGAAGGGAAAAAAAAAGAAGTAAACTATCAAAATTCAAAACAGCCCCTAATATGAGGTCAGGGAGAGTCTTTTTTCCTTCTTTTTTTTTATTTTTATTTTTTGGTTGCCATCCCAAGTTCCATATAACACCAATGTGCATTGCATTTTTTTTTATTTCATTTTATTTTGTTTTTATCGCTCACATAGGCTTGACCTGATGCACTTTATCCCCTTAGGGTGGGTGTTTGGTGTCTCTAAGTAGTTGAGCTACAGCCTCGGTCATATGAGTGTGTTATATCTCATATATATTTTCTTTGATCCTATTTAGGTGTCGTCTGTCTTTGTGGAGTTACATTCCTTAGAATTCATGGGTAAATGTGTTGCAATAAAGGATTATCAAAGAGGTGAGGGGTGAAGGAGATAAGGTGGAGTCGTGGAGGTGTAGATGGGACTCTAGCTTTTCTAAGATTTGATTTACTAGGATTATGGTTTGGTATTTATTTACCACACCCCTTAATTCATTTTCCATTGAAGGGGGGATTATTTGATGCCATTTGTGAATCTTCAGCTTGTTTCTTCAATTTTGACCATTTTTAGGAATACGTCTCTTAGAAATCCTATTCCTAGGAATTCAATCCCTTGCAAACAAACAGGCTCTAAGAAATTTTATCTGAGTTATTGAATGGATATTGGTCATCAAAAATATACTTGAGAGCAAGAGGTTTAATGTATGCCATATGCTATCTAAACTTGGTACTGAATGATCTTGGATATCATTTTCAGCCCATACATGTATTAAATGACTAGGAGTGAAGGATCAAAGGTGGACATGTAAGAAAAATCTATTACTTTTACAGTATCGTCATTTTATATAATCATAAAATATCAAATTGGAGAGGGTTTAGGCGTATCCATTTCATGCTTGAACATGATTTGATCAAATCGCAGGATGATGGGGTTGACCCTATTTGCTTAGTTTTTTTTTTTTTAGGTATGATCCTATTTGCTTAGTTGAGAAAGCTATAATGGACAAATTAACCATGTTTATACTTGTAGGGGATGGATTTTTTGGATCCCGGGCCCCCCACAGGGCCTATTGTATACACAGCTCAGGTGGTACCAGGTTTCACCCAGATTATACCTTAAGTGAGAGATCTCGGGTTCGAAACCTGGGGAGGCCCCTGGGGCTGGAAATCCTCCCTTGGGCTGGAAACCCTCCCTTGGACAAACGCATGCGTAGGGTACGTGATCCGCTCCGACCTGAAGTGTATACAATAGGCCCTGTGGGGGGCCCGGCGATCCCGGGCGGGCCCAAAAATCCATCCCCCTACAATACTAATGCTTTAAGGTTTCCTAAACAACCATTGTTATCAGATAAGTAGGTGATACGTTACTTTCATATGAGTTTTAGTCTTATTTTTAAACTCGCTCGAAGTTAAAATCTGAATAAACTTAAATTTCAAGTTTTCTTAAGCAAGAGAATCCAGCTTACATTGTCTCACTTGGTTTAATGATCACAACTTTTAAGAGTTTATTTTGGGAAAACATTTATTTAACCAATGATTCTCATTGATTCTATGGACACTTTGGAAAAATCCCCATGAGTTCGCACCCTAGCATTAGAATACCTTGGCTTAACAAAATTTCTTAATCCTAACTTATGTTACTTGTCAAATGAATCTACAATGCATGGATTCTGACAGTTAATACACCACTAATCAGCGTAAGATGTATCCATAATTACAGTAGTTTTAGGTCCCTATATGACTCTTTAAACGTTAGAGATAGCTTATTTGAGAAATGATCGAGTGAAATGGTGTGGTATGTCGTATGTGAGCTGAATTTACAGGGCCTGCCCGAATGTGGGCCAACGATGAAGGGCAAGATGGAGGTGAGGTATATGTGAAAAATCAACTCCATAATTGGTGCAGGGTGAAATTGAGAGCACTTAGGCAAAATCTTGCAAGACCACATCTTTTGAAAAATCTATGTTTTTTTGCCCATTGCATTCAAGAAATATCTTCTTTTTTTTTTTTCAAAGTAGCCCCCCCAAGTTGCATTTCCTAGTTCTGCCGCCACTAATAACAGACCTCAAGTGGACAGTTGTAGAAATGATTTTAGAGCTGAGAGGGTTTTTTTTTTTTTTAAGTATCAAAGCCAAGGGGGCTGGGACCCAAGTGAGAGCCCATACATAATAGAAGATAGCCCACTCACTTTGAAAATGAGCCTTCACATGTGGGAAGAAAATTCATACAAGTGGAAAGAGCCCGCACACATGGGAAGAGGCGACATGCCCAGGTGAGAACCGCCGCTCCTTACCACTCGGGTAAGGAGCCATTCTCTTTAGAATTGAGAGTTGAGAGTTGAGAGTTGAAGAGAATGGAATCGTTGTTTAGAACAATGTGTGTGTGGGGTTATCAAAGTGTAAAAACTTCTTAGGGGTTTTTTGTTTGTACCCATTTACATACGTAAAAAAAACATGTATAATAGTTATTCACATTTATATTTCTTTGGTTTCATTTATGTATGAGGTGTGTAAAATGGGTGTGAAAATGGTATGAAAGCGTGTTGTTTTTCGCACCTCAACAGATAGATGGTTATTCATTACGGCGCTACTATAATGAATTTGCATGTAAAAATGGGTAGGCCTTTTTTTTTTTAACTTCACACATTTGTGGGTTTCGAAATGCCAATCTGAAATCTGAACCATCCAAGCTCTTCTAAAGGGTCAAAAGAGCTATAGGACCAATTTTTAGCCTTTGATTCCTCATGACTTTTGAGATATTTGCAAAAAAATGTCCACAACATTAGATGTACCGTTTTGCACTTCTATGGGACCCATTTTCATGATCTGAATTGTCAAAACTTTTCAGAAGGTCCAAAGTGCATATGGAACCAAATTCCATACATTGATTCTTCATAGGTATCAAGAAAATTGTGAAAATGCTGAGATTTTTTTTTTTTTTTTTTGTATTTGCTATTTATGTGGGATCTAAAATCATGATCTGAGCTGTTGTTCCTCTTTAAAATGATCAAAAAGGCCATGGGACCAAATTTCATCACATATTTTTAGATGTTTGTAAAAGGGCCACAATAGAAAATCTCTAATTTTGAATTCAGTGGAGGCCACTTTCACAACCCAAACCATTCTAACTCTTTAGAATGCCAGTTTTGGCTAGGGGGCATATCTGATTTCTTCATTCATCACGTCTTTAATGATATTTGAGAAAATTTATAATTTTTTTGTGAAAAAATGGTGAGCCATTAGATTCACTCATATTCAAACGTGGAGAGGTGTGAAAGTAGCAAACAATTGAAAGGGTTTCACATGTGACTCGATTGCATATGAAAATATTTCATATGCGAGTAGTTTATTTACATATATAAGCCATTTTCACATCACATGTGAAACACTGACAAACAACCCCTTAATAATGTTAGAAACCGAGTTATGGTGACCACTTTTTATAATGATTTAGTTTCTTAGTAGTTAGAAATTTTTTGTGGACGATTCTTATTCAAAATGCTTCAAATCTGTTTTAATTTCAGTTGTGTAGTGGAGCAGTTATTATGAAATTCCACCACTTATAAAGCAACTATTATTGATAAGAATTTGAAAGAGGTGAAAATTAGATTTTGGAGGGGTGGTTAAAATTGAAATTCAGAATCACTTACTAAATATAACATAATGCGTTTAGATTAAACCCTTTTAGGGGGCAATAATAAAGAGTTCCAAAGACCCACAGTTGATACTTAGGTGCTGAATATTTAGTAGAAGGAATATTTATCAAATCGTGAAAAGAAAAAATAGACCGAAGTTAAGCGACTCTGCTGTCATTTTGAGGTCTTGTCATAATCTTATAGAATCCAAGTTTAATAGGGATTATATCCTAAAAGCCCATCTGTCTAAAATTAAACCCTTTCAATGACTATAATAGAGAGTTCTAAAGATCCATATGTACAAGTTGTTGCTTAGGCGCTGAATATTTAGTAGAAGAAATGTTGATCAAATTATGTTTCAAGGCATCCACGCTTAAAAAAAGACCCACATAATTTTAGTTCCAAAGGGAGAATTCTTCAACAAAATTCCATGACCTCATAGCATGCCAGCGTAATATGTTATGACTTATGACATGAGGTGACTCTGACCTTACTCTATGGGAAGGAAAATTGTATCAGAAGTTTTTCTTTTAAGAAAATCTTATTACCCATCATTTATAATTTTTTGGAAAACGTAAGAAAGAGAAGCTTATTCTCTTTTTTGTTAAGTTGGAGTACCGGCCGTGAATTAATACTTTGAATTTGAAGATCTAGATTTGATTCTAGGTCATGTGTGTGATATTAACGTGCTGACACTGACAGCCTGACACCACCCAAAGATAAGCGATTGGCAAGAGAAAATTATTTTCTTTTCTACCAAAAAGTGGAAGATTCTTTTTCTGGGCTCTGATGTCATTGGAAGAAATTTACAATAAAGAAATTATTTGATTTCATGGGTACTGACGGTTATGCACCCCACTGGTATTAGACTGTATAGAAGCTACCAGTCCTAGCATGATCTGTTGTTGTAGAAGCAGTTGGTCATATACATAAGTTATATGGCTGGGCCTGGGTATTTGTCTTGCCAGCCTCGTTATATCCAATCTTGAGGCAGGCCATTACAGGATGGCTCACCTTGTCCAAGTTTCAGCTCTATAATATGATATAATTTTGTCTTGTCAAGGAAAAAGAAAGGTGGTCATATTCCATGACCTGCCAACCCAATTCGAAGCTGACCTATCAACGCAAGCTTTCGGGCTGGACCCTTTTTCATTCCCTGATGATGACATTCAAGTAGGTTTTTTTTTTTTTTTTTTCCTTTTTTTAGAATATAGAATGCCTTGGTGGATAGGACCATTCACGTCCGAGGTAGTTTTAGATAGTGTCACCTAACCATTAGGGCAGGAAAAAAATAGAAAAAAACAAAAGCTTACATTTTTGAACCACTTGTTTTATTTTTATTTTATTTTGATACTATTAGATTATTACTTGGCAATTCAATGGGTTTCGGAATAAAACTCAAAAGTCAAATCGGGTTGTAATATTATATTTTTAGATAAGGATTGTAATGATGCTTCATCTTGAAGTTTAAAGGAATAAAAACGAAGAAAGTCAAATGTTTCTGTCGTGCAGTCAAGCCCTCGGACAAAACCAAGGTTCGCTCGAGCGACCATCCTCATGGCTCTAGCGAGTTATGCAGCCTATCAAACTTCAGGACAGAATGCGTCCTCGCTCGAGCAAGCCCATCCTCCGCTCGAGCGATCTTCGCGAATCTTTCCTGTACGTATTGGAAACCTATTCCTATTTTCTCTACACTTGCTATCTATGTCCTATTCGAATTGAGAAACCCTTGCACTACCAAAACGCTTATTGCTACGCTAGAACTTACCTCTCTCCCATCCAAAGAATTGAGAATTCCTTGAGAGATCCTTTGTGAGTTCTGTGCTGAGTTGTTGTGTAAAAGTTTTGCACTCAAGCCGATTCTGTTCTTCTTGCTCATTGAAGGACCCCAAGAGGCATCAAGGTGGTTTGTTATCAAGCAAGGTGAAAGTGTACTACGAGTCGTCGGCAAGGACATCGCAGTCCTTAGGTTGAGTTGCAATTAGGGAAGGTTCTATGAGTTATTGTAACCTTTATTCTCTGATCTAGACGAAAAGACCTGTGGTTTTTCCCGAGTAGGATTTTTCACATAAAAAATCACGTGTCTCTCTCTTGTGGTTGATTGTTTCTCTACTTAGGTTAACTATTTCTTGTCTTAATTAATTGAAACTAAAATTCATAAAGAAATCTGAGTTGGGACTTTAACCTGTATTAAGGCTTAAATTCTTTCACATGGTATCAAAGCGGGTTGCACTAAATTATTGTGTGATACCATGAGATTTTCCTTGTAGAATTCAAAATGGAAGGCATGTCGACCACGAAGCCTTCGTTGCTTGATAGAAGCAATTATGCCTACTGGACGGTTAGGATAATTGCTTGATTGCGGTCGATTGATGATGATGTTTAGGACAGCGTAGAAGAGGGTTATTCCAGACCCATTGTAGACACTGATGGAAAAACTATTCCCAAACCTAAAGCACACTGGACGCTAGGTAAAAAACATCTTGCGAATTATGACAATAGGGTAATTAATGCCATTTACAATGGTGTTACTACCTATGAATTTCCACATGCACATCTGCTAAAACAAGCTTGGGACATCCTGCAGATTATGCATGAGGGCACAAATACTGTAAAACATACCAAAATACAAAATATGTTTTTGATACCCTGCAGTATGAAAGAAACAGAGACCTTTGATGAATTCTAAGCGAAATTGAGTGACATTGTCAACTCTAGTGTCAATTTAGGTGAGCCGATCTCTGAGAACAAAATTGTTAAGAAAATCCTTCAATCTCTATCCGAGAGGTTTCATGCAAAAGTAGTGGATATTGAAGAACATACAAATCTGAACACTTGAATAATTAGTTGGCAATTTGCAAACTTTTGAGGCTAACCATTGTTCAATTAAGAAGTCTAAAGGAATTTCCCTCATATCCTCTAAGTCTGTTGAGGGATGTTTCAATGTTGAATCAGATTGCAATTTGGATGATGCTGATTTTGAAGCCTTATTTGTGAAAAAGTTCAAAAGATTTTTGAAAAGCAAAAAAGGCAGTTTGAGAAAAGATTTTCAAAAAGATAAGGCACACAACAAATCTAAATTTGTGCCCGAGTCTAATGAATATTGTTAAGGGTTCCTCCAAGCCTATCCACTGCTTTGAATGTCAAGGTTACGATCACACTGCTTCTAAGTGTGCCAATCGGAAAGAGAAAAGTAAAGGAAAAGGTCTGAACGTCTCTTAGGATGACGATTCAGAGGAAGAAAGTAGTGAGGTTGACTCTTCTATTCATGAGCCCGATTCTAATAATTTCGTTGCTTTCATGACTAGAACTAACTCCCTTATGTGCACAGCTCATTTGATAAGGGTTCCAAGTCAGATGAGAACCAGATCTTCATGAGTTTTCTGATAATGAATAGGATCTAGAAGTTGTATACAGGAAATTACTAAAAGACTCCGTGCGCTTGTATCGGATCAACGATAAGATGTCTCACAAGCTAAAAGTCATGGAATCTTAGCATTCATCTCTGACATCTGAACTAGAAGATGCACGTGCCAAGGTAAGCCAATTAGAATCACAACGTGCATTATTGTCTGATAATCTAAAAGATGTAGGGAAGAAGAATGAGCGGCGGACGGCACAGAATCCGAAGCAAAGGCATGGAGGCCTTGCTAACTAAACTGAAAACTTGCAAAGTTGAAAAGGATGACCTAAATGGCAAGTTAAAGATGGTACTCACGGAGCTGGAATCTGCCAAGTCCTTAATAAAGTGTATGAATACAGGCTTTATAACTCTTGATGAAATTCTAAAGAGTTAGAAGAATGATTCATCGAAAACGTGTCTAGGTTACAAACAAGAAGCTCCGACTTCCAAGAACACGGGTAACCCTATATTTGTTCGAGGCCCCACTTTACACTCGATGACTCCCACCTCTGTAAACACTGCACATGTGAACACAATTAATAAAAGGAATGTGCTAATGCCCAAAGTTGTTCCCATCTGTCACTTTTATGGGATCAAAAGACACATCCGACTACACGATAACAAATCAAGAAATAACTTGAGAAACTAGCAGAGGAAGAAGCATTATTCTCCTAAATAGGTCAAGACAAAGTCTGTCTATGATCGTAAGTCAGGTCCTCACTTGTAATGTGGCCCACACTGCACTGACAAAACCTCTTAAGCTTTCCAAGTTTAATTCGCTCCGTAAGTCCCTAGGCGTTGGCCTACAACCATAAATTTTTTCCTCAATTCTATTTGATGAACATATGCATCTTGTTTTTTTGTTGATTTTAAGATTATCTGGCATGCAATACACTTTAATTTGCTTATTTTTTAACTTGAATTTCTTGGTACACTATTTGAGGTTTTCGAACATGTCTTTAAGTACACGATGACTCACATGGACACTCACTTAGGGTTAATGTGACACTAGGATTGATAGAATTTACGATCTTAGTGGATTTGGACTCTTTCAGAGCATCGATCTTAATTTTCCTCATTCCCCTATGCTGTATTCGTGATGATTATTAAAAAAAGAAATGAAAAAAATATAGTATATATATTTATTTGACCCAAATCAGACTGTCTATAGGAGATTTCTGTAGGGAGTATATGCGGGAATGAATAATGACTAGGTATGCTTCCTAAGTCTTAACTTTGCTTATATCGTATGAACTCGGAAATTCCTACATCAGAAAAAGTGCGTAAGTGAAAAAGTTAATCACTGGGTATGCTCCCTTGATTTTAATTTTTCTTATATCATTTGAATTTGAAAAAATTTCATTTAAAGAAAAATTGTGTTGGGTCATTGATGGTTTCATAAAAATAAAAGAAAATTTGGTGTGACATTAAGGGGGAGCTTCATACATCATTGTTGATCGGATCGTTTGTTTATGAGAAGTATGAATTTATCTTTGTACTTGATGAATGTTGATTTCTGGCCGATCACTGACTTCTTCTTGTTTTTCCATTTGAGATTATACCCCACACACAATTTACACACATTTCAAGTTCCTAAATATTGTGTTGCCTCGTTTATTGGCCTCTTAAATTTTGCAAGCTATCGTGTTTGATCATCAGGGATTTTCATATTTGGCCTGATTGGTATTTTTTAGGTTAAAATTCTTTCCATATGTTATACCCTTTTGTGTCTATACTTTATCAAATCCTAAACAAAAAGGGGGAGTAGGAATTTAGCATTGTTTAGTTTATTACTTAAATTATTTTTCTGTGATTTATATGAGATCTTTGTCAAGTATGTCGTGCAGGTTGCAGTGGTTAGAGAATTGAAGATAGCATGTCTAGTATGTTTGCAAGGTTTCTATTTTCGTTTTCTTTCATGGAATGATTCAAATGGCAACTTAGTTTTGATGTAATTAGGGGGCTTTATTCATTAATTGCCAGATGGGGAGATTGTTTGATTATTGGTTAGCAATTCAATGGGTTTTGGAACAATACTCAAGTCCAAATCGGGTTGTAATTTTACATTTTTAGATATGGACTGTGATGATGCTTCATTTTGAAGATTGAAGGAATAAAAATGAAGAAAGTCAGATGTTTCTATCGTGTAGTCAAGCCCTCAACATAACCAAGGTTCGCTCGGGCGTCCGTCCTCCTGGCTCGAGCGAGTTCTGCAGCCTTGTCAAACTTCATGATAGAACAGCCCATCCTTCGCTCGAGCGACCTTCGCGAATCTTTTCTGCGCGAATTGGAAACCTATTCCTATTTTCTCTCCACTTGCTATCCATGTCCTATTTGAATTGAGAAACCCTTGCACTACCCAAAAGCTTATATATACAAACTCTTGCTACCCTAGAACTTGCCTCTCTCTCATCCAAATAATTGAGAATCCCTTGGAAGATCCTTTGTGAGTTCTGTACTGAATTGCTGTGCAAGAGTTCTATGTTGAAGCTAATTCTGTTCTTCTTCCTCATTAAAGCACCTTGATAGGCATTAAGGTGGTTTGTGTTTCTACTATAGTGAAGGTATACGGCAAGTAGTCGGCAAGACCATCATAGTCCTTAGGTTGAGTTGCAACTGGGAAAGTTTCCATGAGTCCTTGTAACCTTTATTTTATATAGTGCTAGGTTGTTTGTAGTCTTCACAAAAAGACTCGTGTTTTGTCTCGAGTAGGGTTTTCCATGTAGAAAATCGTGCGTTTCTGTCTTGTGGTCGATTGCTTATTTACTTAGGTTAACTATTTCTAGTCTTAATTAATTGGAATTGAAATTGAAATTCATAAAGAAACCCGAGTTTGGACCTTAGCATGTGTTAAGGCTTAAATTCCTTTAGGTACCTAGTAAAGGGAATTAGGATTGAAGAGAGACTTAGCCATGGAGAAAGAAAATAAGTCTGCCTCAGTTTAAGAAGAGAAGCTTACCCACATAAGGGGTGAAGAAAATCCATGAATGGAAACGTGGGCAATTAGCTTAGAACATGGTATTCAACCAACTAGGTTATCCCTTGTGCCCTTTGCACCCCGTTGTTGAGCTCCATTTTCTTATTAAACTTGCTTACCCGACTAAAACCATACCTAACTCAACCAATTGCACCATGTGTTGAGGGAGAAGGGGAGAGAAAAGATGAACACACAATAAAAGTAACTCTATATTATTGTGTTTTAAGCAAATCTCATTACATCCACCAATATAGAAAGAAAATCCTAAGCTAACTTGTTAAGGTAGAAACCCTAAATAAGGAACTCAATCATAATCAAACAAGCAACCCTAAGCAAACCCTGCTAACTAAATCCTACCATACATGGCGTCACCGGCCTAACCCCTCCGGAGTGTGTGCTGAGTCAGCGATGACTTCAACACTCCCCCTCAAGGCTGACTCCAGCATCATTATACAAAACTTCCATTTGAATCTATGAAAAAATTTCCATGTACGTGGTGCTAGCTCCTGTTCATCCTCAAAACCATGTGACTTCTTGAAGTAGATACTCGTGTCAACTCCCCCCATGTTGAAAAGATCCTTGACTTTCATCTGCTTGAATTTCCACCATTTGCTAGTGGAAAAACCAATCTACATCCGTATGATATTGTTCTTAGCCACCGGACCATATGTCATGTTGAGATCAAACTCGTACGGCTTGTTAAACCCCTTGCATCCAACTGTGCTATGTAAAGATCTGCAATCCCACCATATCGACTTTCTCGGTTGTCGACCCCCTTGCATCTAACTGTCTTCATACCATCAGGACATAAAACCATCTCTCATGTGTCATCCCTAATCAATGCTACAATCTTTGCACGCATAGTGTCTTGCCACTCCTCGATCTCGTGTGATCGGTTTTGCACCTGCGTAAGTCCCTGAAACATTGTAGGAAACGGCTTCCGCGATAGTTTCATCAACATCTCTTGTGAATCTGATCTAGTCTTAAACTGATTATGCTCCACTTCTTCCGATTCCTTTTCCTTGAAACATCCTGGCACATGATCTTCAATCCCATAATCTGGCACCTCTTGAGTACTTGATCTAATCCCCGATCGACCAACCTCCTCCATCATTGATTCCTTTTCCTTGATCTGATCTTGTACTTGATTTACAAGCTCCAAAAAATCTGAAGACACTACATCATCAACATCAAAGATTCTTTATGTAAATGCATACTCACATATTTTGATGGTTTCAACGATGGTCGTGAAATTCGCCCCTAGGTCACCACCATCCGCATCAATGGCTCTCACACGCTTATTGGCTTCCCCTTGCCTTGAGTCCTCCACGGTTAAATTTTTCTTAACAATTACTACTGTCACTTTACAATCCCTTGCATTGTGCCCTGGTTTACCACATTGGTAAATCGATTTTGGCTTCTTGGCAAACATGTTTGCATAGATGTCCCTCCCTTTCTTCGGAGTCATTACCTCCATTTGATACTCTATCATGTCATCATCCATTGACGCTTTGATTGCAAATAAAGCCCTTGCTCATCTCATGGTCCATTATTTTTGTGTGGACCCCCACATGTGATCTCCTATAAGTCCCGATCCACCAAAAAAGATTTCATCTGCTTCCTCCACGAGTCATAATTTGCATGCTCTAGAGTACCACTAGGAAAGATATGAAGAAATCATCAATCCCGAAATCCACCTGTATTAATCTAGTCCGATCTACCTCAACACATATACCACCGTGTGGATCTCGTCACCACTAGCGCGTAGGGTCAAACAAATCTCAAATCTGACTCCAGATGACCCCAGTATCGTGAAAATAAATTATGTGCCCAATTTGGTCAAACCCTGATCCGTAATGCTAGGCTGCAGACTGTTTTTATTGTGGGTCGATCAGAATCTGGCCCAGACCCAACCCGGAACTAACTTGGCCCGAGACCAGAACCCTTGGCCTGCGCTACTATCTTCTCCTCCTATTTTTCGATTCTGCTGTCAGAGACCAAGATCGCCTTCTCCAGCGTGTAGGTGATCGGCGATGGAGTGGTGTAGTCATCTGCAATCGGCCGACCCTCTTCCTCCAACCACAACGATGGCCAAGCGAGGCAGTAGTGGAACCCTTCTTCTATGTTTCAGTCACCGATCAACCCCCTTTCTTCTCCAAGCTAGGCGACAGAGTTGGGCGGCGTCTAGTCGGCTCCCTCTCCTGCATGGGAATTTTTTGCGATGCTGGTGCACCGAACAAGCCCTACACTTGTGTACTATTCCTCAGATTTTGATAAGGGCAAAGGATGATGCTCGGTCCCCTGCGTAGTGAACGCCTGGTAGCCGAACCGAAACAGCTCTGTCAATCCGGCTTTAACCAAAATCAAACTGACCCTTGCAGATCGATCGCATAACCCAACCTACCTCTGAGCTGCACCGTAAATCAGAACTCGGAACCTACCTTTCTTTTCTGACTCTTTGCAATTGCCTGCCTATTACAACCCGAAAGTGTTTCTTCTATGCATAGCCCTCACGATAGTGGCCCACCTTTGATCTTAGCCGAACAAAGATCAATCCTATTCCCCGAATCATCGAACGGAACCTCGGTTTTCTGCAACCCGATTTAGAATCCTCGGATTAAGCCTGATGACCCGGAACCCCTCAATCCGAATCAAACCTTTTCTCCTCTCTCTTTCCCACTCATAGGATGATGTTTGTTGATTCGACCACGATGATCACGCCTCTATGTCCCTGCTAATCTGCACACAACAAGATCCACCGAATGTGACAAATCATTCATGACCATTGCCCTCTTAACCCCGAGGGCGAAGGGTAGATCAGTTGGCCTAGGACCATTGTTCGCTCCCGGAGGTTGGGGGTTCGAAACTACGCTACCACATTCGGGCCACAGGGGATTCAGTCGGCTCCCCCTGGGCCCGTAGGGATTAATTTGACTTAAAGGGTTATGACACCCTCCGTTATAAGTACATCTCATTATATCCACCAATATATATAGGAAGCCCTAAATTTGGCCTAGTTTGGTAATTCCAATTGTAAAGTCAAGTGGAGTGAAGTCAAGTTAAACATCACATCAAAAACACTTTTTATCAAAACTCCCTCAAACTTTTCCAACAAAAAGTAAAAAAGCAACTACATTTATTAACTAAAAGATAAAAAAACTCTATTTCCCATACCAAAAGTCAACAATATTCCATCCAAAATAACTAAAAATAAAATACCATCATAACCCACTACATATTTTATTCATACTTTTTATTTCACTTCACTCCACTTGATTTTAAAAATAAGTGCCAAACTAGCTAGGTAATTTGCTAGGAAATCCAGTTTTAATCAAACAAGCCACTCTATGTCAAATTACTTCAATACCATGACCCACCAACCTCATTGGAAACCTAAAATTATTAAAGAGGAGTTAGATTTGACCATTTAAACTTAATAAGCCAGGTTCTCAAATGGAAATCTTCTCTTGGACCATTCATGTAACCTACATACAAAACCCAACCCGACCCGGGCGGCCCCTTTAACATTTTCTCCCATTGGCAGCTGGGTAGCAGAAAGAACAGAAAGAAACGCCTCGTCTACTCCAACTTCGATGTTTGGTGGGGCCCACACCTCGGGCCGGGTTTCTATAATATAACCTTTTTCTGACTTTCGACCATCCCCTTCTCTAACTTCTTCATTCGGAAGCTAAAAAATACACGTTTGATTAGACTCTCTCGCTCCTTCGATCCAGTCAAATACGATTTTTTCTTCGTAAATACGAGAGGAGAAAGAAGCCCATCTGTCTTCATCTCATTCTCATCGTCCTTGAGCTATGTTGGGCAAAATCTTTCACCCAAAGGCCCCTGCTAAGGTATTCTCAATCTATTCAATTCCATTCAAGAATTCAAACTTGTTGGGATTTCTCAGCTTTCCAATTTATTTCTTCTTTTAGTGATTTCCAAATGGAGCAAGTACGAAAAATCCCTGTTTTTATGTATTTCCTCTTTCATGGATTTGTGTTTCTTACCCATTTCTGATGCGCCCTTTCCCCCTTGTCATAGTTTCTGATGTTAGTATCAGAGAGAGACCCAAAGTTTTGTTTCTTTTCTCTTTTGATGAAAAATAAAACAACCCCAGAAGTCCATTTTCTTCTCTCTTTGGGTAGATGATAGTCTTGAGAAATTCTGGTAGAGATGATACAGATGCTGTAAATTGTTTTATCTTTGATGATGAACAAAAGTCTGCAACATTTTGCATTTTGATGTGGGAAGTTGTGAAATGGCATTTTTGGAGTAGTACCCTTCTCCTATAAACAGGAAGAAAGCAGATAATCTATGAGTTTGGAGCTCAACGTGAACCCAATAAAATCTGAGTAATGCTACAATTCAAGGGGTAACATACAGGGGCGGATCCAGGACTTCTGATCTTGGGGGCTGCACTTAAGTTACACTAAAAAAATAATAACAATGTCTCACCAAAAACTATAAAAAATAGCAACAATGTCCCACCAAAAACTATCTACGTACTATCTTCATAATTCATTTTCTACAAGCATTGTACCAAAAGTGTGATCATTTTTATTATACTACTCAAAATCTACAAAAAAAAAAAAAAATCTACACAATAGATCTTGACAAGTATGATAAAAGACAAACAATAGCTTTTAAATTTTTTTTTTCTTCCTTGGCTCAATTGGCTGGGCACTTGGGAAATTGGTTTTTTTTTTAATTGGCTGAAATCTTGGGTGGGCTGCAGCCCACCCGGCCCCCCCCCCCCCTTCATCCGCCCTTGGTAACATAGGGGTATGTCCAAGATTCATGCCAAAAAGTACGTCCAAGTAAACTTTTTGATAAAATCTATGGGGCTGTTCGGACTTTGGATGCCGATAAAAGGCTAAAGAGAATGGAGGTGGGGAAGAACTGTACACAGTTCAAAATTGCAGTGTGGACAGCTTTCTCCACTTGTTTTCTCTACATCCAGGCGAGCGCAACTGGTTACATGATTAATTTGCTTAACTATTATAAATGGTCAAAGGGGCTGTTGTTTCAGATGGCTGCAATGAAATGCTTAATTTCTTGGTATGTTTAGCTAGAACAATGTTGCTGAAGAAATGACTAATCTCTGAGCTGGATGGGAATGCTTTTCTGTGAACTTGGCAACAAACAGTGGGTATTTAGGGCTGTCAAAATTGATCCATCAGGCGTGGATCTTGTACTAGCTCAGCCAGCTTTTGAGGTTGGCCAATTTGAGAATTAAGTTTTGGTTATCCACGCTTTGACTTATTGACAGCACTGGAGGGATTGGAGGATCATTCCTTTCTGATGGCCCATCCTTTACTTTTTATTTATTTATTTTATTTCAGCGGTCTATCTCTTTTTCCTCTACAGTACAATATTCTGTTTGGGCTTGGTTCTCTTTATCACCTGATCATTCATTAGGAGACATGATAATTTATTGAGCGCTTTTTAAATTTTCATATGCTATCGTTATTCACATTAAAGAACTGTCTCCTTTTTTTTCTTCTAAGCAGCATAATGCAGAACCTGGAGGTATGGCCTCAACTGAGTTGGATGTATGCATTGGTCTCCATTATGGCATTCCGTCTACTGCATCAATTATGGCTTTTGATCCCATTCAGCGCCTCTTGGCCATTGGGACATTGTGAGTTGGAAAATGTTCTTTTGGTGCCTTTTTTTATATATTGGATTGAATCTTGAATATTTAACGACTTAATAATGAATAAGAGTGCTCGCCTTTTGTTTATTTCTCCTGTTTTTGTTTCATTTTAGTTTGATCAGGAATTTAAAGGCTCAAGATTGCAACCTAACAGCTGGATATTTAGATATTAGGCATAACTTGTCATTTCATGCCTATCTAAACCAGGTCTAACCAGACTGAAACGACTGGTGTTGGTGTTCTTAATTCCATCATACTTATTATCAGGAAGAATGGTCAAGCCCTCACTGGATATATTGATTTTTCAGTTATTGGTAGATTTGCCTTATAGTTTGGCTTTCTGTCAAGTATATCCTTCTGTACATGGGAAAAAGATGATCTCTCTCCGTGATGTGATGTTAGGGTAATGGCAATAGCAATAGTGTTTAGCTATAATACTTATTCCTTTGGGATAATAATCTGGGTTATCGGAAAAAAGGATATGGATTAGATTAAAATAGGGTCTAGAGGATCTTTGTTTAGCTTTGATACTGTTGGCGTTGATTATATGTACTATATATTAGTGTTGTATAATTTCTTATCAGGATGATATAAGTCTCAATCATTCTTTTAAAATCTAACATGGTATTAGGGGAGGATCTTTGTTTAGCTTTGATACTGTTGGTGTTGATTATATGTACTATATATTAGTGTTGTATAATTTCTTATCAGGATGATATAAGTCTCAATCATTCTTTTAAAATCTAAGGTAGCGTTTGGTTCGCTGGAATGGTTGTAGGCGGGAATGGAATGGAGACCGGAATGAGTCTGGAATGGAATGAGGCAGGAATGGACATTTCCATTCCAGCGTTTGGTACGCTGAGGAATCAACCCAGTTGATTCCTATTCCTGCGTTTGGTATACTGGAATGAGTCCTGGAATGGAATAAAATTTACATAAGATTGACCGAAATACCCTTGTTAGAATTTTATCTTTGGCTTAGTCAATGTATAGATTATAATATTATTAAATAGGTGGGGCCCACACAAGGTCTTCTATTTTATAATAATAATAATAATAATAATAATAATAATGTATAGATTATATTATTATTATATAGGTGGGGTCCACACAAGCTCTTCTATTTTATAATCTTATAACAATAATAATAATATATAGATTATATTATTATATAGGTGGGCACAAGTGCTTCTATTTTATTATCTTATAATAATAATAATAATGTATAGATTATATTATTATTATATAAGTAGAGGCCACACAAGCTCTTCTATTTTATAATCTTATAATAATAATAATAATATAGATTATATTATTATTATATAGGTGGGGCCCACACAAGCTATTCTATTTTATAATTTTATAATAATAATAATAATATAGATTATATTATTATTATATAGGTGGGGCCCACATAAGTTCTTCTATTTTTATAATAATAATAATAATGTATATATTATATTATTATTATATAGGTGGGGCCCACACAAGTTCTTCTATTTTATAATCTTCTAACAATAATAATAATGCATATATTATATTATTATTATATAAGTGGGTTCCACACAAGTTCTTCTATTTATAATCTTATAATAATAATAATAATAATAATAATATATAATATTTAATATTATTATATAGGTGGGGCCCACACAAGTTCTTCTAATTTATAATCTTATAATAATAATAATGTGTAGATTATATTATTATTATATAGGTGGGGTCCACACATGTTCTTCTCTTTTATAATCTTATAATAATAATAATAATGTACATATTATATTATTATTATATAGGTGGGGCCCACACAAGTTCTTCTATTTTATAATCTTATAATAATATAATAATGTATATATTATATTATTATGTAGGTGGGGCCCATACAAGCTCTTCTCTTTTATAATCTTATTATTATAATAATATATAGATTATATTATTAATATATAGGTGGGGCCCACACAAGTTCTTCTCTTTTTATAATCTTATAATAATTATTATTATAATAATAATGTATATATTATATTATTATTATATAGGTGGGACCTACACAAGTTCTTCTCTTTTATAATCTTATTATTTTAATAATAATGTATAGATGTGAAGAAGGGTCTTTTGGTCTAAAAAAAAAAGTAGAAAGGAATGGAATGGCCATTCCTTCCCATCCCGGATGGAATGGTCATTCCTCTACATAAGGGAATGGGATTCCGGAGGTAATGGTCATTACGCCACTTTTTTGCGAACCAAACGCTGTAATGACCATTCCGTTGGAATGACCATTCCATTCCGACCTCCATTACAGCGAACCAAACGCTACCTAACATGGTATTAGGGCCTTTAGACAATCTCAGCCATTATTTTTGTTTAGACTAGTCATGTTAATTGTTAAGAGTCAACCAATTTAACGGATACTCGTTAGACCAAATTGTGAGGAACTGGAAGGAAGTAGCTCTCTCTATGCCTCATCAATAGAAGCTGCTAGTCTCTTTTGTGTTTTGTGGTTTTAGTCCTTTTTGTTGTTTCTTGTCTCCTTTGTAGTCTGTAGTTCTCCTTTGGTGTGGTGTCCTTTTTTTGGGTTTCTTTGTGGCTGTTAGCTTGCCAGGATAGCCCCCTTGCACTGCTTGCTTTTTTTCTTCTAATAAAAGTTACCATTCAAAAAAAAAGAAAGAAAGAGTCAACCAATCAGTTTATCTTAGCCTCTTGATTAGCCCTTGATTGGGGGGGCTTGGCATTGGTCTGACTTCTTAAGAGGGATGTTAATGGGTTGGGTTTGTTATGACTTATGGGTCAAGGTAAATTCATATCTTGCCCAATTGACACTTGCTCTAGCTCGTACTTGATGTCCCTATGTTGCAAGAAAACACATTGATTTTAATATTCTGTAAATGACATTAAAAGAAAAAATAAATAAATCTATAAATGACATTTTCATTGGACATAACAACTCTTTCATCTCTAGTGTGTTTTTTTTTTTTTTTTTTTTTTGGGGGGGGGGGGGAAAGGGATAAGTATATATTCAAAGAGAAAATAGGTATGTCAAACAATGATGGACAGAAAGAATCAGGAAACCTCCAGAACTGTTGCCAATCCCCAGAAAAGAAGGAGAGACAAAGGCAAAGGAGCTGACCCACAAAAGCTAGAAAACAAATCCTCTCAAAATAAAAGAAGAAAGAAGCCAAAATACCCCAAGACGGGCTGCCAAACCAAAGGGAGAGGAAAAAATCCCCACAGCCCAGGGCATGCAAACAAAAAAAATGTTAGCGACCTGTAATTTTCTTGTAATTACGAGTTAATTTGTTATGATGAGGATAAGTTTGTCTCCAAAGATTAGGATTTGATTAGAGTTGTTTTATTGTTAGAGCTATATCAGGTTAGAGTTATAATGTAATTAAGTTTCCTATTATGATATGATTAGGTTTCCTAGTTTAAAAATAATATCTTGATTATATTTTATGAATAATTATCACTATTTTTGATGAAATAATACATAATTTGTAGCCCCTAAATTTTTGCTTGGCATCAGAGCAGGAAGCGCAACTTTGTTCCCCTTCCTGTTTTTTCTTCTAATTTTTCTTGCTTCTTAAGTTGCACTATTTGCTCGGTGCAATAGACAAAAATGAAGAAGGCCTTTGGTCAGCTTTGTCATTCTTGTTCCTTTCTCCATTACTGTTTGAGCACAAGACGGTTAACTAAGGGTTTTGGAGGAGGAAAATGCAATTCTTCTTCGTACTCCTCTTTGAAATAAAAAAGCCTTCGCTTGTAGTCAAAAGCCCCTTAGGATTGTGCGCCTGTGTTTGTGCAATTGAAGGATGAGCCAAGAGCCCTTGGGACTGATCTATCGTTTGATCAACGAAGACTAGTTGCATGACTGGTATAACCCAACTAGGGGATTCATGAGTCCTTGTTGAGGATTTCAACCACATAGGAAAGGATGAGAGACCCTATCAAGGGATTCACGGGCCCATTGCAGAGAAGTGGATAAAGAGGAATCTACAACTGTTTGTGAGAAAGAGAGGTAGAAGAACTAAGGAACGCCATTGGGAGTGGAGGCTTAGGTCGTGTGTTCTACTCCCATCAACTATAATTTTTCACTATTCTATTCCGATGTGCTTCTGATGGTTTGACTTTGGTGAGTAGCTACTTTTATTCGATGTGAGGCAAGTTTCATAAAATCCAAAAGGCGAGGCAAAAGAAAAATTTAAAATCTATGAAATGAAGTGGAAATCAAATTGACAAAAAGATTAAAATCTTAAGGTCTACAGAGGTGGAGAGAATTTTCCTTTTCTAAACAGGTATACATGTAATACAACGGAAGAAATGGACCTTAATTAATGTTGCTGAACAGTTGTGTACTACCCCACTTGTACTAGGGTGAAACCATCCTAACAGCTTGCCAAATCCTTAATGGGATCCTATTAAAGAAATCTCTTAAAAAAGAGGTAAATAAATGTGTTTGAGTTTCATGAACTCTTAAAACCGAGTATAGCTGAAGAAATTTGGCTACATCGCAAATTCCCATGTGCAAGCAAACATGTTTATTGCGGTAGCCATTGTAGAAAGAAATCCCTACTTGGCCTCGCAGATACTACAACACATCGATGTGAATTTTATTTTTTGAGAAGTAGGGGTTTATAATTTTGGATGAGTGGATCTACTTGTAATTATGAGATAGGATTAGTTTCCTAAATTAGGAATATATTAAATTTGATTTATTTTAGCCAAGAGTTATAATGGGATTAGGATTAGGTTTCCTATAATTAGTCTTCCTCATTTGGGTTGACACCTTTCATTGTACTCTATAAATAGTCATTGGCTATTCACGATCGAACAATTACATCAAGATATAGAAATTCAAAGTCCCACATTTTCGTAAATTCAACCATAATATTACATTAATGGAAATTTATAAAAATTTTAAAGGCTACATTAAATTCAACCATAATATATTTTTTTTTTTTTTGAATGGTTACTTTCATTAATAGAAGCAAGCAGTACAAGCGATGTATACTGACAAGCTAAAAGAAAACAAAAGCCCCTGAAAGTTACAAGATAGGGCCCCTAATAGAAACTAAGGTGGCCCTGCAGATGAAAGAGCCAGCTCCTTCCAGTGCAACATAATCTGATCTATAGAGTATCCTTGGAAGGACGAACTGATGGACACCTAAAGCGCAACTAAGAGCTTTACTTTCTCTGCCAGACAGCTGTCACTGGTAGCAACCCCTTCAAAGCATCTTGAATTCCTTTCTTTTCAAATTGTCTAGAGAATCTGCTGGAAAGGATAGTCTCCAAAGTTCCTTGCCTCTTAGGGCCTCAATTGGAGTCTTCCAGGCCTGGAAGAGCTCTGGGAGGGACTTGGGAACAGCCAGCTGCAATCAAACCATTTAACCACCGAGCACCAAATATACCGAGCAGATTTACAGGTCAGTATCAGGTGGTCCACCGACTCCTCATCTCGAAGGCACATGGGATAGCCGTTAACCACTGTCCTCCTCTCCTCCTTAGGTCGTCCGAAGTTAGGATTCTCTTCCGAATGGCCATCCATACAAAGATAACCACCCTTGGAGGGGCCTTAATCTTCCAGATCTGCATATCGCATTCCTCTCCACCGGCTTATTATGAATAGCAAAGAAGAAAGAAGTGACTGAGAATAACCCATCTTTAGAGGCAGACCATACCCTAGAATCCTCCCCTCCCTCAGGGATATGCATGCCATTAAATTCAACCATAATATTACAGTAATGGAAATATCTCCTATTTATATGAGAGTGAATAAGATGAAATTGAATCATTAATCTATCAAGAACTAATTCAAACCTATCCAATTCAAATTTATATTGAATTCTAATTCTTCAAATTTATATTGAATTCTAATTCAAACTGTTTAAACACATCTTATCATCTAACACCCTCTAAAAATACAAACCCTTGTTCCCTGAAATCAATGGTTGATATCTTTTGTAAATGACCATCGTGCTTGTGATTTATAAATTGTGACGATCATTTGTCTGCAGAATCCATCACCATCACATCCCGCTCTTTTGGGTTTGTTTGTCCTAGTGGCACTAGATCATATCTGTCATGATTTCTGTAGGAAGCATCGGATCATGTGACTTGATGAAAATGATGAGGTCTTGAGGGAGGGAGTTTGATTTTATTCAAGATAAAAAACAACTAAGACAGCTGCAGAAGTGTATGAGTTGGGACCGTGGCTGGCTTGATCACGAGATCGCTATCGGCCCATAGATCTAATGCCGTGAAGAAATTTGAGTAACTACGTTTTCATAGAATTCACTCTATTACATTAATGGAAATATCCTCTATTTATAGGAGAGCAAATAATATAAAATTGAATCATTAATCTTATCAAAAACTAATTCGAGCGTATCAGATTTTAATTTATTTGTGACACAAATTCAAATTGTTCAAACAAATCTTATCATCTAACAAAATTCAGTGTGCAATGCCTTTGAAGCCTACAATGCTAGAATAAAAACATCACACATTTATTATCAAGTTTTGAACAATACTTCACATGTCACCATTTATCATAGGAATATTTCACAATGTGGTTATTTCATGCTTTAATTTTCTTGTTATACTGTAATAATTTATTGACTATTGTTTTCCATATGGTGACAGAGATGGTAGAATAAAAGTGATCGGTGGTGATAATATCGAAGGTCTTTTTATATCCCCAAAACAGTCACCACACAAATGTTTAGAGGTTTGTGATTTTTTTTGGTCCAAAAGTTCTATAAATTAAGAGTTCTGTTCTGTGACATACTTTTGAATTCCAGATATCTGTTATTATTAGCTAACCACCTTATTACTATGGCTTCTCTAGTTTACAAAATAAAATGTTAAAAAAATGATATGATGCAAACTTCAGATAATGAATTACATAATGCATACTGATCTTTCAATTATTAGCCTGAAATTAGGAGTTCATTTCTGAATTTACAAGTATGAAATTTGGAGTAACATCATCAATTATGAATCTAAAAAGTGGACAACTATAAATCTTTCACCATATACTTGTTTTTTTGATATTAACTGGCAAATAAACTGGTAACTGCTAGTTTGGATGGATATCTGAAACAATGTAAATTTATAGTTGGATTGGGCTTTCATACAATCTGGAATTTTTTACATATATATATTTTGTATCAGTTGATCACAAATTTTACTACAAGAAAAAGAAAAAAAATGGAAGCAGATTGATATGGTGGTACCTAAAAACCTTCTTGTATGATGATCCAATTTTTCCCCTTAGGATCATGTGGCAAAGTAGCCAAAAAGATTGCCCAACAAGTTGTGTGCTTTAATAACATTCCTAGCCTCTACTTTCATTGAGTCCACCTCCCGACAATTGTCTTGAAATTCTGCCCTGGATCTTCTAGGTTCCCTTATTAAGTTGCTGTCATGCCTCTTCCATATCTCTCTTGAAATGAGGGAACCTTAGTGTGTCGACGAATCTTCTATCTTGGTGTCGTTGGGTCCTTTTTCACGGTGTGTTTTATTGCTCTGGAAGATCACTAGGTCCATTAGGTATCTGAGGTGTTCTTTGCAACAACCAAGTTCATGCTAGGGAGTTGGATATTCTAATGCAGCTGAGGTGTTGGCTATTGTGGAAGCCCTTCGGATTTATTAAGTTGCATTTCATGAAATGTTAATTATAGAGAGCGATCATCTGTTGCTATTAGTGGGCGCCCTCCATTGCTTCGAGGCCTTGGAAACTTCAGTTTTAGTAATGTCATATGAGTTGATTAGCTAATGGCACAGTGGATTCTCTGCTTCCAATTTTCACATTATTTGGTCCGAAGAGTATCCTTTAAAATGATGATTAATGATTACCCAAGTGGCAACCCAGAACTTAATTTTTTCCAAAAGGATCCGCAATTCTCAGACCTCCCCTCCAAGCACCTTGAGTTTCTTTCCTTCCAACTTTGGAATTATCTGCCCATAGGACCCAACTTTGGAATTACAACATGGACCCACTTTTAGGGATTAGATCATGGGCCAACCTTGCTAGGCATTAAAATGTGGGCCCCACATTTTGTAATTGTGAACATGAATCCCACCTTTAGGAATTACAACGCAAGCCCACCTTTATAAATTTTTGCACATAGGCCCACCTTTAGAAATTAAAACATGGGTTCACCTTTAGGAATTGGAGCATGGGAGTATGGTATGGGACCCATTCCTATAGAAGTTAGAACATGAGGCATACCTTTTGGAATTACAATAGGGACCCACCTATTCGAATTGCATCTCACGTAGAGTTTTGTTGTACATGGGACCCATCTTTAGAAATCACAATGTGAGACGCACCTTTAGGAGTTAGATCATGGCCCACCTTTATAAACACAAAAACACATACCCCAATTCTCAGTTAAAAAAACACAAATAAAACTTACTTTTAATATTAAAACCAATTTGTCATGAAATAATATGAAAACTTATAAAACAATAATCAAGCATAAAACCAAGTAAAATCAAGAGAGATCTCGATAAAGGGAACATATGGGCATTTATAGTGCATTAATAATCAAGTGTATATGATTTACCAAAAAAAAAAGCATCAAGCATATATAGATTATAGACGAAAGATGAAGGACGAAGAGAGTGGGAAATTGGTACAGGGGAGAGAGAGAGAGAGAGAGAGAGAGAGAGAGAGAGAGAGAGAGAGAGAGAGAGAGAGAGAGAGAGAGGAGCCGTACGCGGAGTGCTTCCATGGTTTCCAGCGAGCCGTTCTTTTAAAAATAGAAACTTTTTTTGTTTCGTAAATCTTGATCCCGTGGGCTACATTTCTACCGATTGTTCTGTGAAAAACAGATTTGGAACGATGGATATAGACGTCTAAATGCGTTTCTACGTACTTTGTCTCGTGGGAACTAAGGAACAACTCAAGGACACAAGGGCAAACGGACCCTAACATTTTGGTCTGAATTTCCAAAACTCATCCGAATCAGACCGAATTCAGGAATGAAATTTTATAGGTGTGGTGTTCGTTTTGGTAGAGGGGCCGAACTGAAACTATTTTGAAAATTCGGATGCAACAAACCAAATTTCATAACACTGTTTTACACCCCTTCAGTATCCTTGACCCCACTTTAACATCTAGACATGTATCATTGAATGTAAGGTTCTTATAGATTCAAAACCCTGAAATCCATCAACTAGAACTACAAATTTACAAGTAGAATTGAATATCTACTCACCTCGAATATGAAATCGTCATCGATTGAATTGAGGAACGCTATTGGTCATTAACTACACTTGAATCTTGCAGGTCCTCTTCGTTTTCCCCTTGATCTTCTTTTTTCTCTAGATCTCATTTGTCTTCGATATCTAGGAACTAGGGTTAGGGTCTTTAATGAAGAAAGAGTTGATGGAAAAGAGCAAGAGAGAGGAGAATCAGGGTTTCTAGGGATTGTTGACTGAATATCTTCAAACGAGTGGTGCTCATAGGCTTTGATAGACCTTGGGATTCATGCGGCACTCACAGTTCCATTGGGATTTGTGTGCTACCCCTTACTCCTACTGAAAGTCGAATTTCTCCTGTTCTCTTATTAGTCTAAGTCAGTTCTAATGGGTCCTACTAAGATCTCTTAAACACCAAATTTAAAAGCCCACTAATAAAAAGACAAGTATACAAAGGGTCCCATTCCAAAGGTGGTCCTCAAAGTAAAATTTTCACATGGGCCTGTAGTTGTCATTTTCATTTTGACCCCAAAGTTGAAAACATTTTGGCCAATTCGGCATTTTGGATTTTAAATCGGAATTTAATTTTGAAAACATATAAAATATTATATTTATATGTTTAGAATATATGAAAAAGAGTAGTTATCCAGTGCGCACCTTTTTTTTTTTTGCACACCATGTACACCCCATAGTGGGGCCCACCTGATGACCCATCTGAATGGACCACACACACGGGACACCCTTGAATTACACTGATCTCATTTTTCACACATTTGAATGGTCTGTACTGTTGGATTGATGGGTCAATTTTTAAAAGGGCTGAAACTTATTGGCAGTTGATGAAGGGGTTAGGACGATTAGATGGGGCCCATATTTTATACATAGGTACGCCCCAACCAGATGAAGAGAACCCCATTGGTCCCATCCCCAAATGGGGTCCCAGGTGGGCCCCAGCTTAAATGCACACCGTGCGCACTAGATAACTACTTTATGAAAACTGCTAAAATGTGAAAATAACATATATTTAATTCATTTTAGTTGTCATGGATACCATATGATCTGTTGTAACACCATGAGTAGGAACAACATGTGGGCTCGAAGACACCTTCCAACAATTGAAGCCTCTTACAGAGGGTTATGAGAAGTGCTCGCATCACCAATGTTCTCAGCCCCAGTCGAATATATGCCAGCATTTTTATTTGGTCTGCCAATAAGATCCTGAGGCTATATCTTCGACAATGTGTTTAGTAGAACCAAGGATTAGAACTTGGACTCAAGGCGACTTGTCCCCCTTGAGTTGAGACAGCCGAGTTGCATCTGAGTTTTAATGTCATGTCTGGTCAAAGCTGTAAAAGCAAGTCAAAGGTGAAAAAAAGAAGAGAATAGAGGTGAGAAGAAGAGACAAGAGAGCCTCTCACACATAGATCATACCAGCGATGAGGATTGAAAGCAAGGTGCCCAACAGTTTGAAACTGGGTTCCAGTGCCTACTTGTATGAGAGATTAACATGAACATCTCCATCCTTTCGATGGAGCTGGACATTACTTCTAGTGATCAATACTTGAGACATGTATGGCCTTGAAGCTTCTTCCCATGTATCTACAGTGTCTTCTTAGGAGGGTCAATTGAGGAAGAAGGCATTCGTTGTGACTGGGATAAATACTGCATTTAGCAAAAAGATGAGGGACTTTGTGAGAGAACGTGGATGGCGGCCTCCACCAAAATCTAGCCCCTCCTCCATGTTGTTAACGACCCAATTTGGTAAGGACCAAGTCCAAGTCAAGTCGCCCAAGTCAACTCAGATTCAGCCAAGTTTTAATAGCTTGAGTAGACCTTCATTCTTATTTGATGTCCCACCATGACTATGTCCACCACCACCTCGTCACCACAACCACAACCTTGTCTCGAACCTCCTACAAATCCTCCATTAACACTACTAGTCAAAGTTGACTGGCCAGGAACTTCCGTGATTGCTTCAGGAATTAACAAACATTTCGACTATTTTTTTCCCTTTGAAGTAAGGCAAATAAAGTTCCTAAATCTGGAAGATCTTGGTTCAAGATCTGTGCTCCGGTTGACTCATACTTTGAGTTGAATCCTCCTGTTAATTTATAAACAAGCTTTCTGATTCTCATGTGTCTTCGTTTTCTGTAACTGAAAAATGCAAGTATCATTCTTTTTATGTGCCATCTCTAGTGGATACAGAATTCTAAAACTACTTTTGCAGTTTTATAATATAAAAAAGTAGCAGCCAATGTGTTATCGTGGAGTTGAGAATCCAAATCATCATAAGCTTATTCTAAACTTCCCAGTCACGTATGTAGGATCATCCATAAGAGGTTCTTTTACTCTACCATTTATGTATCCTAGTCTTTGAAATCCCAATGCCCGTCTTTGCCAAATATAAGCATTCTATATAAATCTTGACCATTGATGGTGCTGCCAGCTTGTTGCCAGTCCCAAGCCTGGGGGGGGGGGGGGGGGGGGGGGTTGCTTCAGGTTGACGGCCGACTTAAAATGAATTCTGAAACACTTTCCTTGATCTTGATGATGATCAAGATGATTAAGAACTTCGACTCTAGACATCTGAGACATATGGAAAGAATTTTTCCCCCTTCGATTCCATATGGAACTATTTTTTCGTACAACCTTCAAATGTACTCAAATTCTAGAATCCACTTAACTATGGTTTCCACCACATCATAAACAAACTTGCCTCACCAGTCACCATACACTTCAAAAGAACTATAAAAACATCCATAGTTATCAGAATCTTACGATTCGTATCCCGAATCTTAGGGAAAACAATTCGTATCTATGCAACGAATCCCATTTATAGATGAATGATGAATCTTAGGTAGCGTTTGGTTTGCTGGAATGGTCTTAGGCAGGAATGGAATGGAGGCCGGAATGAGTCTGGAATGGAATGAGGCAGGAATAGCCTTTTCCATTCCAGCATTTGGTATGCTGGAGGAATCAACCCACCGATTCCTGTTCCTGCGTTTGGTACGCGGGAATGATGCCCGGAATGGAATGAATTTTACATTGGTATGACCAAAATACCCTTGCTAGATGACAAGGTGAGAAGTTAGCCATTGCTTTTGGATTGATTAGCACCAGCACTGGAATTGTCTGGAATTGTAATCTACATCTGTAATCCATAATTGTTTCATATTCATGTCAATAAAACCGGGCCCAATAGACGCATTACTCAAATTCTTGCCATTGTTTTCAAACCTCCAACAACCCAATGAATTACAACCCAATAAAATGTTTCCTATTAACACCTCATTCACAACACATCCCATTACAATTGAAAAAATCAATTATTTTTTATTAACATCTTATTACAACCACCAATAAATTACAAGAGCAACATCATCTCATTACAGCACTCTCCATCTTATTACAACCACCCAATAAATTATATGAGTAACATCATCTCATTACAACCCTCTCGATGTCCACCGCAGTTAATTCAATCCCTTTGAGATTAAAGTAACCATCTGCTTACAACATGTTACATACATCAGCTGAATGAAGACTATATATTATCAATTACTATATTAACACCACCTCATTCAAAAATCAGGAATCAAGACCAACACCACCATCAACTGAGTTCAGCATCATATGGTCCAATGCCTCTTAAATCTATTGCCACATGTTTAGTGAAAAACAGTTAAACATCATATTCCCCCCAATATGTCCAATTCAAAAAGTATATATATTTATCATATGTAGTCATCTCTGCACCAACTCCACAACCAACTGCAGCAAAGATAATGACAAGTAGAACACAAGAAATAAACATCCCACCTCAACCTTCTGAAAACACCCATTATTCAAACATGGATGGAATGATCATAAAATTAAAACATTTAATTGCATGGTACTACTAACACAACCTCCACCCAATTCATTGCACCCAAAAGAGAACCCTCTTGTTGTTGTTAGTCATAATTGCAATTACTACAAATTAGAAGTAGAAGTCTGGAAGTGTATAAAAGAGCAGTCATCTCATGACATCCACAGTGCTTACGAAGTAGCAAACAACAAAATGTAGATAATGTATCAAAAGACCCATCATGAGATGTCATCTCATGACATCCACAACGCTTACGATAATAGTAGCAAACAACAAAATGTAGATAATGTATCAAAATACCCATCTATATCACAGACCTCCACTTAGCAAAGCCCTCACAAAGTCTTCTTTTTCATCATTTTCCAAAGTAAAAAAAAAAACAGCAGTCATCTCATGATCACGAGCTATAGCAATCAAGGCTTTGTGACGTTCCGCCCTCTCAAGATTTCCACAGTGATTACGAAGTTCCTCATTGATTTTATCCCTTTTGTTTGCTATATCCAAATCAACACCAATAGCTCTACTAAACTTCTCAGTGGCTTCATCAATCTTGTTGCCTATGATCATGGCTGCTTCTCGAAATGACTCCATATTGTCGGTGCTCCTCTTCCTCTTTCCTTTCTGACTAGTTCCTTCGCTATTGGTGGAAGGAGTGGTGACAGGAGTGGTGTAGCGTTCCACTTCATCAAAATCCATGCTCAGAAAAAGTGGATCTACATTCTCCTCATTCCTAATCACTTCATCCAAAACATCTTCAGTGGTAGCAGCTACTTTTCCCGTGGCACGATCCTTCCCAAAGATAGTGCATAACATTTCATAATGTGGGAAACTTCTACTCCTCCATTGACCAGCACCCTTGTGTGTCTACAACAAACATATAAATAAGAAAAACAAAGTAAAATACCTTCAAAAGAAATGGACAGACAAGGATACATAAAGAATTGATTTTTAAATGATAATACCTTCACATAACCGTTCCAAACCTCATCTTCGGCAACCACCGCATTTTTTATTGGATCCCATCCAAAACCGCTGCAGTTTTCTCCATTAAGCATATCATACCCAACACGAAAGTCTTTTTTCATTGTCTTGATTCTAGAGTCAATGTGTGGCTTAGCTTTAATTCCACTTGCAGGCAACTTTTGCTTTAACACTGCTTCAATGACTCCAAGAAAACCGGGCTTGAACCCATTGTCAGCCTTATGAGTCCCCGCATTTACCATGTCTAAAAGAGCATAAACCAACTCCTTATCCTCAGCATCAGTCTATTTTCTTTTGTTCTTCCCTGGCCCTTTCTCGCTAGTGTCCATGTCTTCAAACATGTCCATGCCTATTAATGTTAGTGGGAACATCCACAATAAGAACATAGACAATTTGATATTTAATTAGGCAACAAAATCTAGCAAAAATAGAAGAGTTAATTTAATGCAGATAAATAACATAATATTGAAATTTAAACATTGTCACCCAAATACAAGAGTGTATAAAAGTTACAACCATTACAAACGTTATCACTAAAACACAAGAAGTCTATAGTCACATTGTCACTCAAATAAAAACATTTTTAAGTACTTCTCCACGAATTAAACATAGAAACAGCCATTTGTTCTCTAAATGACGTCCATTCAACTGAAGTCTCAATAATAGAAATGTGATTTGTCGCCTTTGCTCGTCTAGTTCGATATCTTCATACGGATCCACACATAACTCATTCCTTACGTAGTTGTGAAGCAAACAACATGCCAAGATGATACGAACTTGGATGTTGATGGGATAAAAAAGCAGGACTCCTAATAATTGCCCATCGTTTTTTCAATATCCCAAATGCTCTTTCTATTACATTTCTAGCGGTTGAATGCTTCATAATAAAAAGTTCCTTTGGGTTCGTAGGTTGACGTCCATTATTCCACTCATTTAGATGGTAACGTTGGCCTCTATATGGTGCGAGAAATCCTTCACCATTTGTGTACCCAGCATCCACCAAATAGTAGGTACCTTGAACAAATTGAAGCAATTTTTTTAATGTTAGTGATCTATAATATTTTTCGAAGAAGAAAATAATTATTTATTTTGTAATACCGTTGTGTCTTACCACGTGGAACAACTAAGCTATGTCTTCTAGCAATTGCATCCCGTAACACCCGACCATCGGCGGCAGACCCCTCCCATCCAGGTAATACATAAGTAAAATGTAGATCCGGGGTACACGCTGCTAGAACATTAGTTGCAATGTGATTTTTTCTAGTTCAATACCTAGGTCTGTCAATAGCCGAAACATGGACCGGTTTGTGTGTCCCATTTAAAGCTCCTAGACATCCCTACAAGACATTACAATTCATTATAATATACTTACACATAAATAATAAATTAATAAGATACAATTGTATAAAATATATGAATCATTTACCTTAAACCACTTCCATTTCTCATCTACCGAGTTCTCCGGTATTGGCTCAGGTTTCTTATATAGCTCTCCTTGTAGCCTAATGACTGCAATCAAAAACATTTTAAAGTGCCTACTGATTGACTCTGCTGAACGGTTAAACTCACTCTGAATGACCCTATTTTTGACATGATGAGCAAGGATATGCAAGGAAATTGCAACCTACTCATCAACCAACATGTGTCTGGTTGGTTCCAACTTCCCAATTGTGCTAAGCAAGTGACATAATTTCACAAAGGGTCGCCTAGTCATTCTAAAATTGCTCATACATATGTGATCACTCTTATACACCCAACTTTCAATAATTTCTCTATTACCATAGAAATCTAGCCGGTACCTAGATCTAACCCAACCCATGCATTGTCTTTCGAACAATTTATATGATAATTGTATGAATAGCCCTAGTAGATGTAGAATGTTCAACCACCACTGCATAGCCAATGCCAATTTCTTCAATTTCAGTTTTCTTCTGGCTAAACTAAGACGTGCCATAGCTGTAATAAAAAGAAAGATACATCAAACTAATGATAAATAGTCATTATCATGTGAATTCCAAAAAAAAAGAATTGCAGCAGAACAAGTGGTCTATTTTGATAGTGAACATTATGTACAATCAGAGTACAACAAGAGCAGTAACACCTCTATCATCTAATAGGATAGCATAGCAGTACCATCATCAAAATATTTAAATTCACACTGAACAAGGGAAAATGCACACAATCAACTAATCAACTATCAACTTACAGAAAAACCGGAAAGGAAAAGTCAGAGAGATCAAAGAAAAAAGATGGGAATTTCTTCAATAGGAAGAAGAAACAAAAACCCCAAAATACAAAAAAGATTGGATTTTTAATGATGCCCAGAAAAAACTCCAAGCGCGTTTCGTGCCTTGTGCTGTGATGGGAACAAAGAGACATCTTTTAAAAATGATACCAAGCCGATTTCCATCATCTGTCTCTTTCTTTTTTAGTAAGCATTCATATTCTCTACATTCACTCATTTTTAATGAAAGTTGCCATAAAAAATAATAGAATATGCTGCATGATAAAACATAAGCTCCCAATGCAGAAAGACAAAGTTCCTATTCTTTTCTAAGAAGTAGGCAACTCAGTGGTTCTACCCATGTATCAACGTTCGATTCTCTCTCTTTCTTTTTTTTTTTTTTGCAACAATGAGTCTCGAAGATAGTGGTTTCATCAGTTCTTCATTCCCTTTCCTTTTTTCCTGTTAATAATAATTGATTACAGCCGTAGGAAGAACCCATTCATACAAATAAAAGACAAATACGAATGAAACCAGGCCTAGGCGCTACAATAGAGAGCAGTTGCAGATCAGAAAAAAAATTGGGGAAAAACAATGGAAGAAGAAGAAGAAGAAGAAGAAAATGGGGAAAAAGAATGGAAGAAGAAGAAAAAACTGTGTACCTGCAACTAGAGACGGTGTGGCTGGGACCTGGGCTCCGATTGGGCGTGGCAACGGCGACGGCTTCGCCGGACTGAAAACGGAGAGGAGGAAGATGGAGACCGAGAGGAACCCTTTTCGTTTCGCTGGAATGGGTAGATTGATCGAGAGAGTTCTTTTTAGGGTTAAGTGAAGAAGGGTATTTTCGTCTCCAAAAAAGGTAGAAAGGAATGGAATGGCCATTCCTTCGGAATGGCCATTCCTCTACATAAGGGAATGGGATTCCGGAGGTAATGGTCATTCCGCTAATTTCTTGAGAACCAAATGCGGTAATGACCATTCCGTTGGAATGACCATTCCATTCCGACCTCCATTACCGCGAACCAAATGCTACCTTAGGATTCAGGTGTGAATCTTATGATTCAATACTTGTTTCATCGAATCTTACGATTTAAGCGATTCGGATGAGCTAGAATAGCTACAATCACTAAATTAGTATTAACAATCTTTTATGTTTTTTTGTTCTTTATTCTTTCTTTCTTTCAGCGTTTTTACTTTTATTTAGTCGTTAATAAAACCTGTTAAGAATATTCATGGGTCTGGGGAGGTTTTAGAGATAAATAAAGAACATGCATTTAATTAAAGTGTTCGACTGTACTTATGATGCTTGTCCTATATCTTCTTTTTTATAAATCTTTTTGGGTTTTTTTCTTCATAAACACTCGTTTAACTTTAGGAGATATCCTACTGCGTAAGATTGATGGTTTATATTTAATGCACTTTTATATTTCGATTTAAAGATAACAAGAAATAAATATATATTGATACCTTCAATCTATTTACCAATATCATTTATTATGTATTAATATATGTCGTGATGTTCTTGATATGATTGTATGATAGACTTATATGTCATTGTATTTATACTCCTATAAATGGGAAATTGGATGGTTATGAGTGCTTTTTTTTTCTTTTTTAATTTGTAATTATTTTTCAATTTATTAGAAAAATAAATAAAAAATCCTATGATTTGTGATACGATTCACGATTCAATTCATGAGTATGAACAATTTGTGATACGATTCTGATTTTCAAAACTATGAATACATCAATACATTGAACACTTCTAAAAATCTCTTGCCTCCATGGTAGAAAATCACAACCAACTCATAAACATGTTGAGCTTTTTAACTCCTGTCTGTTCCTTTACACAACATGAGTTTTTAAAGGTCAGTCCTTCCAAAGTTCTCTTTATATTCCACGAAGTTAATGAATACGACCATTGTACTTTTTATCTGCATACACAGCAAACAGAATCTTATAGCATTTTTTCTGTTTCACAGCACCAAGAAAATAATAGCCAATGTATCTTCCATAGAATTGAGAATCCAATTCATCACCAATATATTTTTATTCTCCCGGTAGCCAAACTTCGGATCATTCATTGGTGGTTCTTTTACGCTACGATCTATGAACAAAGCCCAACGACCATCTTTGCCGCATGTGATAACTTTGTATTGTTTGTTCGTTTAAAAGGATTCACGTTAATACTATTGTTAGGACTAATCAAACCTATTCAGTCCAGACCTCTTAAATGTTGCAAAGGAATACCTCCCTCTGTTTTCCTCACTAATTCTTTTTTAGGAGTTTATTGTTTTCCGTGCAGGTATTTTCTTTAACTTGTATCCCCCAATACTTTGTACGGGGACTGATATTTATTTTCTATATGTATGTGCCTACTGCGTATACCATATCTAATGACATTATTTAATTTCCTCTTCTATTATCGCTGCTTGTAAATTGCCTCTTTCATGCTCATCTTTATTCTTTTCTTTCGTGTAACCAATCCATCTCGGGCATAGATATTGCAGCCTTTCCCATTTTTTTTGTCTCTTCTATGAGGGTTTTGTAGCCCCATACTATCTTCATACTTTCCAATTTTGTGCCGAATGTCAGGTGTGTGATGTTTTGCCGATTGCCTTTATGGCTAGTTTTCTTTTCTTGTTCCATCCAACTTAGGTACTTGAATACAAAATTTATACAAAACCGGTTTGACATAATGTTGTATGGTTCTCTAATGAGAGAGAGAGAGAGAGAGAGAGAGAGAGAGAGAGAGAGAGAGAGAGAGAGAGAGAGAGAGAGAGAGAGAGAGAGAGAGAGAGAGAGAGAGAGAGAGAGAGAGCGCAATGTTTCATGGTTGAGCAATGTTTCATGGTTGAGTAAAGTTGGCTACGAATTGTCCACATCTTTGAAATATGCTAATTCTTTTGTGGGCCCACCTTGACGCTTTCGAATCATGGTGATAAAGTAAAACTAGAAGTTCTTTATATAGGTAGATGTGCTAGATATCAGTAAGTTATAATGATGCAAGTTATAACCATCAAAAGTTTAATGAAAGTGCCTATGTAACTGTTACATTTTGGGGACTTCAAATATATAATTGGAATCATCAAATTATGCCAATTTTTGTATCAAATGCTAATGCAAATTAAAATTTTCCAATCCCACTCTAATCCCATGGTTGATACCAAACCAAACCAAGCCTTTTCCCACTAGGTGGGGTCGGCTATATGGATTTGACGACGCCAATCAAATCTGTTTAGGGCCATGTCCTCCGTTAGATCCATGTAGGCAATGTTATGTTTAATAGTTTCTTTCCAACTTCTCTTGGGTCTCCCTCTCCCTCTCCTACTCCTGGCAATCTCCATGCTTTCACACCTTTTAACAGGTGCCTCAGTTGGACGCCTTCTAACATGGCCGAACCATCTCAGTCGATTTTCTCTCATTTTATCTCCAATCGGTGCTATTCCTACTTTGCCCCTAATCTCCTCATTCCTAATCCTATCTCTCCTTGTGATCCCGCACATCCATCTTAGCATTCTCATCTCCGCAACTTCCATCTTCTTGACATGATTATGCTTTACTGCCCAACACTCTGATCCATATAACAACGCTGGTCGTACCGCCACCTTATAATACTTTCCTTTAACCTTGAGGGGGACTTTTTGACAATGTTGTAAAAATCGCTAGGCGGACGCTAGGCGGTGGGCATGGACTAGGGATTAATTTCTGATTAATCCCCGCCTAGCCCGATTAATCCCCTCTTAGTCGGATTAATCCCCGCCTAGCGCCTAGGCACCGCCTAGGCGGTGACCGCCGACTAGCGCCTTGGCGCCGCCTAGGCGGCCGCCTAGGCCGATTTTTGCACAATGCTTTTTGATCACACAAGACCCCCCGAAGCACTCCTCCATTTGGTCCACCCGGCCTGAATCCTGTGACTTACATCAGTATCAATCCCTCTATAGATGATAGGAAACTCCTTAGTTTCGCCGCCAGTCATCCTTATAGATGTCACGACTCTATACATATTCTTTATCGCCTCAATATTTGCGACACACACTATTTTTTTTTCCAGAACTCTCCAAAGAATCTCCCTAGGAACCCGGTCATAGGCCTTCTCCAAGTCAATGAACACCATATGTAAATGTCTCTGACCTTCTCTATACTATTCCATTAACCTCCTAAGGAGAAAGATAGCCTCCATGGTTGATCTCCCAGGCATGAAACCAAATTGATTCTCTGAAATGTTTGTTGTTCTTCTTAGTCTTCTCTCAATAACACTCTCCCATAATTTCATCGTATGGCTCATCAATTTAATCCCGCGGTAGTTCGCACAGTTCTGAATATCTCATTTGTTCTTGTATATGGGTATAAGAATATTTTTCCTCCATGCATTAGGCATCTTCTTGCTCTTTAGCACTACATTAAAAAGCTATGTCAACCAACTAATGCCATCCTCCCCTAAGCACCTCCAGACTTCAATAGGGATCCCATCTGGCCCAACCGCTTTCCCATTCTTCATTCTTTTCAATACTTCTTTAACTTCTCCCCTACTAATTCTCTTATAGAATATATGATTCTCTTCTTCTTTAGAAATGGTAAGCTCCCCAATTGTATGTCACTACTACTGCTTTCATTGAATAACTTGTAGAAGTAGCTCTTCCAACGCTCCTTTATCTCCTCTTCCTTTACTAATACCTTTTCATCCTCATCCTTAATGCATTTAACTTGGTTTAAGTCCTTGGTCCGCCGATCTCTGGTTTTAGCAAGCTTGAATATCTCTCTTTCGCCTTCCTTAGTGTCAAGTCGCCTATATAGCTCCTCAAATGCCTTTGCCTTTGCCTCACTAACTGTCTTTTTGGTTTCTCTTTTTGCTTCTTTATACCTCTCCAAGTTCGCTTCATTTTGATCCTTTTGCCAAGTTTTAAAGCACTCTCTTTTAACTCTTATCTTGTCTTGGACGGTTTCGCTCCACCACCATGCCTCTTTCTGTACCGGAGCACCCCCTTTGGATTCTCCTAAGACTTCTTTCCCTACCCTCCTAATACACTCTGCTACCTTATCCCACATATTATTTGCACTCTCATCTATCGCCCAAACGTCTTCCTCTAGTACTCTTTCCCTTAAAGCTAGTTGTTTATCACCTTTCAGGTTCCACCATTTAGTCCTTGAGCATCTTTACAACTTCTTTTTTCTAGTCCACCTTTGTAGCTGCACATCTATGATCAACAACTTATGTTGGGAAGTCAAGCTCTCCCTCGGTATAACCTTGCAATCTTTATAAGCTAAGCGGTCTCTTTTCCTAGTTAACTCTAATCCCATGGTTGATATGCCTGCAAAATGGTTTGCATTTTTCGAACTTGCAGATTGTTTGTTAGTGGAATGCTCCAAAATTTTGGGACTCCATACATGCGAATGTAAAAATTATTATGTGCCCTGTCTAGCTTGGTAACCTAGTGGAACACTCTTTGAATGTCTACAATTAATTTAATCATATCCTAAAAAGCGTTTATTTCATCCTAATTAAAGCCTTGTCCCAACTATGTTGGGGCCAACTACAATAATTATGTTTCTCCAATCGTGTGCATCCTGCGATTCTTAGAATTCTTTAATGACTTGACCATTACAGTCAAGGACAGTGAAAGGGTCGGGTTTTGCACAGGTTAGGGTAAATTCAATCTAGTGACTAGTCTAACTCACACCTGCCCTGACCTGACCCATGATGGTTTATGTCATACTAAACCCACCCCGGGACAGGTTGGCATCAGGTTGGACTTGATAATGGTTTATGTTTTATGCTTTATGTTTTTTTAAGATACCAAAATATGAAAAAATATTTTACGTATATCTCTTGCAACAGATAGAGTTTGGACTTGCAAACTTGCAATCTCTATTCCGTACTTCTCAAATGCCCAATATGAAATGCGCCAAGTAGACTCTGTTTATTATATTTTAGGTTAAATCTCAAAAAAGTAAAAAACTTCACTCATTTTCAAAAACATACATGTGGGTTTGAATATTTCAAAAAAGTATAAAAGTTCTCGATATTTCTTTCACTCAAGCCTTCTCCTTAATTTTTTAAAAATGACAAAATACCCTTATGACAACTTTTGTCTTTCCTTTACCTTTTTTCATCCCTAGAAACTACTTTGTCTCTTATTGATCAAATGTTGATGGTGGGCTGCCTTCTTTTGATGGTTTAGTCACCTAGGAGAATGCCAGAATTAGTCTTTCTATGGATTCTCAGATGGCCCAAGTTTCAACTTGATTTTGATGATCAATTAATCATAACCATTTAATTGAAGTTAAATTTTCAGTCATTTGGAATCCCTATAATCCCTTCTTTTTTAACCCCCACTAGGTTGCTTGGGTTGGACTTGGTCATTTCTCTTAAATGATTTATTAAAGGGAAATTTTGAAAAAAAATGACACAAGGGTATTTTTGTCATTTAAAATTTTTTGAATGGCGAGGACTTGACTGAAAGAAATATGGAAAACTTTTTTACTCTTTTGAAAATTTGGAATCTTCATTTACTGTTTTTAAAATGAGCGAAAAGTTTTATACCATTTTGAAAATTTCCCTATATTTTATTAACAAATTGTTATTGGCTCATGTATGGGGTGGAGCGGGGTCAGTCCAGCCAAAACCTAAATCTGCCTGAACCTGACTTGGGTCAAAATATATAAACCCATACCCACCCTAAACCCGACAAAACTGCTACCAAACCCTCCCCTGATAGGGCTGGAACACCCGCTTAATCAAATGTAACAACTCAGAATCCGGGGCCCTTCGAATTCCGTGTCGAGACTCGTAAGCATCACACACATAGGTTAAATCAAAGATCACATAAAGATTCAGGCATTTACCAACTTAAACCAACTTGTATTAAAAATCCAAATCTAATAAACAAATGTAACATTGTCCGATAAAAATAATTGCAATGTCTATAAAATGAAATGATCTGTACAATCTGTAAATCTATTTCTTCTTCATCTATGTGGCTTCGACGCTCAAGTATGCATCCCAAAGTCTATCTCCCGGTCATCACGGTTTTCCTGAGTCGCTAGGTTCTGGTTACCTAGATTGGGGAAAATCCACAAAATATCAGTAGAATTGAGTGAATAGATATTCTAATCTATTTGTGCATTTAAACATATGCTTAGATAAGATTACACAACAAATTAAAGTAACATTCAAAGTCTCATTCAAGCCAAGGTTGGAATTGGGTCAAACAAACGACAACCTCCTAGCCACCTGATAGCACCAGCCTAAAGTTCACGTTCCACAAAGATATCAACTGACCATCAAGGTCCAAAATCATCGACCACCAAGGTCCAAAATAAAACCGACCACCAAGGTTCAAAATAAATCCGACCACCAAGGTCCAAAACCATAGACCACTAAGGTCCAAAACCAGCGGATTGGTACCACAAAATCGACCTTTCCCAAAAGGTCCAACATCAACAATCCTCACAAAATCGGCCATACATGCTCGTGGTCTAGGGGTGTCTAAAAGGTTCCTCAAAACAAACAAAGTCATCATATCTCGGTTTTCCAATCAAATAGCAAATATATGTCTCAACAAAAATATGATATTTAGCATGTCCTCAACATTAGTAATGGGCAAATTCCATAATCAACCCCTTCTCAAATTATGTGGATTTAATCTGCCCAGTCCGAATCAAAATTGGTGTACGAGATGAGAGAGGTCAATTACATAACTCACCCTTTACAGTTTTGAGGGAAATACTCAACCACATGATATACATATATAAACCACATAATCTACCATATGTGATCCCCAAATAACAAAGACACAAGCATATTTATCCATGTACTTATTTCAAGTCACCAGTAATTCAAATAACAGGGTCCAAAATACATATTTGACAAGTCAAGAACTAAAGGATGCAATTCAAACAATTTACAAATAATAACAGTGAATAACTAGCCTTGGTTTGCAATTTCAGCAAACTTAGGATCCCATTATAATTTATATAAAACAGTAGGGTCCATTGGTCCCAAATTAGTCAAACAGGCCCAGCTGTGCAAAGCAAAAAATACCGGGTCCTTAATTGTAATTTCAGAAGTCTTTCATTAGAGAAATATCACAAAACAGTTTCAAGTTATAATAAGGAACAATAACAGGGGCCATAATGTAAATTTCCAAGCTTCTGAAACTCCACAGGAAGTTTCAAGTTGGCAGAATGGTTGTCATGTTCAGGATTTTTGGGTCAGTTGGATAGTGGGCCTAATGGGACTCAATCTGCATATGTCCTAGACTCCTAGGGTAGTCTAGGGGTGCCCTATCAGATGGCTGGATCTGATTTCCCATCAAGTGGGCCATGTAGTCCCACAACTAATATCGACCAAACTACACTTTGACGATATGGAATTGGAGAAATCCAATTCTGATTCAAATATTGTTACATCCCACATCGCTCATGTGAGTGTCCAAAAGTGAAGGCTAAATGTGCGATGCCTTCCTAACTTGGTGTGACGCGTTTTAAAGCCTTGAGGCAAGATTGGATGTGCTTGGGCCAGGTCCTTTGGTCGAGTAGCCCATGAGCTAAAGAGGACAATATTGCACCTGGCCTGGGTTGGGTCATTACAAATGGTATCAGAGCCGAGGACGGCTCTCCTCTGAGAGTGGGGGATTGTTACATCCCACATCGCTCATGTGAGTGTCCAATAGTGAAGGCTAAATGTGCGATGCCTTCCTAACTTGGTGGGACGCGTTTTAAAGCCTTGAGGCAAGATTGGATGTGCTTGGGCCAGGTCCTCTGGTCGAGTAGCCCATGAGCTAAAGAGGACAATATTGGACCTGGCTTGGGTTGGGTCGTTACACCAACCCATTGCCATTAACATTCCTTTGCTGCTTCTTTAGAATAAAAACTAATTTGTGATGGTTTGTTACTGTTTTGTTTTCTGCAGTTCCTACACAACCAAGGATATCTTATTAGTGTCTCAAATGAAAATGATATTGAGGTATGCAAAATTTTTTTTGCCTTGATTGTTTTTTTATTCCAATGCATATTTGCTTCCAACATTATGATGTCTTTTTTCATTAATGTGAAAATGATGTATCAGAAGCTTTTTTTGATGTGAACACTCTTATTGCAATTTACAAATAATTAAGATTTATGGTAAAAACTTATGATTCACAGGTACCTGTAATGCTACATATGTAGATATTGATGATGGAGAGATGGCATCTTAGTTCTCAAAGTCTAGGACTTAGAAATAATAGTTTAAGATGTGTGCATTAGAAGTAGGAAGATGGGTACAAAATGAAAAATGGCTAAAAATGAGGGGGGGAGGGGGGGATTTAACGGGCAATGGCATTTAAACATAAAGCGATTGAGGTGGGAGAATGGAATTTGGAAGGAGAAACTATGATAATGAGGAACCAAATGGCTGGTTGTATTAGAAAAGTTATGAAAAAGGTGCTTGGATAGTCGAAAGGGAAAAGACAGTTTGATAAAGAAACCTGTGGTGGATTGTAGAGGTTTAGAAGCTGATTGAGAGAAAAGTATGTTGCTACGAAGTTTGGCAAGGTACTAAGAATACAGGAAATTATGAAATGTGTAAGAAGAAAAAGAAAGAAGTTTAGAAAGTAGTCTAAATCATATGAAATAAGTTGCGAACAATACGGAAAGAGATATTTTCAAGGTTGCAAGAATCATATTCTCATGGTACTTTACAATTTTGATGATATTTTGAAATTTTCACGGTATTGGGAAAAATACCATTCTAGATAAATATCATGATACTTCCGAAATCTGGCCCATACTTGTGATTACGATATCATTGACATATATTACTAGTGCTCTATGCTCTTTTACTCATATGGTAAAGAGAGTGTGATCAACTGATCTCCTTCTTAAATGTAGGAGGTGCATGCATATATTAGAAAACCAAAGCAAACCAACCATCAAAGAGATGTACCTTGATTAAACAAGCAAAAGGGAACCACTCACTTGTTTTTTAGTATTTTTTTTCACAAGATCCTTAATAACTTGCCTCAAATGGTGCTGGAAAATCCCAAATAAGTAATCAATATCTTTGTTAGGTACAACTTCTCTGTTAGTACATGTCGTCTTGCATCTACAATATTACAACCCAAGGTTATACATGGATGCTGCTACTAGGCCTAGATTTCATGCAGTGTAGTTCCTTTGATCAAATGCTTTATAGGGGTTGTTTGGCTTTTACGCATGTCATGGGAAAACGATTCACATGTGAAAATGATGCACGTGTTTCATTTCAATATGCGATTGAGTCCCATGAAAACAATTCCCAGTGTTTGTCATTTTTACATGTGAATCTTAAAGGAGCAAACAGTTTACCACTTTTCTCAATTTTCTCAAAATCTATGTTGAACCCAGACATGACATTTGGCCCCCAAGCTGTTTTTAGCCTTCAAAAGAGTATGAATTTGTCAGATCGTGATTTGGGGGCCCACAAAATTATAAAAAACCTTGATTTACTAGTCTAGTGCTTTTTGCAATTTTCACAAAATTTTGATTAATCAATTCAACAGCTCAAATTTGACACCCCCGCGCCAAGTTGTTTATTAGCTTTTCAGAGAGGATGAATGGTTTGGATCATGAAATAGGGGCCCACAATAGTAACAAATTGAAAGAAAGAAAGGGAAAAAAAATTGACTGCCTCAAAACCATGTTGAAAAAGGGCCATTTTCATCCAACAATTTGCTGTTTTTCTGAAATTTCTTAAACTCTGATGATTGAAACCTGAAATTTGACCCCTAATTGTTTTTGGCTTTCCAAAGAGGATGAACAGTTTGGATCGTGAAAAAGGGGTCCACAGAAGTCCAATTTGCAGATCTAATGGTCTGGGGTTTTTTTGCAATCTTCTCAAAATATATGATGAATGAACGGCTGAAATTTGATGCCATAGCCATTCTTGGCCATTTGAAGACATTCAACGGTTCACATCTTTATTTTGGGGCCCACAAAATGAAAACAAATCAATAAAAAAGGGACTGCGCAAAGGCTAAAATGGCACAAGCTCACACTTATCAACAGTACCCTGTGAAAAATTTTCACGCCATGTGAAATTAACTTAGTACCACCATGTGACATATTTTTATATCTATGGACAGCTATTGAACAAAACAAAGGCTTTGAGTTGGCTATCACATATAGGATCAATGGAGGATGGCAGAATGGGGGCTATCTAGTGTGATGTTATGTAATCGTTGAGTGTACTTCCATTAAAGAGGCTTTATTACAAGACAATATTTAAACCTGCATTTTTTACGGATTTGAATGTTAGGCAATTAAGAAATAGCAAGAGGTTTAATTCCAATGGCTGAGATATGTATGTTAAGATTGATGTCTAAGTAGATTTTAAAATGCATTTTGGGGAATGTTAGACACAGTTGAAAAAATCAACAGTTCATTAAGAAATAGCAAGAGGTTAAAATCCATGTGGCTGAGATATGTATGTTAAGATTTAAGTAGATTTTAAAATGCATTTTGGGGAATGTTAGACACAGTTGAAAACATTAACAATCCATCCACAAACATATAGTTAAATAGAAGTGGTCAACCAGGTCATTTTTTTCTGCTGCAACAATCACCACTTGATAGTCTTTCCACAGTAAAAGAGAAGTAGAGATGAATTAATCAATTCATGAAATTGTTGAATGAGTAGTTGAATCAAGCACAAAAGTCCCATAAAGAGCTTCTTGATGAGCACTGTGTTGAGTACCATTTTCAAATTGGAGATACTATGGTATTGTTACAGTTGCGTCAAGGACATTGAAACTCATAAGAAGTTGAAGCCTGCCTATTTAGTATAGGCCATTCTATATTCTTGAGTAATTTAGTGAAGATGCTTTCATGGTTGATTTTACCCTGGAGTATGCAAATGTTATTCAGGTGTGAACATTGAAATTCTTCGTATTAGAACTGCCTTTCTTAGATGAAATGAGGTTACCACTATTTTATCAATGGTGCCTGATTTTGTCCCGAGTGAGCAAGTGACAGAAGACCTATACCCGGCAAGAAGACGAGAATGACTAGAAATGGAAGGTAAACATTTTGGTGGATATGCCCAAAAGCTCAGATCTCTAGTTGAGCAGTTGGTTTTCCATGGAGTGAGGGAAAAGGTACCTCGGTTGACGAAACTTTGAGGACTAAAAACCCTCCTTAGTGGGGAGGCCTAACTTGGAATTTTCCCACAACTATAAACTGCCACATGTACAATTAGAGAGTGGTGGATAATGTCCAAAAGATGAAAAAAAAAAAAACCTGAAAAGAACTGGAAAAAAAAAACTTATTTCTTTTGTGGTTCTCTATGGTGGGAAAGGAGAAAATAGAAGGAAAAAAAAGTACATAAATATGGAGGAAGAAGATGTGTTGTTGAGTATTTTTTCAAGGAACTAATACATGGCTCAAAGTCGCGGTCGAAGTTGTCATCATAGTTGGCCTGAAAAATGATACGATTCAACGTCGCTAGAGGTGGCAAATGGGCCGGGTCATAGGTGGGGTCTACGGTTTGGACCTCAACACTGACCGGCTTCTAGGTTAAGTTTCTTTGACCAGCACCCGAGGTGGGTCAACCCAGCTTGACCTGTACTGACGCTATATGGTGACTGAAGAAGTGGCAGGAAAGTTCCCGCCATAAGTGAGTCACGTGCTTTTCCTTGCACATCCGCAAGGAGTCCTTAGACATACCAAGAGGTATAGTTGTGGAACACCACAGTAGAGCCCACCTCTTGAAATCTAAACCGTTCAAAATAAAGACCTTGAGTTCTATGGTGTATCCCCAAATTTTACTTCAATTAGAGTTGTTCCACCGTCGGATTAACTATTTTATAAAAAAAGTTTTTAACACCTTCTCTTACATCTTCATTATCAATTTTTAATCAAATGATCAGTCCAATGGTGGAATCAATTTCGATGGAGATGAAATTTGGGGTTACCCTGTATTCCTGAAGGAAGTTTATTTTAAATGGTTTGGATTTCAATAGTTGGGACCCATTGTGGCGTTTCACTCCTTTTAACTCTGGATTTGTCTTAAGTCAAAGCCATGGAAAATCCGAACTCAGGGAGGGGGACAACGGCCCCTTTTGCTATCATCATAGCGTTGACACATGTCAATTCATCTCGGTATTGGGTGTAAAGAGGACTCATCCTTTCTTGTTCTTACTTTGGTCTCAAGAAATTGCAGAAACCTGCAAGGAATGAGCAAACAGGGGAAAACAAAGATCTATATAATGTGAAGATTATCATACGATCCAAACCGTAAGTTCGCACAAAATGAATTGAAAGATTCCAATACAAGTAAATGCTCCAGTGAGAGTTAACTCTCACCGTCTTACGGTGAGACACACCATGATGGGGCTCACCTATCACCAATCCGAACCATCCACACACACGTGACCCTTCGCTCCCTTAACCCCCTCCTAAACTACACTAGAGCCCATGGGTTTGCCCCCATCCGAATGGGGATTGGACCATTGTATCAAGGGTCAAATTTCTTTTTTTAATATAAGTTGTTAAGCTTGTGGGCCACAAATCCGGCATGGGATTGAGCCCAAACTTGATAGCTGGGCCCATCAAGGGTGACTCTTTCCATCCCCCTGGTCTTGTGATCAATGAGGCCCTGGGTGTGCCCCGTCATGGTGTCTCTCACCATAAGCGGTGAGAGTTAACTCTCGTAGGAGCATTTCCATATATATATATATATATATATATTTATATATTGAAAATATATAAATATAAATTTAAAAGAAGTATATGTTGGTTAGGCCGGTTAACGGGTAACCCTAACCCAATCTGTTTGTTTGCATGTTAAAAAAAGTCTTACCACTGGCCAACCAAATTTTATGTTTGGTGGGTCAAGTACGGGTTGGGTTGGTGGGTTGGGTCAAGTTTTGTTGCCCCTAGGCATTGTGTCGGTTTGCGGCCATTGTAGTCCATTACAGTGTGAATTTTCTCGACTCCAAAAAAAATTGAAATAATATTAAAAATCCAGAATATTGGAAAATACTAGAAATGATTTTTTTATTAGTATACATTGAAAACCAAAATGCCGGCCCTCATAAGTCACAACATCCTGTGTTCTTGTGAAAAACCATTCAAAGTTTGTTCACATTTATTGATAAATTTGCATATATATGTTAGGAGTACTAGAAAATAGAAATACCGTAAGGAGCTGTTTGTGCAGGGCGGGTCTCCATAGAAAGGGACTGCCGACAAGGCACCGGACTCCTTGTTTGGTGCAGCAATGAAAAGCGAGGTAATTCTGGATTTTTATGCTGGCTTTCCTCTCTTGAGAGCATCCGGAAATCCGATCTAGACCCATCGGAAACCAAAGCCGTGGAATTCCTCTTCCACGGCTCTGCACAAACACACCCTAAATTAGTAATATTAACCTTATGTAATAAGTAGTAAAGTACTCAAATATCAACTAAATTATGACTTACAAAAATGTTTCAACTTACAAGGTACAACGATGAACTTCATAGAAAATCACATAATGTTAATATTAAAAGGCTGCAATGAGAGAAACTATATCTAAGAAAAAGTAAGATTTAGGCTAAAATTCACGAGATCTAAAATACCCTAAATTATGAAAACCAGAATTTCTGGATCTAGGCTGAAAATACCAGATCTAAGGAGACTTAAGAGTCCATAACCAAACCTAGCTCAATATGAGGGCTTGGTTGCATTTATTTCACTTTTTTTTGAAAAAAAAATCATAAATCCGGTAAAAATTATGAATATTTTGAAAAAAAATTATAAAAAATGCTTAAAACTTTGAAGATGTGCCTCAATTCTCTAGATCCAACATGTTTTCATCATTTTGAGAAAGAAACTTAAAAAAAGAAAAAATAAACTCAAAATGCTTAACTAAAATCACTTGGTTGAGTTCTTTGGTTTTGTCGCGATGAAATCCACTCAAATTTGAGATTTCGATTGGAAATTGTGAGAAAGAAGGTTAGGAAAGATGAAATAGGGTCTCTGGCTGTCAAGACTGAGGTTGGAGTGAAAGACAATGAAAGAAAATAAGGGAAGGAAGGTTTTTAGTGCTGCCGGCTGATATTTCAAACAGTGACTGATATATTTGGGATATTTTGGGCCCCTGCTAGTAAGACCGATTCACATCAAAATATCAGTTCGGTAGAGGTACCGGCCGATAGGTACCCGTATCGACTGATAGTTTACACCATGGACTAATACCAAGAAGTAAGTGGTCTTTACTTTTATAATTGTTCTTCTTTTCCTATTGTGATGGTGGAAATTTTGCCATAATGGCCCCTGGATGTTGTCCTAGTTTTGGGATTTTACCATCTTATAAGTAAAGTTTCTCTTGTATTTTTCATTACATGCGTAATTGTGTGGTGTTGTAAGCATGCAACACCTGAGCTGATTAGATCAATCAACTTTCATCCATTAAAATGGTGGTTTTTATTTTTTTAGAATTCTTGTCTATACAAGTTGGTAGGTTTGGTACTTTTAGTAAATATGGACCAAAGACATGTAGTATCAAAGATCAGAAGTTCGACCTAAAATGTTAGGCATGCGTGTTTGTCATTTTTAGAGCTAAAAGGTTAGCTTAGAACATTTTATCCAATCTCTAAATTTCAAAAGATTCAACAATTTAAGATAGAACAATGAGATCGGACCTAAATAACTTTGGGGGTCCTACTACCCTGCATAATATTATACCGTGCTCTAATAAATAGAATATTAGATTAAATTATTTTCAATATTCCAGATATTTATATTTTTTCAATACTTTTTTGGCTCAAATTAAGATTCATGCTGCAATGGGACGAGGGCAGTTGCTTATTGCTGCAATGTATTTATTTTCCAGGCCCACCACATTGCATCTGCTGTCATGATTATAAACCATAATTTCTTTGAAGTGTAGGATAAAGTTGGAAACATAAGTACTGTGAAATGATTTCATTATGGTACTCATAAAAATTATGAAATATGGGAAGCTATCACAGTTATCTCAAACAATGTGTCAGAACACCTACTGTTAGTGTTGATTGCATTAATACATATCTTTTATCTATCTGATAAAGAAAACATATATTTAACGAAAAGCTGTCTGACATTGTTTGGTCATTTGCTCAGAAGAACAAGAAGTGGTACAGGGTACTATAAAAGCAACGTGATAGGTCTTGTTGTGGCTAAGAACTTAGATCAATGATGCAATAAGTGGAGAAGTAGAACTTAGAAAGACAAATACAGATAGGATAAGTGTTTGATGGTGATGATCTGCATGTACATCTACTAACATAAGGTCCTATGCAATCAATTCTGTCAGTGAACATGCATTTTACATGGAAGAGGAAAATATCCCAAAACGATTTGAATTGCCAACTAGTTAGGAAACAATCATTGCTTTGTTATGATAAAAGTAGGCCACATTTTATAATTTTGCTTTATTGGCAGCTTCCTCTACGGATCTATGAATATTTATGTTATAGTTTGTATAATGATGTTTATGGTGATGATGCCTAATCCTGGGCTGAATACTTCTTATTTTATCCAGGTTTGGGATTTGGAGCTCAGGCGTATGGCATATTCTCTACAGTGGGATGCTAACATAACCGCTTTTTCTATAATACAGGGCACTTATTTCATGTATGTCATTTAAGTGTAAAATTGAGCTTGATTCATATCTGGTTCAAGAGGAACTTGCTATCTGAAAGCAGAAAGGGCTTGGTTGCCACATGCCTTGTTAACACCAATCTCTTGGCATATAGGTATATAGGTGATGAGCATGGGTTGATGTCTGTGGTGAAGTATGATACTGAAGAAAGAACACTTTTGAGGTTGCCTTACCACACTACTGCAAATGCTGTAACCGGTAGTTATTTCTTGTTTGATGTACTTCCAATTGATTCTTACTATGTCGTGTTTGAATTCTTGAGACTTTTTTTTTTTTTGAGCTAGTTTATCCGGATTTTTTTATTTTCTACTCTTTGGTGACAACTAAGACTTTTATGTAGTGAAGTATTTTTGTTTGGCAACTTTCATCTAATGGCATTCTATTTATTTATTTATTTATTTTGTGCGCGTCCCTAAAACAATGGGGTTTACCTGTTTACATGTAGGTAGATAGCACCATTCAACAGTACGGGGATTCAGTTTTCTAGTATTTTTTTTCTTCTGAAATTCTAGTTACGTTTTTTTTTATTTTTTTTTTATGAAGTATATTGTTGGCTTTACGATTCTTTCATTCAAGCCCCGAGTGGTTGCATACAAGATCGATTATTGTTTCCTAGATTTTTACTCTCACTGAAATGGTTATTGGTGAGTAGGGGTGTAACGGTTCGGTTAACCATGGTTTTTGGGAAAACCGTTAACCGAACCATGTTTCACGGTTTTGGTTTTTAAAACCGTAACTGTAACCAAACCGTGAAAAACCGTTAAAAACCGAACCGCGGTTAACGGATCGGTTACGATTAATTGTCACTTAAAAAAAATTTGTGAAAATTTTGCCATTTACCAATCAAACTTAATGTGAAAAAAAAAAAAAAACCCATAGTTGGAGAATGGCATAACATGTTACTGTAAAAAAAAGAAGTAATTTTCATTCAGGCCCTTAGGCTTTTTTTTTTTTTTATTATCAAAACGGTTCGGTTAACCGTGTGTTTTGGGAACACGGTTAACCGAACTGCGGTTAATGGTTTGGTTCGGTTAATTACCGTGAGTCAAGAAAAAAACCGTAACCGAACCGTGAAGCACGGTTTTCCGATTTCAGTAATCGTAATCGTAACCGAACTGTGAAACACGGTTATTAATTGCGGTTCGGTTCGGTTAGACGGTTTTTCGGTTTTCTTTTACACCCCTATTGGTGAGGGTGCATTGATTTGACATTTAAAGCGTTAGCTAACCAGAAAAAAAATATATTTAGAGGAATAAAGTTTCGTAAGTGGACCAGATAAAAAAATTAATAAAAGGAAGATGCATGATCAAATGATTTTGGATGATATATTTGCATGAAGTGATTCGTTTTTTGTATTTTCATTTAAAAAATAGAAATCACTTGGAGGAGATTCTAATCTTGCCTTCTCTCTTTGCTGACAAAATCAAGATCTGAGAACTAGGAAGGAATTCCTTCTTTTCTTAATATTTTCGTGTGTCTCTCTTGGAGATCAAGTTTCAATATATATAGTATTACAAACCTTAATCAAGGCCTTTAAGTTAGGAAACTTAGCTAATTACATCAATTACTATCCTAACTTTAGGAAACTTAGCTAATTAAAAGGGAAAAACTAATCAACAGAATATGTACAGCTGTTACAAGTTTGACCCAATCATCCACGTGAGATATGATATCTGAACTATGTTCATGGACCTTTGGGCCTGAGGGCCTGTGTGGGCCTGTGGGCCTGTTTACCAAATTAACATTTGCTAGCAACTTTTTCCCCTTGTTTCACAATATTTTTATAATTTTTTGAAACTTTTTTTTTTTACTTATAAAAAACTAGGTAGGCTTGTTTAACCTCATAACAAAAGGAAAATGCATGATCGAATGATTTTAGATGATCTATTTGCATGAAGTGATTCATTTTTCTTATTTTCATTTAAAAAATAAAAAGACACTTGGAGGAGATTATAATGAGGCCTTTTCTCTTTGCTAGCAACTTTTTTCCCCTTTCTCGTTTCACGGTATTTTTATAATTTTTTTGAAACTATGGTTTTTCCTTATAAAAAACTAGGCAGGCATGGAATAATCTGACATTCCATGATATCATGGAATATTTTTATAATTTTTTGAAACTAAATTTGTACTTATAAAAAACTTGGTAGGCCATTTACACAACTCTCTTTCTTCTTCTCTTTCATCCTCTTACTGTATATTCTTCCTTCCTTCTTTCTTATGTGTTCTTGGATTCTATTGGATTCCATTATTGAAACTTAGAATAGGTCCCTTCTTGTCATGACCTGAAATCTGGGGTCCTCAAATCCTGTGTTATGATTGAACAAGTATCGCATTGACTCTTCATATATCAAATTAAAGTAAAATAAGAATTCAGGCATTTGCCTACTTAAAACAAGTTCTTTATTTAAAACTCCAATCCAACGATAAAGACTGAGTCCACTAAATAAACTCAACATATCCACTAGGAGTCCTGATGTTTCAAATAAATAAAACAATTAATATCAATTAAAGCTAAGCTTTTAATAGGCTATACGATGCAGAATGGGGGATCGACGCCGGGGCGGGCAGGGGACGATGGAAGAAGATAGGGGATAGGCTCCAAGAGGGAAAAGAAAGCAGCAAGCACTCAAAATTTTCTTTCATTAATTGAAGTTTAATGAAGCCAAGGGCTTTACAATGCTTTATATTAGAAAAAAGAATAAACCGTAGATCTAATGTGGACCATCCAAACATGTTGATGTCAGGATTAAAACATCCATTAAAACATAAGTCATAAATTGAACAAAATAACTCTAAATGGAATAAAATAAAACATAAACTAAATGGATTGGGCCCAATAGATTGGGTCGACCCGTGGGGTCATGGGTCTATCCTCCATCAACTCTTCCCTTCTTGGAGAGAACTCGACCTTGATGCCCTTCTAGGTCAAATCTCCAACATACAAATCTTCAATGTTCGTGTCGATCTTCATACTCTTTGGGTTGGCTCATAACTTGACAGTCTTTTCCTCCACTTAGAAGTAAATTGGACGTGCCTCCTCTTCTGATGTCTGACTTTGGCTTGGATGTGGGATCTAACCATTAAATGCTTCAATTGTTGACGTATCACCATCTGCACACATTCTCCTAATATCAATGGTCGATCTCCGAGGATGAAATCAATATGGGGAAATTTGATGATGTGATCTTCTTTTGCAACCTCCTAAGCAATAACATTTTCTTCTGATGATTCAGTTGGCTCTTCTGGAAGTGGGCTTACGATGTGATACCTTAGATGATCAGTCTCCATGCTAACCATATCAAACTCTTCAATTTTCTTTACTGCTTGCATCTGTTGATCATCATTGTCAAAGGAGGGAAATTCAGTATTCTTTTCTTGTAATTCTTGCAAAATCCAAAGTATGATTTGCTGCATGTATTGTGCATGCTACTTCATCTGACGCTGTCATAGAATTTTTTGCTTATAGTTCTGGCTTAATGTCAGTTTGGATATTCTCTGCCATGGATTCCATAACAGGTGCTTCTATTATTTTCTGAGATGTTCCTTCTTAAGGCTTAGATGTCTTCATGTGAGACTATTTAAGCCTGTACTCAACTCAAAAGGCTTCCCTATATGCTTCAAAATATCTTTGCAATCTTTTATATTCTCTAATATGTCCGGTTGTAAACCTCTGAGAAAGCGATTAAAATCATGTGTCTTGCTCTTCAGCTTACATAAACATTACAGCTGAGAAGTGGTCGATAAATTCATCAACAGTCAAGTCTCCTTGTCTCAAATTAAGGGACTGTTCAAAGTAGACATCATTCTTGTAATACCATTTTCCAAATTCATGTTGGTATCATTCTTTGAAGTTGATCTGAGAATTCACTGGTTTGAAATTTCATATTAATGGCTTCTAATATATTATTTTCTGAAAAATTGACTGACCTTCTGCGTAAATCTGATTGTCTGGAGTATGCACACGAAGACGGATCGTCAATCAGACTTCAGATGGTTCCAAATTCTCCAAAACAATTTTGGTCGTTGGATCGGTCAAATTCCTTTGACCGTGCCTTTTAGACTGATTCCAGGCTTCTGGATCCGGTTGAATGGGAGCTAGTCCAACCTGCAAACTTGTCTGGGGATTTCAATCAGGTCAAGTCTGACCTGTGACGGTTAATTCTACAACAGGTAGGATTGGATTGGGTGGGGCTCATCTGATTCAATTGGAGAATGGCTCAAAATTCTCTCTCGTCTTTTTTTCTTTTTGTTCTCTACTTCTCTTCTCGTTTTGAGTGCCTGCAAGAACAAAGGGGCCGAAGAAGCCCTTTCAAACTCCTTTTGAAGCTCTTCGAATCTCCTCAAACTATTCTACGACGGAGAGTAACATGATGGTGATGGCAGAATTTGATGACGATGATGGAGTCTAAGCTCTGGCGATTTTGATGGCTGGTGGGCTCAATGACACTGTTGCGGAGCGAGGCGAGGTGCTGCCGATGATGCTGATGAAGAAGGCGCTGGAGATCGAGGTGCGGCAACAAGTACGCACAGTTTCTTTCTCTTTTTATTTCTTTGATTCTTCTTTCTCCTCGATCTCCGTCTCTTTGTTTTTTTGCCCTTTTTTTCCGCTTGAGAAAAAGAATGAGGATTGGGTTCTGGTGGATTTTGGGGCTGATGGTGTTCGTCTGATGTAATGAAGGGCTAGGGTGGGGCTATTTGGGTTTCGATTAGGGTTCTGAGGGCATTTGGGAGCAATTGGATGCCCAGTTAGGGTTAAGGGTTTCGAAAATTGAGGGAAATTCTGGGATTGGGGTTTAGTGGCCTGGGATGTGGGGCTTTAGGGTCTCGACAGTTGGGGATCTTTGAGGATTTTGGCGATTGGAGTGAGGCTCATACAGGGGTTTGTAGTGCTTAGGCAGTTGGTCACTTGGATATGTGTTTTGGGATTGATCAAAGGGATTGATTGGGAAGAAAAAGGGTTTGGTGATGAGATGGTGGTCTGAGACTGATTTTAGGCCTTAACCGGGATGGGAAGATGGGAATGAAATACAAACAAATAGAAATCAATGCAAAGGGAAGAACAAATTACCTGATCGATTTGGATCGATCTTTGGCTCTGATACCAATTGATACGGAATGGGGGATCGATGTGGGTAGGCAGGGGAAGATGGAAGAAGATGGGGGATTGATCAGACCTCATGCCTGAAGTGAATAGGCCTCATGCCATACCTTTCATAGGAAAGGGAAAAGAGAGCAGGCACTCGAATTCTTCTTTCATCCAGTCTAATGAAGCCAAGGGCTTTACGATGCTTTATATAAGAAAAGAGTAAACCCTAGATCTAATTTGGACCATCCAAACATGTTGATGGTCAAGATTAAAAATCCAATAAAACATAAACCATAAAATAAACTAAAATAACTCTAAATGAAATAAAATAAAAAACAAACTAAATGGACTGGGACCAGTAGAGGGTCTACCCGTGGGGTCTTGGGTCTGTCCTGCATCACCATAGCTCTTTCATCTGTCGCTTAGCTGCAGATATTGAACCCGATCACTTGATCATCCCGTTCCTCATTGACATCGACACTCTGGTTATTATTATTATTATTTTTTAATATTAACATTCAATAAAGAAGCAAGACAGTACAAGAGAAATATACTACGAAGCTAACAAAAAGAAAACCAACAAAGCGAAGGAAAAACAAACAAACAAAAAGAAGCACAAGCAAAACCCTAACAGAGACCACAAGAGAGCCTGTCTCCCTTGACACACTCTCCCAAAACACCCCCGAAAGGCACCCACAAAAATCAACTTCCCAAATGCCAAATGCCACCTCTCTCCAGATATGCACAATTAAATAAAAGCACCCTCCCTCTATTCGAGCAAAGCGCCAAATGCCAAGACTCAAAGTGCCCACGGATATTGCGAGGAAGAACCCAGCTACACCCAAACCAATTAGAGACTGCCGACCACAACCCTTGAACAACTTTTCAATTTAGAAGAAGTTGGACCCACAATTTCCTCCTCTGCCAAACACATAGGGCAAGCATTAACAATGACCACCTTCCTATGATGGAGGCTATCCATGGTTAACATCCCACTTTGCAGGGCCAACAAACCAAAAGCTATAACTCTTGGGGGAGCCTTCATTTTCCACAATTTATATAAAGGGTTGTAAGAGGAAGGGTCCCCTAAAATAGCCAAGAAGTACTCATTGTTCTTGGAGACTCTGGTTACCTGGACTAGGGCAATCCAATAATCAATATGAACTGAGTGAAAAGATTTCCTAACCTAGTATGCACATGTACAACAATTCACACATATAATTACAGAAAAATAACATAAATAAACATAAGCATATAATATTCACATAATCACATCAAATCTGAATTTTTATTTATATAAGGTCAAATTAGTCCTTTCCCATGGACAACCACTTAACCGCTTAGAGCACAGGCCAACAAGGCTCTTTCCCCATAGTGTGGAAGACATTAAAAGGAGTACCATTTATAATCTATGTGCACATTACAGGGTGATCAACAAGGGTCTGAGTTCCTCACAGCGGTACCTAGAGAATGTTCTCCCAAAGTTGACTTATAGGCATAAACATCACATCTTAAGGCCATCGTAGGTGGATGTTATCACTGTACCGTGCTAGCTATCTAGGGGCTCCAAGGTTCGATTTCATCATCAAGGTCTTTCCGAAATTCTCATATTCAACAAGATCTTATGTTCTCAATTTTCAAACCTCATAAAGTTCAAATGGTACCCAACATGTACAACAAGTTAGCTTGCAACCAACCCCGTACGCATAATGCAGATTTTTATTTATGCCCTGTTCCGATTCACTTTTGGTATTTGGTTGTGTAAAGGCAATTGCATTACCGGCCCATTATATGTTTGAGATTTTATACAATGCCAGATGTTATAATCATCTCTTAACACATGCTTCACAAATATCAACTAGTTGCCCAAACACATCATATGTAACAGTGTCACGTTTGAAATAAATAAGGATCATTAAATACGCAAGAATCATACATTAGATCCCACTCAAATGAGCAATATGAGAGAATGCCCAAATTCAGCATGTCATAAGGGTTGGCCATGCTCTAGGGTTCCAATCCTTGGGTTCGGCCAAAGCCATTACCCTAGTTTTAATTTGTTTACATTGATCAAGCACCATAGATATAATTTTAATTCAGGCACCATTCATGTATTCCAAATTCAGATTTGCCTACACATGCAATTAGAATGGATCCATGTGATACACTATGAAATTTGATCAAATAGATCCCTACGGCATTCGGCCAAAGTCTGTGCCCTAATAGGGCTCAGCCTTGCTCCCGAACACAATTACTAGGGTTCGATTGAACCCTAGTCCCATAACTTGATTCGACTGGCCCCAAACCTTAGTTTTGGGGTTTTAGCCAACACAAAAATCCCATGAATGGGGATCAACTCTTGTTAAATCTCTTGACATGGTTCAATTATGCAGAGCTTTATCATAATGATGTAGGCTAGACCCAAGGTCAGCTAGCTCATTGGGCCAAGCCCATAGGTCCAAAAGTCTTAACAACTATAAATTTCAGATTGTGCATGATTTCAAAAGATTATGCTACCCTATTCTTAGTAGTAGCTAAAATATAGAGCTTTATGCTAGTGTTTAGCAAGCTTTCTTTATTTGAAGATTTCTATTTGCTTATAGTTTTATTAGATTTAGAAATTGGCTTTTATTGGAATTCTTTCCATAATAGATTAGAGTATGAGTCTATATAAAGGATTGTAATCCTTCTTTGCGACAAGTTAACTGATTGATAAAATTTCTCCTTGAGCTGTTCTCTCGGTTGTGTGTATGTGGTGTGAAACCAGGACAATTTCGATCCTTATGGATCCGTATTCAATAAGCCTTGGCTTGGAGAATGACCCGGTGGTTATTCTTCCCTACCCGCGTTGCTTCAATTGGTATCATAGCAAAGACCCATCTTTGAGATCGCCGTGCTGATCGCTGATCTAGGTAATCCGCAAATTCAATCCCATTTCAAATTGTTTTCATACATTTCATTCATCACATCATCATCAGGCCATCCATCCACCACCATACCCCATCATCATCCACCCACCATCCAGCCACATCCGTACCCCACCCCCACACACCAAAGCCCTAACGTCACCCCCCCAAATCTTGAATCCTGGAACCACACGGAACGCCCAATCCGGGGTGCAGACAGCCAGGATCTTAGCCCACTATGAGGTCCGATTTAAAACCTTTTAACCCATTTAAATACGAACATTTAAGCGGAAGCATATATAGAAAATCAATGAAAGCAATCTAACCATAGATCCATGAATGGGTATCAAATTTTATATCAAATATTGAATGCAAGTCTATCTATTAGCTTCAGTTTCAACATCCAAGAGTTTGTTACAATTCCCAAAAAACAACTACAAAACCACAACTACAATCAACCACCCAATGCATTGCCCTTAGTCTGCCAAGTGATCGGCTACATCACCGACGCTCCACTCAAATACCTCCATTGTTGGCGTCTCAAAGACCGCCTCACCCTCCAATACATCGGTAAAGGGCTCACCTACATCACCAAGGTTAAGTAGAATGAGATCTAAACGATCCAGCAAGAACAATATACAACAGCGTAGGATGAATTCATCAAAATAGAGTCTTGATCATCAAGATCAAGAGAGTAACAATCCATCCATCTAATCAAATGGCACATCCACACAGGCTAGAACCGTGGGAAATTAATACGTTGCCCTCCCGTTCTACACATGAATTGCGGTGGGGATGCACGGGATGATAGCCCGACCAAAGCAAAGTTATCGTAGTAGCCGGCCAAAGTTTGGTACCATGCAAAGTGCGAGTGTCCATGTGTCGAAGTGTGGTGCCCAGTGGCGTACGTCCATTTCAAAGAATCCCATCTAAATGGCAAAGAGAATTAGCCCCTACCATGGGTGATCAACCCATGGCTAGACTCTTCAACCGAGTGAATATCAAAGGCCAATACGAAGGATCAAACACGAAGGCAATGTCTAGCTAGGCTCCTCTTGCGTGAGCAAGTTAAACAAATCCAAATAATGGGGTTTCATCCCTCAAATGATACCGTACCCATCAAGTTACTCATTCCATTACCATAATCTGTCTACCATCAAATGATACCGGACCCATCAAGTTACTCATTCCATTACCATAATCTGTCTACCATCTATCATCAAACAATGCATCCATTACAAACAATCCATTGTAGCATGTCCATCAATACCAATTATCTGTATCATGCCAAGGTTCCATTTGAAGTATCCCAATCCATAAGGCCATTGAATAGCCCGCCTACCCTCAGACACGAGTAATCCATCTCCATCAATACCAATCGGGTCTTCTCTAGGTAAACCCTAGGTCAAAGTCGTCGTCATCATCATTATCCATCCATAGGTACACATCACACAACCCCATAAGGAATAGAGATCAAGGGAAAGACAAACTATATATAAAGGTCCATCCATCATACCCATCAAAGAACGGAAGAAAGCTAACCAACCCAGGCAAGTGATCAACCCTTTAGGTATGAATGTTAAAGCATCCAACACAGTGGCCAAATCGAGTTTAGGATGTTCAATAAATCATACTTGGTGCCCTGATGATACTTGACATCCCAAGACCTCTCATGGACCTCCTTCTTGGTCTAACTTCACCTCCCATGCCCTACTTTGAGTAACCTGTGAGTGGATGATAAGCTTGACCATGCACACACCTTAGGGCATCCAATTACAAGCCATTAGATAGGTTAAATCATGTACAAAGGCCAAAAGATACCATTTTTGCATTATGGGGAACTCAGGCTTACGGTTAGCTTTGACCCTATTTCGGTTAGCCATGGGCGTACCTTGGTTGGCTCACGGTTGATCGTGGTCAAGTCCACGGAACACCATGAGGTGACCGTTGAACAACCCCTAAATTTTACACAATTTTGAAAAAGCAACCGTAAGGATTCAGAATTTCAAATAGTATTACGGTTAGCTTCACGGTCGACTCACGGTTGACTGTGGTCGGTCCCACGGTTAACCGCAAATTTACCGCTGCATAAACTCTGAAAATTACACAGTTCTGGAAATGTTACCGTGGGCATTATATTTTGTACTACAATTAGCTCTGCGTCTAGCTGTGGTCTTCCCATAGTTAATCGTAAGGCGATTGTTGTTTCTAAAACTAATCTCCATGGTTAGCTGCTAGAATTCCACGGCTGACCATTCCCAGAACTCAAACTCCATATTTTGAAATCCTTTCCAAAATCACTCCAATTCTCCTCCAATTCAATCCAAACACTTGAGATGCATTTGTTCCCACATATTCCACCATAATTCAACATCAAAACACATGAAATTAGGGTTTTTCATCTTCAATTGGGTTTCCAAGCATAAAAAGGGGTTTCAACATAGAAAAGAGCCTAGATCATGGGGTTTTTTATAGAACTCAATGGAACTCAATCTCATTCATTTATAGAATCATGAAGAACACACAAGCATGCTATTAATTAGGTATATTGCACTTGCCTTGATTCAAAGCTAAGGGGATTCCTCACTCCAAGTCCTCCAACAACCCAAAACTCCACAAAACCACCAAGAATCCAAGATGTACCACTCCTACATTCAAATCCAATGGAGAATCATGCGAAGAAACACACGAAACCTAGAAATGGGTTTAGGGTTTGAAACTTACCTTGACTAAGATAGAAGAGAGAGATCTAGATCATGGAGCTTATAGATCTATGAGGGAAGGGCTGGGATCCTTGCAATTCAATGATCTTTAATGAGAAATCTCCTAGGGTTTGAGATCCTTGCTTTGGCTTGGGGAAGAAGGGGACAGAAAAATGGGCAAGAAAGAGAGAAAATGAAATGAAATGAAGGAGTTGTTGGGTTGGTTATAGGTCATTGCAATGGAAAGGAAATGACAAAAATGCCCTCACCTATAATACTCGGATACGGCATTTCACCTATGGTACCCGTACCGATATGATCCGATACGGATATGGGTACGGGATACAACAAGATACGGTCGAGGTACGCTGTACGCGGTACACTTTTAGGTTACTGCTTTCTCTCATTTTCTGAAAATACTTTTAGGTTACCGCTTTCTCTCATTTTTTGAAAAAAAAAAACCCCGTAAAAAACTCCTAACCATTTTCCCCTTTTCGTGCAACCAATAGAAAGAAATGGAAGAAATGGGTCCTGTCCTTGAAAAAAAAAAGGTTGCAAGGGGAGGAGGAGAAAGAAAAAGAACAACAAGAAGAAGAAGATGAAGAAGAGGAGATAGATCTACCTGTGCGCTAGAGTGTCGTCCTCTCTGCTACTGTTGTCGTCGTTGACAACTACTCGCCGACAGGTACTCAACGCTCACGGCCTGCTTCTGCCACTCACCTTACTCCTCTCTCCTTTTCCTCTCCTCTTCTCCTCTTTTGTTTCTTCCCTTCTTTCTCTTTCTTTTGTTCTTCCTTTTTGTCTTCCTCTTTTTGTTTGACTTAATGAGAGTGTCTCGAGAAAAGGATGTCTTTTAAGTTTTTGATAAGAGAGAGTTTTTACCAAAAAAAAAAAATAGCAAAATGAAAAGAAGAGAGACTCTCGAGAAAGGGTGCTATTAAAGCAGGAGGGATTCAACAAAAAATATAAATTTGCAAGGGTTGGATTGGGTCTCGGCTGACATTGGGTCATATTTTGTTAAATTGGCTAGGCCTTATGCCTGGGTCAGGTTTTCATAAAATTAGATGAGGGCCTCGAGTAAATTTTATAAATGGGCAGGGCTTGGGGCAAGGGCAAGCTTTACTTTTTAAAATTTTCTAACTATATATTTTTTTCTACATATGTTATTTTTCATAAATATAAGTTTAAATATATCTTTAAGTGATGTCGTACCTGTATCCATGTCCTAACTTTTTGAAGTTGCCATGTCGAATCCCGTTCCCCGTATTCACGTCTGTGTTCGTGTCTGTGCATCATAGGTCCTCACTTATGTGGTGTTGCAATGAAGGATACTCAAGGGTATTTTTGGAAAACTAATGAAAAAACACCAATTCTTCCAAAGACCCTATGCTAACATAAACCACACCCAAGGGCCTAGCCTCCTACACATCCTAAATTACAACCACCTCCTACACTATTCTATAATTACAATTAACCCCCTAAAATAAAAAACAAAGTCTAAAACAACCCCTAACTTTCAAAATCAAGCACCTAATCCCTCTAATAGGCCATAAAATCACATAAGCATGCATAATCAACTTAAATAAAGTTGGAAAAAGGTGGGGACCTCACACCTAACCCCATTCCTCCTAAATCTCTCCAAACCCTGCCAAATCCAAAACCCCTTTGACCGAACCCAAACCCCAAAATTTCATCACCCCGAAACCCTACCTCTGCAATCCATTCGAAACCTATCCCCACAGAAAAAAGAGAGAGAGAGAGAGAGAGAGAGAGAGAGAGAGAGAGAGAGAGAGAGAGAGAGAGAGAGAGAGAGAGAGAGAGAGAGAGAGAGAGAGAGAGAGAGGAGGCGAAGAGGGAGAATGTGAGAAGAAGAAAAGAGGAAGGAAAGCTGCTAAATACTTGTATAAATCTCTATATTTTGACTACTACTAAAAATAGGCTAGCATAATGTTTTGAAATCAAGCACAATCTGAAATCTCTGTTAAAACGTTTGGGCTTGTGAGCTGGGCTCAATGGGCCTAGCCTGCATCAGTTCTACAAAAGGTCAACAAAGTCACATGGTCTATTGGTTCCGTCATTCATGTGACCCACAAATGTTTGATATCTTTCAAGATTGATCGTTATGAAGATAAAATTTGGTGTGATGTAATCCTTATGAATATCACTCATATTCTTTTGGGATAACCATGTATTTTTTATCGGTAAGTGCAACATGACAAATTGAAGAACATATATTGGAAGAAACAAGCTCCAATATATTTTGGAAGAAACGGAACACAAAGGGGCCTATAGCATCGATCAAAAGAGAGTAGGGGTAAAGAAAGAAGAACAAAGAAAAGCAAACAATGAAGACATGGATCTAATGAAAAACAAGCCAAATCGTCCATTAGATCTATTGATTTTTCCAAAAGCACCCTATAGATCATCAAAAGACAATCACATTGTTCAATTGGATTCGAAAGAAGATCAAGTTGTTGAGGTTCCCCACATTGATTTCATCTTTGGGAATCAACCATTGATATTCGAAGATTGTAATCTATTGGTACAAAGTCAAAAATTGAAGCATCTCATGGTCAGTCATATCACACATTTGAGCTAAATGCAAACAATTAGAAGAAGCGACACCTCCAATCTATTTCTAAGTGAAGGAAAATATTGAATCAATTTTCCAAGCCATGTGAATAGCATGAAGATCAACAAGAGAATCAGAAGTTTGTGCGATTGGTTTTTGACCCAGAAAAACAGTTACTGAACTCGAGGTCGATTTCTCTCCAAGAGGGGGAGAAGTGAGAACTGATTTAGGGTAGACCTAAAGTCATCCAACCCATTGGACCCTGCCCACCAGCGCAAAAGTTTTAACAAATAGAAATTTTAGATTGTGCCTGATTTCAAAAGATTATGCTAGCATGTTTTTAGTAGTAGCTAAATATAGAGATTTATGCAAGTATTGAGCAAGCTTTCTTTATTTGTAGAATTCTATTTGCTTTAAACTTTTATTAGATTTAGAAATTGGCTTTTATTGAAATTCTTTTCATATTAGATTTGAGTATGAGTCTATATAAATGATTGTTATCCCTCTTTATGGACAAGTTCAGTGATTAATAAAATTTCTCCTTGAGTTCTCTCGGTTGTGTGTATGTGGTGTGAGACCAAGACAATGTCGATCCTTATAGATCCCGATCCTTAAGCCTTGGCTTGGAGATTAACCCAGTGGTTATTCTTCCGTACCCGTGTCATGTCGCATAATCATCAAACAATTAGAGATTTCAAATCCAAAGCATGAAAACCCTATGATCTAGCAATGCCATATAACATACAATCATAGAAGGGATCTATTGGCATAACAAAAAATACTCTTCCCACACACACAATTTTCCTTTTTAAAAAAAATGCCTAAACTACTCTCCTCCCTCTCCCCCTCCCAGTCTCCGGCTGGGAGGGAGACCAGCCAACCGGCTCCCCCTCACCCTCTATTTTCTCTCCTTCTCCTTTTCTCTCCCTTCCTATTTCTCTCTCCCTCCCACGAGTTCCCTCTTCCCCTGCCAAGTGCTAAAGTGGAGTACAAATCTGAAGGAGGGCCACATGATCACTGCACTCAGATTTGTGCAGTTACAGAGGGCTCTTGAGTTCGGATTTTTAGGACTTGGTTTGAGTCGATAGGGGCACAGTGCACAAAACAGAGAAAACCAAGGATTTCGTTTGGCTTCTGTGGGCACAAACAAAAGTGCCAAGCTCTGTTCTGTTGCGAAGGATTGGGATTGACAGGGGGAGAGGGAACCGGTGGGAGGGTGGGAGGACGGAGAGAAAAAGAGGAAGGGAGAGAGGAGGAGGGGGGCTCCCAGCCGGCGACTTGGGGGGGGGGGGGGGGGAGAGTAATTTCTTGTGTGCCAATAGAACCTCCCATCATAAAATCCTAACTTACATGGTTCGATCATCATGGAAAACCATGAAAAGGCCCAAATTAAGTTTAGAAGAAGGTCTAAACTGCAAATAGGGGTTTGACCAAGGTCAATATCCCATGTATGGGGTTCTACTACCCCATAAATCCAAGACCCAAAATTCGGCCAGCCCTCGAACTAGGGTTTGGTTCAGCCAATGAGTGGTCTCATACTCCTTTGGGTTTTCTTCAATCAACACCAAATCGATTGACCTCTGTTACAAATCATTTGTCTTAGGGTTTCTACGATCCAAAAGTCGAAGAATAAATCATCATGTGTAACTAGAAAATCCACTCACCTTGTATATGCTAGGGTTGCTTTATTGACTTGAGGGAAGAGAAAGGTCATCCACAAAAGCCCCAACTACAGGTTCTCTTCTTCTTCCTTGTTCTCCTTGATTTCTAGTTCTATTCTATCCTAGGGTTAGGGTTTTCTTTTCTTGGTGAGGTATGCCAAAGAGAGAGGTAGAGATGTTCATAGGTGAGAAAACTAGGGTTTCGAGTGTCTTAAAAAGGCTAAGGTCCTGCGGCATGAAGTGGAATCCTATTGGGTTTCTTGCACAACTTGCAAGTGCCTCAGGATTCGCGCGCACTTCCCTTCTCACTGTCGAATCCCACTGTTCCTCTTATTTCCTCCTTCCTGTAAAACTTGGGTCCCATCTCTATGGTATCTTTTAACCATTCCTTTTAGATGAAAACCAATGGGGCCTACCAAGATCCATTCAAAATTAATCCTAAGCCATCAATACTTGCTCAGATAACAAATTTTAACATAAAAGGGTCTCTCAGGTTCCCATTCATATTTGTAAAGTATGGGTTAGGACATGGGGTCCCAGCCCAGAGGTGGTACCCACTGAACAATTCTTACTTTTGTCAGTTGCCCTATTGGTTCCCTTGGGCCTACCCCCAAATGAGAACCAGAGTATTGATAATAATATTAATCATTCTAATAATTAATATATAATCACAAAATAGATTATTTATATAGCCAAAATATATTTAATATCCAATAAATATAAGAAATCAAGGAAATTAAATATATACATTATAATTAATTACCCCTAGCCCCTATAGCAGGGTCGGGGGTATTACACTTATTCATAACTGTGACCTGTTTAGTTATCTCCACAAATATGTGAAGCTTCACTAAAATCAAACTCCAGAACTACTCAGCTACCATAGTTCTAGAATATCATTAGCTTTCCAATTGTTGTCAGAGAGGTCAACAGGAGAATGATTTCTCACCTGTCTATTGTTAAAGTTTATAGAGGCTTTGCAAACCCATGAACATAATCTAACTCTAGGAGGTAAGAGTGGAACTTTCAATTATCCAATGATGCATATGTGATTCTTTTATTAATTAGTTGGGTTCCTGCATGCCTCAAAAACGAGGCACCACCTCTATAGGATCCTAGTAAAGGAAAATGATTTCAAGGCTCCTCCTTAGAAGACCGAGAGCACTGAACAACTTCTTTAGATCCGAGCTTGCAATCTCCAGTCTCCACTCTTAACAATCCAAAGCATTCAATTAGAATTCCAAACATCTATTAAGATGTATCCTGAAAGAGCCCCAAACAATCACCACTAATTATCAAACATATTTTCTGGAACCACCTCTTAACAGTTATAATCTCAAGAGTTCAGGAAAGAGTGAAATCCATACATTATTTTGAGTCAGACTACCAGATCCTTCCTTTCATTATGAACATGGCAGCAAATGGGTGTAACCATTTGAGACCTCTTTATCATTCGTCTCTTAACACACTTGAGGAAGGGAAAGGAAAAATTTGTCCTTTCGTTGAGCCAATTAAGGGAAAAAATGATCAGAGATCACACTAGATGCACTCCACCCCTCTTTTGTTGTCTTCTGCAAATACCAATCCTTTCGTGTTTATGTGTTTTTTCTTTACAAGGTACCTGACCAACCGCAGGTGACAATTAACAAGCCTTTTAAATATCAAGATAAGATTGAGGAAAGGAAGACTACAACTCAAACTACGTTTTTGTTTTTCCACCAAAAATCATAGGACCATTAAAACATGAAATTGATCTAGCAACTTCTACTGAAACAAGTAGGACACTCACCAAGTAGGTTTTCCCCTACCAGAGGATTCTAACTGTCTTTCTTGAACTGATCTAACAAACCCTAACCTGTATAGTGGTTGATTTCAGCTTTATGGGTGATGACTGCAATGTGTCTCCCAATAGAACATATTTTCAACTGCTTGATTCTAGAATCCTTCACTGCTTGGTACCACATTACATTTGAATGTACCATTTTGCTATATCACCTCAGTAAATAAAGTATAAATTGATGCAGAAAGTATAGAATGTCCCAGATACTAACAGGAAAAAGGAAGCAATCGTCATGTTACAATGTTAGCACTGGCTTTTGGAACTTTGAAGTTGTAATTTTTTTTTCGTGATTTGACTTTAATCTCGCTGCCATATTGTAGTCTGAATATGGTTATTGCTCTTAGGTTTTTTCTTTTATATTGCTTAACTAGTTGTTGTGCATGTATTTGTTCTTGTTATTTTGCAGAAGCAGCTGGCAATTCATTGTCCTGTCATCAACCTATTGTGGGAATTCTTCCACAACCTCATACTCATGGGAATAAGTAAGTTACAATAGTACTAAGTTTCTTAGTTTCTTTTATCCTTTAAGATGTTCTTTTAATTGAGATCTTAACACTGCAGAAATTTGGGGCATAGGAATATTTTTATAATCTTGAAATATAATGATGGAATTTGTATTTTTTTTTTCAAAAAATATAAATGTTTAGATTTTACCTTAAAATAACTTCTTGATGATAGTTTTCTTTCTAAGAAGTTGGAGATAGTCAATGATTTACTTTGGGACTTGATTGTGTTATAACTTTCATTTTTCATTTGTCTTGAAGCTAAACGTATTTTGAGGCTTATGACTTTCTACTTAACTATTTATGAATTAAAAGAATGAGAAAGTTGCCCAAGGTGACATGTGTCATCGTTGTGGTGAAATTGTAATATTAACTACATACATACATACATGGAGCATGCATGCATTTACATCATACATACATACATACATACATACAGATACGGTCATTATCCCATGGCGACTATCAAACCCACAAGCCCAATACATTCGCATGGGTGTACAATCGATCCAACGATCCAGTCCATTCGCATGGGTGCAAACCAAGGGGGCGTGTGAATTGTTGGGGGTGGGGTGTTGTGTGGTCCACTTGGATGGACCATCGGGTTGGTTCCACTATGGGGGCGCACTGACATTCGGTACCCAATACACATAAAACAGAAATTGTGGAATAATTGAATGCCCTGACTGGGTCGATCCTCCTCTCTATTTATAATGTTTAGATGCCTTGAATAAGGCTCTAATTACAATCAATCTTAGTTGTCAAACTTTACAAAAGAGGAAAGAAAATCTATGTACAGTTGTCCTATTGACTAAGTATTCTTTCACATGGTTTTAATGTATACTGGGCCAAGGCCCATTTAAGATACAAGTGTGTATAACAATATTAATACGCACAATGCACACTTTGTGCATAAGATAATTTTCTTACATAATATATAGAGTAATGGTCCTGTAAGGATGGTTCTTATTGTCTTATGGTACATATCACCAAGTGGGGCCCAATTGGGACCCCACAGATCATTGTAGCGGGGGGTGGTTTCAAAAGATCTAAGTGGGGCCAACGTAGATATCAAATTTGAAGTCAATCTAATACCTTCAACCCATTCATTTGTGGTCCACAACTTTAATGGCTTTATATAAAACAACAAACACTATCTATCTCTGAAAGTCTTCTTTTTTGGTAAAATGTAAGAGGCAGCTAGTAATGTCCCTTCATTGAGAGAGAACAACTCTTTTTTTATATCATTCTTTTAGTAACACTGGATTTGGTTCTAATGGAAAATATGCATATGGTGTACAAAAGGTGTATTGGATTTGAATGGTCTACCTTAAGTATGATAGCCTGCAAGAGTATCTTAATACCCTCCTCGAATTGATGCTGATGAAGAATTGTTTCTTAGTCAGCGCTAGAGTATATAAATTTAACTCTTTGGTGTTGATTAGGCATTTCCTCCCCATAGAGAAGGTGCCTTCAAGCTCCCAACTGCTTCTGTAATAACCTTAACTTACTCGTGCCTGCATGGTGGCTAACCTAAAGTAGATTTATTTGTAAATAATTCACTTATTGGCTACAAGCTTTAACTTAATTATTATAATATTTGTGAATATAAAAAACTGAGTTATTTGGGAAAACTTGTAACTAAAAATTACTTATTTTTATCAAAGTATTCTTAATTTAGACAATAAATTTCACGACCCCAAACACCAATCCAGATTTCAGGCCGCAACCTGTGGAGACTACCACATTGCACTGTAAGCTGCAGTAAGATCCCCACACCAAGTTCACCCACAGGTTTCCGTGTCTGAGAACGATGGAGTTCATGATCTCTCAAATGATTGCATTTCAGTATTTCAGCAGAAGCTTGTGTGACCCATTGACCACGTACATATTTCAATCATAAGAGAGACAAATATTAGAGTGTACAAATATTCAAAAGCATTCCCATTTACAATGAAAATTGTTAGAACAAAAGTAGTTTAATTATAATTTCCCATAATGAAACAGGCCAACAAAGACCTTTACAAAATAAACCCAAAAAGTTGTTGTGAAATGTGATATACATTGTTACACCCTTCTCAATGAGCTTAAGCTTTTAGAGTAAGTGGTTGTTAACATGGTATCAGAGCGGGAGGTTGGGTGTTTGAATCCCTGGGGTTGTTGTGCCTTGTATTCTCCCACAGAAAGTGTGATTCTTGTGCGGAGCCCCTGTATTCTCCCACAGAGGTTGTTGCGTGTTTGTTCCCGTGTGGAGCCCATACATGCAGGGTGGGTGTTGTGAATTGTGGTATACATTGTTATACCATTCTCTATTAGCTTAAGCTTTTAGAGTAAGTGGTTGTCAACAAAAGTATCTCTCCCAAAATGATGTAAGCTCCTGTGCAAGATACGATGCCTAGAATACATCATCTGCACTCGACTCAGTCAAGCCCTTGGATTCCTCAGGCGCCTCCTCTAGGGGAGGGCCTACAACACCAAGGTGTAGTATTAGACTACGAATAGCCTAGCAAGTGAACAATATAAATAACACTTCCATGTTGTAGCAAAATAGAATAAAGACATGTAATTAAATAGAATTTCAAGAAAGTCAACTAAGCAGATCATGCAGGAATAGTACTGGCAATGCATAAATAATCAAATAAAATACAATGCTAACATCAGGTTATATCTAGCAAATAGCGCAATGAAATGATTCCTAGCCTCATAGAGGCGCCGATGGGTCGTGGCAGGTAGGAGACCTCACGAAGGTATCGGTGGGCCGTGGCAGGCATGCAGTGCGGTGCAAATCCCCAGACACATGGTTGCTTTGCGGTGTGGCCATGATCAAGCAAAACCAAACAAATCCTACTCACATGGTAGCTCTGCGGCGTGGCCGTGGAAAGGTGTGCAATCCAATGCAAAACATGATGCAATAGTGTTCCACTGGCTAATTCAGAAATGGATCAGGCAAAACTTGCCTAGATTAACAAACTTGGAAGGTATCGTACACGACTGGTCAAGATTGGATAAAACACAACTTACTAGCCTAGACAGATTGACTGAATTGGGAAAATCATGACAAGTAACTTCACACAAATAAATGGGGCAGCATTTTGGCGAGAAATGGGTAGCCCTGAAGTGAGGAAGGAAGGTCAAGGCGGATCCGGGTGACTCAGACGGTAGCAGTGTGACAAAAGCATGCATACCAACCAAATACCACACAACCATGGATCTTGTCGGTCCACTCTTTGCCTTTGTCCCATGGATTGACTTCTATAACTTAAACAGTTCTCTAAGGCAGGGTAAGTCAAAAGGTATGGCAAAACAATACAATTATACACATAAAAGTTGTCTGCGCAACGCACATAAATTGAACAAGCACAACAAGTACAGATCGATTCCAAGTCAGCAACATTCAAGGAACCATTACAAATTACATTCCTAGGTCTTGGATTGCCATCAAGAGGCTAGCACACTTCCGTTCAGCTATGTGTCCTAGGGTCCCACTGTCAGGTTTAAGGATCCCCTTGGTGCTCAGACAGTAATTGACAGTCCAAACCCTAAGTTTGCATACCCATGACATGGTCATGTGCTAAATAGGCCTCCGGACAAGTCCCGAAAGTGAAAGTCAGCTCAAACTATCACTTCCCCTTAGTTTCAAGTCACGGTGTGGGGTGAGTCTAAGTTCCAGGTCAAATTTTTTACTTATGGTCCATGGTTTCTTCAAAGGGAATTGGAGTTTGATTCCACTAATTGGTCAATTAGAGGGGCAAACAATTGCCCACAAACTCCTCAAGAAGGTACCAAAGGTGTACAAGAAATGAAGGTAAAGAATCAGGCCAAAAGGGGTCAAATAGTGGTCAATTGGACATTAGGCACCAATGCAGTCGACTGTTTGGACTGGATTTGTTCTCTCGGTTGTTCCTCTCGGCTGTTTGGCCTAATGGGTCAACAGCCTACTGGACACCACTCGGCTGTTTGCCTGTCAAGCCAACTACCGAGTGGCCTGGGTTTGGCAACCTGGGAGGCGAACTTTGGGAATGTTTTTGGGGTTTTTCTCCTCCATCCAAAAGGAACTTCTGGAGGTCTTTTAGCCATTGATTTGGTGGCCCATTATGATCATTTTTAGCCTATTGCACTGACCAAATCACCCCTCAAAAGGGGAAACACAAAATTGAGCTAAAAATGTGGTTTTAGCATATTTTTTTGAAAATACTATTAAAAAAAGCATATTTTTTGAAAATTGAAGTGAATCAAACACAAATTGAGCATGCATGTCGTAATTCACATCATGAACTTGCCTTGGGTCTTTTGAGCTCTTAAAAACTTGGAAAACACTAAGCTATTCCCCAATTTCCTACAAAAAACTCAACCTGAAAATCAAAATCAAAATCAAAGAAAGACTTCGTGGAGTGATTTGAAATTTGAGATTTGTAGATAAAAGGAGTTCCCTAGCTGAAATCTAAGACATGAGAGGAAGAGCTTACCTCTAGAAGCTCTAACGAACAAGAAAACAATGGGGAGAGGGAATGCCATGCGTGGAAATGCGAGAAAAGAGACCGGGAGAGAGCTCGGAGAGAGGAATGCGATGGCGGCGTCCTATTGTGAAGTGGTGACGAATTTGGAAGTATTCATAGGAGAAATTAGGGAGGAAGAGAGGGATGCTCAGCTGGGTCATTACAGCATAGAGGAAACATGGGGGAGCAGGAAGACGAAGGAAAAAGGGGTTGTGGGGCTTATATAAGTGAAATCTTTGAAATAACAGGACTTCCGAACTAAATCTAGACGGGACAAGAACGAAAGTTTCTCGAAATTATGTTCTCTTCCCAATCAGCCCGAGAACGACATTTTTCGAGGTTCTGAGCGAAAAAATAACTTTCCGAAAATGATGATTATGTCCCTGGAAACACTAAACTTGCTCCAATGTCCACTAAATTGAACCGTTCTCTTCTCCAACATGTAAAACCCATCAAACACTATATATAAGCCAAAATTTGACAGTTTTCTGAAATTCCCAAATTACCCTTGACCTTTTCCAAAATTCCGAACTTAGTCCTATAAGGTACTGAGCTGGGTCCGAAGGCTCTCAAAACTTCCTGAAACTCCTCGAACACTATTCTAACACATAAACTTAGTGAATTAACATCTAAACACGCTTAGGAATTATTAAATATAATAAATTAACATTAAGTGCAGTAATTAGGTGTTGGGGACTTACAATAAACAACAATTTAGTCTTCTTTCAAATAGCTGTGTTGGTACAGTAGGGACAGGAAAACATTGAAAAGAAAAGTTAGTTTAGAAGCCTTATCCTCCGTTACAAAAAAAAAAAAAAAAAAGTATTAACAGAAAATGTTGGTACAGTATTTAGTATTTTTTTTCTCTCTCCTTTTCTGTTTCTGTTTCACATATAGATATTTCTGGAAAGTTAAGTATGTTGATTGCTTGCTGTGTGTCTTGCCTTGTGTGATCTGCTGTGTGCGCGAGTGTTTGACCAGTGCTCCATTTTGCTTTTCCAGATCTGAATGCATTTCCAGTTGAGTGAAAGTTTATAATTTTGAAGATTGGTTTTCATACTGTCAAAGTGGTCTTACTCAATTACATTTTTAATGTGATTTATTCTTGAACAGAGTACTAATTGCATATGAAAATGGGCTGATCATTCTCTGGGATGTTTCTGTGAACCGGGCTGTTGTTGTAAGAGGTTATACGAGTCTTCAACTGAAAGATGAGAAGATTATTGGTTCACCTACTGAAGCTGGTAATGAAATTCCAGGATATTCATCTGACTCAGAACATGAGGAAAAAGTTATATGCTCTCTCTGCTGGGCATCAACCTGTGGCTCTATTCTTGCCGTTGGTTACATTGATGGGGATATACTGTTATGGAACATGTCATCTTCTCAGCCTGCAAAAGGTCAACAAACAGGAGTACCATCCAATAATGTAGTCAAGCTACAACTTTCTTCTGCAGATCGAAGGCTCCCTATCATTGTCTTACACTGGTCTCCAAGTTCTAGACCACATAATAACCGAGGAGGGCAACTTTTTATTTATGGTGGTGCTGAAATAGGATCAGAAGAAGTTTTGACTGTAAGTTATTAACTGGACTGATTTGTTTCACATCTTAGTTAACTCTTTCTATCCGTTAATTGTAGTATAGAAAAACAATCTTATTCAATGATGAAGTTTTATTGTGCAATGAGATCTTCCGCTCTCTCTCTTCTCATTTTGCATTTTTTCCATGTACCGCCTCCCACTGACAAGATGCTTGAGTGAAACAAGTAGGATTCCAAAGTGGGGCCCAGATTTTGAAAATCTACATTGCTCAAAATGGACACCGTCGTCTTGTATGAGATGCGGCAAGATCTTACTCCAGAAGGAGTTGTTCCAGCGTAAGATTTATAAAAAATAATTTTTTATACATTATCAATCATATCCACAATCTTACAGTGTGACCAACTCATATTGAACAAAAAATTTCCACATCCCATTCAAGAGGATGACATTCATTTTGTTTAGATCCAGCATCTCATGAGTGTGAGTCTCAAGGATCTAGACTCTTAAAAGAGGACTGGTATTTCCTCTACCTCTCTCTCCTCTCCATCTCCTTCTCTCTCCACTTTTCTCCTTTAAATATGGAACACTAATAGGCGATATGCAGCCCATGCAACAACTTGTAGGGTAATGATCTGCATGTAACCTATAACAGTTTTTAATAGGTTGGCCCACTGATGGACAGCCCTCCACACACATCGTATCATGTACTAATACAGTATTGGCCATTTTAAATATAGCCTACATGATGGAAGATCAAAATGATCCAGCCATGTAACCACATGTATGGTGATGATTTTCAGGTAACCGAAACTAGAATTTTATAAGTGGGTCCATTGATCGAACGAGCTACACATAAATCATATCATGTGATCTTTGAGACTACAGGTCATTTAAAAATGACTACATATGGAAAGTCAAAATCATTATTGGTCATTTTGCATGGCTAGACCCATGGTCCCCAATGGGTCGACCCGCCAATGGGCCCAGCCCATCTGTCTTGACCAAGCGTTTGGGCCCAGCCCATTCATTTTATGTTATTTAGAGCTTTTAATTATGTCTAAGTTGTTTTAGTAGGATAATTTAATCTTGGCCATCAAAGTGTTTGGATCAAGGTTTTAAAACCCATACTCGAGACTCGACTTGGGTAAGCCTGAGTCAAAGTCGACTCGGCCGAGTCCCCTGAAAATGGCCAAAAAAAATGGGAAAAAAATAGTGAAAGTGGATTGGCATTGCCTAATAGTCCCTCCATCCATGTAGATAGTTTTACTCTTTTTATTCTTCTATGTTAACGATAGATTTTGCCATTTTTTTTGGAATAATTCAATAAGACAAGTCATTTAATAATTTAATTTCAATTAAAACTTAAAAGTAGAAAAGAAAATGCATGTTCCAATTTCCAAATCAATTATCAACTAGTAAGATGTAACTAAGTTTCAATTATATCATATAAAAATGTAAAACCATACCTTAGCTCTTTCTTTTTAAAATTTAAATTCTAATTCCATGTTGAATGCCTTGCGGGTTCTAGATCTTCATCATCTTCGTTATTTTGACTTTGACGATAGTATTGAGCAATGTCAAAATGAAAGAACCCTTGCCCCGCTCTTGGAGTTATTGGACCTTCTCCATAGTTTGATGATGGAGCCATAACTTGAAGTTGAGGATTTGCATATGGTGGTGGTTGTTGCACTTGTGGGGGTACCACAAAGATTCCATACTGTTGTTGCCCATACCCATGCGAAGGATCATTGTACATTTGTACCCACCATACTGCTGCAGGTCCCCATACTCATAAGAAGGATCATGGTGTGATTGTCCATAAAGTTGCCCATACCTGTATGAACTATCAGAATTTTTTATCCAAGGACTTGATGCCATTTGCTGCGACTGAGGATATTCATCTGATGGCTCGTTTCCTTCACCTCTGCCCCACCCACCTGCAGGCTCACTTGGACCACCTTGTAACAAGTCATATACATTAATGTTGTCATCTCCATCACCACCACCATCACTACCTTCGTATGCCGCCTCGTTCTGGCCCTGGTCACGTCCTTCTGGTGAGCCACTCTTGCTCGAAGATGATGTTTTGCATTGTTGTTCTTCTTCTTCATGAGTGGCCAACCTTTGGCTTTGACTTTGAGTCTTTGCATGGGTGCTCTTATCCTTTGACTTTCACATGTAGTGGAGAGTTGGGTCTTTAATCCATTGTTTGGCTTTAGAGATGGGGCCACTTGAACCAGTTGAACCTGATGTTGATCTATATGCATGTAGATTCAAGAAAACATACCTCAAAGTTGACAAATTAAAAAAACCCTCTTTGAAGTGAATAGTGGAGTGATTCTTTGGTGAGCTAAATCTTTTAAAATCGATGGATTTGAGGAGGTTAGTTGCAAGAGAAGTGTTTTGGAAGCTGTTTTCCCTTATCTCCCACAACTTGGAACAGGGGGGGGGGGGGGGGGGGGGGGGGGGGGGGGGGGCTCCTGGTTTGGAGTTTGGTGAGAGCCCAACTTTCTAACATCTCCGAATCGGAGTTTCGTCTGAGCCCAATCTTCCCTATCTCCATATCTATCCATCCACCCCGCATCTTTCTCTCCGCTGTCCGCATCATTTGGTATTAGAGCTTAGGATTTGCTTAGGGAGTCATCTAAGTTGGTTCATCCAAGATTATTATTGCATTGCATCCAGGGTTTTAAAAAGCGCGCCTAGGCTCAAGGCTCGTCAAGGCCCAGCAATTGCGCCTCAAGTGATGGGAGTCGAGGCGAGTTGAAACAGGCCCCAAAAAAGCCCCTGAGGCGCGCGCCTCAGGTCCAGGTTCAAGGCATGCGCCTCTTGCGCCTTATTGTCACCCAGGCTTTAAATTAAAAAAGAAAGAGATGTAAGGGCTAAATGAGAATTTTCTAATATAAATAAAGATGCCGTGCCCTGCCCTAGTTGTTTCTTGTATCATCCAAAGAAAAAAAAAGGGAAGAGAAAGGAGAAACACCAGCCACCGATCCACTCCAGCCAGCAGCTAGCGATCCGCCTGATTAGCAGCTAGTGGGGCCCATGCTGAAAATTTGGGATGACCTGCACTGGTTGGTCTGGGGCTTTTTTTTTTCAAACGCATCATCAAATCGGTGGGAGAAGAATCATATTTTGCTGATGCCATCACCGACTTAACCATCCATCAGTGGGGCCCATGCTGAAATTTTGAGATGACCTAGTATGGCTGGTCTGTGGGCTTTTTTTTTTTAAAACATCATCAGGTTATCACCAATCTCGTTAGGTCATCCTTAGGAGCATCTGTGTTGTTCCTTTGACTTTGAAGTTGTATTGGTTTGATGGATTTTGGTACTTTTGTTGAATGTTTAACATTTATAGTGATGGATGCTTTATGACGTTTAGAATTTTTCTAATATTCCTTGCAAATTATCTGTCAGTCTGTCTAATTTGTTCTACTTTTGCTCTATTTTGTGAATTATCTATCTATACCAAAAAATATATTTTTTTTATATACAATGTGCGCCTCGCTTCAATGAAGCCCGCGCCTCGCCTCGCGCCTTAGCGCCTAGGCCCCAGGAGACCTTAGCTCCTTGATGCGCCTCGCGCTTTTAAAAACACTGATTGCATCATTAGGGTAGTTCATTCTAGTTTTGTTTCCCTTGCATGCCCGCACAGAGTGGTAGGGATATCGAGCCCGAACACCTAAAAATGAGAGGATCTCCCAAACACTTCGAACTTAGAGCAAATGGTCAAAAACTTGCAGGAAGTGATGAACGAGAACATGGAAGACTTTAGAGCGCAGATGATTGCTATGAAGCAACAATCACAAGAGCAAACTAATGAACTCAAGGCACGCCTTGAGAACATTGAGAGGCCCCATCGCGATGATAATGGAAATCGTCATGATTGTCATAGGAAAAATGGTAGGAATTGGGGGCGTGATCGAAATCATAGGGGGAATGAGCGTGATGATGACACCGACCTCAAGTTTGAGGCCGGGCATGACCATAGGGCTCACGGTAGAGTACGCAACCCTGAAGACTGGGTTTTAAAAATTGTTAAGGTAGAAGCCCCATGTTTTGATGGTCAGATCGACCCAAAGGCCTATTCCGATTGGGAATTTCATATGGACCACTGTTTTGGGTGGTATGAAATGTCTGAGGAGAGGAAAGTCCGATTCGCCAAAATGAAGTTGGTGAGTCAAGTGTGGAGACCTGGAAGATCAAGTTTCTTTTATTAGATTTGCTCCCTCATATCAAGGAGGGGAAGATGCACCAGACAAATCAGAATGTCAACTACCTCGTATGATGATAGTCAGGTGTGCATTAACACCCCAAGAAAATGAGGATGGGCGTAGAACAACCATTTTCCACACCTACGTCAAGTGCAATGACGAGTTTCAAGGTCATTATTGATAGTGGAAGTTGTACCAACGTGGTCTCTGCGAACAATCTGTCCCGTTTAGGCTTGACTCCAGTATCCCATCCCAAGCCTTATCATGTGTCCTGGGTAAATTCTACATTTATTCCAGTCACCCAGCGTTGCCTGGTCCCACTTCAAATGTCTTCTTACCAAGACCAGTTGTGGTCCTTATGGACGTGGGACATCATCTTAGGGAGGCCCTGGATCTATGACTTAGATGTCACCAAGTTCGGGCGCACAAACATTTGCGTCTTTAATTTCAAGGATAAGAAGGTGAAGTTGCATCCATTGCCTCCTAAGGAAAGGATATCAAGAAAGAGAGTGAGGAGAAAACTAGCAGCAATACATGGAGAGGAGAGAGAGGAAGAGGGATTCTTGGTCCTCTCTTGGAGTCTTGGATTTTGAGGCTCTCAGCTCACCCACTGGTGAGAAAACTGGAACTCGACAGTGGTACCCACCTTTTGAAAATCTAAACCTCCCACAATGAACCCTGTCCTCTTGGACAAACTGGGCTGTGGGGCCCACATGGCCCATCCTTTGATGAACTGTCACCCATTCCCTTTTTGGGGCCTGTTGAGGGACCGGTGTGGTAGTGTTTTTGTCTCAGTTTGGGTCCATTAGGGTATGAAAATCCATCTGAAACAGATCGAATGCTTGCTGTTTTCAGGATGCGGGAGTTTACTGTTAATTGCATATTGCCCCCTGATGTACCCTGATTTAAGAACACAGCCCTTCACATTGTAAATTATTGCATATTTGGGGGCTGTTTGGGTCCAATATTCAATCTGAGCCATTACACATGGGTGCGGACCCCATATACTCGATTGAATGCCTCCATGTACTCCAAGGCCTGCCCTAGTAAGAGTCGTTCCTGTTCACCATCGCCATTATTTTGTTATTTGCATCAGCTACTTACTATTATTTTATTATTATTATTTTATTCCTGTTTTACCTTTCATGTGAATGGTAATTTAGTCAATATGTTAAAAATTAGAAATAAAGATTTTCACCCTAATTGTGTGAGGGTGAGCTCGCTGCAAGTTCTTTAGTCTCTCTCCTTTTTCACAATAAGATCTGTTCAAGTACCTTGACATTTTAAATTAACTACTAAAGTCACGAACAGTTTCCAGTATTTTAAACCAAGTTGACAAAAAGAAGAATAGTATCGGGTTTTAGGCAACTTAAGCAATTTTTGATATGTTACTGCCACTCAGCCATTTTTTTTCTATGGTGAATTCTACTTCTTTTTGTCCATTCTACTATCTTCATTGTAGATGCAATGCTCTTTCTCTTCATTCAGGGGAATCACTTAATTACTATACAGGTTGCTCTTGCGAAATAGCCATCATCAAAATATGCCATCTATCTTCAACTATTTAGGTTTTTTCTTTCCCTACAGCTTTTACTATATGGTTATCCACAACTTTACTGAATCATTATCATCACTGTTGTAAATATTATTATTATTATTATTGAATTTTCAGTTTGGGAAAAGCATATTGGGGCATTAAGTGTTTGTATTCTACTTTTTATTCCTCTGTTTGTTTTATTTATTTTTTTAATTTCATTTCCTGTCTGATGTTAGTTACGCCTGTTATGAGGGGTTATTGATAATCTATCTGATGGGCAGGTATTGAGCATTGAATGGTCATCAGGAATAGAGACTCTAAAATGCATTGCTCGTGTAGACCTTTCACTTAATGGATCATTTGCGGACATGATCTTGATACCAAATGCTGGGGTGTCAGAGAATAATCCCACTGCTGCTCTCTTTATATTGACAAACCCTGGGCAATTACATGTATATGATGGTGCCAACTTATCTAATGTAACATTGGAACTGGAAAAGGCTCAACAATTTCCTGTGCTAGTACCTATTATCGATCCATCTATGACTATCTCAAAAATCAGCCTGGTACCCTCTGATGGAAACCATTGCAAGGCATTGTTAGAGGTAACCCTTACTCGCCCTAATTTGACATTTATTTGAATGATGAACTCACTGTCGGCTTGAATTTCATAAAAAAATATTACTTAAAAACCATTAATTTTGAGGCCCATAAATCAATGGTTGTGATGATCCACTTGGGAATTTTTTCCCAAAGATCTAATGCAATATGTATGGTTCAGTGTGTTTATCTTGAAACCTCAACATTTTTTCCACCTCACTGCTCATTTTTTTGCTTATGTTCACGCAGATAGCCTCTTCCATGAAGAATGGAGCAGCACCTACCCTTTCTGCGGGTTCAAAGTGGCCTTTAACCGGTGGTGTTCCCAGCCCATTATCCTTTGATGAAAATATTGGGGTTGAAAGAATATATATCTCTGGATATCGCGATGGTTCTATTAGAATATGGGATGCTACATATCCAGTTCTGTCACCAGTGTCCGTCTTAGAAGGGGAGGTTAGAGTTTCATCAGAGAGAATTTAGAAACTCTTATCCTTAAATGATTAGGATACATCTGAAGATGCGATTTGTAAGCAACGCGCTTATGATTGGCAGGTACCAGGTATCAATGTGGCTGGTATAAGTGCTGCAGTTTCAGCTTTGGACTTTTGTTCAATCACCATGAGTTTGGCTGTTGGCAATGAATGTGGTCTGGTCAGAAACATTCTTTTCTTTGGATATTTTATTTTGTTATTGGGATGACTTGAAGGCTTGAAGCATACACCATCGGTTCTTCTCTTTGATTTGTTTCCTTTTTCTTCATTTTTTGTTTGTAGGTGCGTGTCTATAAGCTTTGTACGAGTTCTGATGAAAGGAGTTTTCACTCCGTGAGTGCAACTGAACATGAAGGTGATTATAGTAATTCATGTTTGGGTTGCGATTTTAGTAAGTATTACTAATAAATGAAAACTTGGCAACTTTGTTTGATAATGGGCAACATAGGAAGAGCAGCCATACAAAACGGGACAATTACTTTGCTGGCTTTTTTATAAAATGACAACTACCCAATTGATTCTCAGCTAACAAGAAAAAAAAAAAAAAAAACTTAAGAAACATCAGCATTGCTTGTTTGGACTCCATACTTGCTAATTAGAGTTCATGTACCTGAGCATTAATACTTTCTGAGAGTAAGACTCATCCACACTAATCCTCATGCCTCAAATGTCTCAGAAAACATGAATGCCCTAAGCATTGATTTCTCCATGGAGTGAAGATGTGACGAGGGGCAGCCTAGATGGATCGATTTGATTGGTCAAATGAGGCCTTAATCCACTTTACCAGTGGTTCATTTAAGAAAATCAGGGGGGATATATACAATGGATGGTCAAGATTGGCCAAAACACCAGGTAGTTGGTATCACGATCTGGAACTTGAGGCCCTTCGAATTCCGTATCGCGACTTAAGAAACTAATCTTCTCCATCTTCTAGGTGAATGTGTCGCTCAAGAACAAATGATGAAGCCTATCTCTTGGTCACCATGGTAGTCCTCAAACTCTAGTAAAACTTGGTTACCTAGATCGGGGAAAATCCACAAATCAGTATAAACTAAGTAAATGGATTTCCAAATCTATTTATGTGCACAAACAAATGTCATCATCGTCATCAAAACCTTGCCCAACTATGTTGTGGTCAGCTACTTGAATTCTTTTTCTCCATTCCGATCTATCTTGAGCCAAATCCTTAAATAAGTTACACTTCTTCATATCTATTTTTACTACCTCCATCTACGTTCTATTTGGCCAACTCCTTCCCCTTGGTGGGCCATCAACCTTCATAGCCAAACTTTTCCTTACCAAGCACTGTTGCCGGCCTGCGTTGGACATGTCCAAACCATATCCAACGGGTTTATCTAATTTTATCCCATATTGTTGCTACCCCTAAATGCTCTCGAGAGCACTCATTTCTAATTTTATCATTCCTAGTTTTACCACACATTCACCTCAACATTTTCATCTCTGCTACATCCATTTTGTGCATATGTTGCTTCTTGATTGGCCAACATTTCGCTCCATAGGTCATAATTGGTCTAATCGTTATCCTGTAAAATTTTCCCTTCAATCTTGTTGGCGTTCATTGGTCACAAAGCACTCTAGAAGCGAGTCTCCACTTGAACCATCCCACTTTTATCCTATGTTTGACATCTTCATCAATCTCCTCATCCTTACTAATTAGAGAGCATGTACATAAACAAACCAAACCAAACCAAGCCTTTTCCCACTAGGTGGGGTCGGCTATATGGATTTGACGACGCCAATCAAACCTGTTTAGGGCCATGTCCTTCGTTAGATTCATGTAGGCAAGGTCATGTTTAATAGTTTCTTTCCAACTGCTCTTGGGTCTCCCTCTCCCTCTCCTACTCCTGGCAATCTCCATGCTTTCACACCTTTTAACAGGTGCCTCAGTTGGACGCCTTCTAACATGGTCGAACCATCTCAGTCAATTTTCTCTCATTTTATCTCCAATCGGTGCTATTCCTACTTTGCCTATAATCTCCTCATTCCTAATCCTATCTCTCCTTATGATCCCGCACATCCATCTTAACATTCTCATCTCTGCAACTTCCATATTCTTGACATGATTATGCTTTACTGCCCAACACTCTGATCCATATAACAACGCTGGTCGTACCGCCACCTTATAATACTTTCCTTTAACCTTGAGGGGGACTTTCCGATCACACAAGACCCCCAAGGCACTCCTCCATTTGGTCCACCCGGCCTGAATCCTGTGACTTACATAAGTATCAACCCCTCCATCCTGTTGCACCATAGATCAAAGGTACCTAAAGTTTTCTTTCTCTACAATCTTTTGTGTGCCCAAACTTACTTCTATGTTACCAGGTGTCCTACTTTGACTAAACTTGCATTCCATATATTCCGTTTTGCATCGACTTAGCCTAAACCCTTTTGTCTCTAATGTTTTCTGCCACAATTCTAGTTTAGCATTCACTCCTTCTCTCGTCTCATCCACTAAAACAATGTCATCTGCAAATAGCATACACCACGGCACCTCATCCTGGATATGTCTTGTAATCTCATCCATAACTAGGGCAAACAAGTACGGGCTTAACGCTGAGCCTTGGTGTAGACCAATCGTGATAGGAAACTCCTTAGTTTTGCCGCGAGTCGTCCTTATAGATGTCACAACTCTACATACATATCCTTATAGATGTACATAAACAAGCAATTAAATAAAATTACTCGTAAATTTAAAGTACATCCAAAGGTCTGATTCATGGGCAGGGCAAGGTGAATTGGGTCAGATCCAAGGACAACGTCCAAACCACTTGGTAGCATAGGCCCAAAGCTCAAGCACCTCAAGGATGCCAAATATAACAAAATGATAACTTCCAACAGTGCAAAGTTAAAAGCTTGGATGCATGGATTGTCCGATAAATGGGATGCCCAACAGTGCAACATTGAGAAGCATGTGACCAATGTTGTAAAAATCGCTAGGCGGACGCTAGGCGGTGGGCATGGACTAGGGATTAATTTCCGATTAATCCCCGCCTAGCCCGATTAATCCCCTCCTAGTCCGATTAATCCCCGCCTAGCGCCTAGGCGCCGCCTAGGCCGATTTTTGCAACAGTGCATGTGACCATGTTGCCTCATGTGGGGACCAAGTGGAGCGACCATTATTTGACATGGCATATTCCTTGTACTAGGTTAGCATTGTTGTTTCTGACCCCTGGCAAGTTGTCAGCCATTTTTTTCCACCTATTTTATCAGCATTTTGAATGATATGTTAATATAGCAATTATCATCCCAACTTGCTTTGCAGTTCACACCATGGCTTGCAGAGAAGGATTTTGTTGCATAGCGGTCTTTTCTGTCATGAATTCACCTGTTCGAACTCTCCAGTTTGTAAATTCTGGAGCCAAACTTACTGCAGGCTTTGAGTGTGGTCAAGTTTGTATCATTTATCCTGTTTCTCTTTTAACTTTATGCCTTGCTTCCTACTGTTAGTTCACTGTTAGAACATGTTTGTCAAAATGCCTGATCAGGTCTACCGCTTCATTGTCATCGCTGCAGGTGGCAATGTTTGATATGGGTTCACTGTCAGCCGTGTTCCAAACTGACTGTGTTCCTGGCTCAAGTTCTCCTGTTATTAGTGTTGCCATGAAAGTCCTGAAACAAATTAGCAGCATCGTAAATAGTCCGAAGCACCAACAACCAAAAAATCCAAGCAACTCTGCTGAGGGTGTTCTGTTCATTTTGACCAGAAATGCACATGTTGTTGTCATCGACAGTGTCACTGGCAATAGAATTGGCTCCCAGCCTTTCCACCCTAAGAATGAGACAACTGCAATTTCCATGTATGTCATAGGCAAGTAAATTTTACTATTAGGTGACATACCGCCTTATTTTCTGAAAGGTGCCAACTAATTTCATCTTGTACTCATTTACCAGGAACTTTTTTTTTTCTTCTCTCCAGATGGCACCTGTTCTGTATCTGAAGTGAGGTCTGATAAACTTCCACAGAAGATGTCTCAGGACAATGACAACCAAAATGGATGTGATCAAAGTCATGCTAAAAGTCCTGATGGAACTAAACCACAAGAACTTGAACGAGACTGTTCAAATGAAACTTTACATTCTGCAGAGGAATTAGCTGATTCACTTATTTTACTTTGTTGTGAGGATGCGTTACGTTTATACACCTTAAAATCTATCATACAGGTGCTTTATTTTTTTAGCTTCTTTTTAAATGTTTAATGGTGTTATACATTCCCTTTGAAAACTATTGTAATTTCTTTCTGGTGAAGGGGGAAAGCAAATCTATTCGAAAGGTGAATCTTGGAAAACATTGTTGTTGGTCGACAACATTCAAGAGAGACCATGGGAAAGCAAGTGGGCTGATTTTGCTGTACCAGACAGGAGCTTTGGAAATCAGGTGATTTTCTGTTGCACTGATTTTCAGTCAACTTCCAAACTGTTATTGGGATGATGAAACAACTGATAAAGAGCCGACCAGTCGTTGATCGATTTTATCAACAAATAATGCAATAAGTATCTGTATTAGAATTTCTGATTCTTAAATACGGTAATGTTTGCCGATTATGATTTTTCTCGATCTCCTCTCTTGAACAGGTCTTTGCCAGATTTGGAAGTTGTAGGAGAAGTTTCTTTAATGTCAACTCTAAGATGGAGTTTCAAGACAAATATGGACAAAACAATAAGTTCTAACAATGGGCAGATTGCTTTGGTGATTACCTTCTTTTTACATGTTGAATGTTACCTGACAAATTTTTAATTAATATGCTAGTTACCGTTTTGGTATCTTTGTTTGGTTATGTGAATTTTCATTTTACAAATTCACGAATTGAAATTCTTTGTTGAGGTTCTCGAAATATCAAAGAATTAGTCATAACTTGCTGGTGGAAGCAGTGTTTTATTTACATTTTTTCAGTTTCTTCCTGTCATATCTAGCCAATCTGCTAATTTATAACTTGAGACACAATTTTTTTTTTGGCAAAAAGACCCCTACAATTTCCCATAACTTAAAAAAAAGCCCCATAATACCTTAGCATAAACTTTAAAAGGAAAAGGCCCCATGATAGAACATGTGGTGAGAACTTCTGATGAAGGGCATGAATCGGATGACATTGATTATGATGACAACAGTGGAGGAGGGGTCATAGGAGATGGAGCAGAGACTTTGGTGATCGATAAGAGCTTGATGACACAAAGAAGCCAAAAGGGTGAGCCTGAAAGAACATGAAATCCATGGAAAACTGATTGAAAAAGGGTATGTTAGGGAGAGCATAGTACATGTTGTCAGAACAAGAGAAAGAATAGAAATAGAGAATTCTTTGGGATTGAATGATCTCTTTGATCGTTCATTGCTTCTATTTATAATACATTGTAGCCTTAATCAAGGCAATCACTATGCAATTACAATCTAATTATCAATCTAAATACCAGGAAAGAATCTAATTACAGTTCCTACTTATAGAATGAAAAGATATACATAGTGATGATAGGCAATCAAGTCCCACGTGATTTATGGGCATGGGCTTATTGTACATGGGCCATTGTATATGGGCCTTGGACCAAGTGGTACTAACATCCCCCCTCAAATTGATGCTGGTCAACGAGTAGCAATTTGCGAACCAGAAACTCATGACGTGGCCTAGGCAACCCTTTGGTGAAGATGTCTGCAAGCTGTAGTTCACTGGATACATGTGGAAGACTAATGACCTTACGATCATATTCATCCCGAATAAAATGACAATCCACCTCAATATGCTTCGTACGTTCATGAAAAACTGGATTTTCGGTTATACGGATGGAGCTAGTATTGTCCGCATGAAGTGGGGTAGCCGAGGTTTGAGGAAAACCAAGATCTGTAAGGAAGCCACGTAGCCAAAGAATTTCAGAACAGGCAGCTGACATAGCACGATATTCCGATTCAGTGGAAGATCGGGACACGCGTTCTTGCTTTTTACATTTCCATGAAATGAGGGATTCACCCAAGTACATACACCAACCCGTGGTAGATCTGCGAGTGTCCAGGCATCCGGCCCAGTCCGCATCAGAGTAAGCTGTAAGTGTTAATGGTGTGCCAACCGGAAAAAATAATCCGCGGGTCAGGGAACCAAGAATGTACCGAATGATTCGTTTGACAGCAACCAAATGGTGATGCCGAGGTGTTGTCATGAATTGACTAACAACATTTACAGCATAGGAGATGTCTGGGCGAGTGATGGTCAAGTAAATCAAACTTCCGACTAAGCGTCTGTAGAGTGTGGGATCAGATAGAAGATCACCATCATCTTTCCTAAGTTTCACATTTACTTCCAATGGAGTGTCCACGGGTGTGGCCTCTTTGAGCCCAGCCAGATCAACTAGGTCAGTAGCATACTTATGCTGATGAAGAAACAGTCCTTTCTTAGATTGGTGAACCTCAAGACCTAAGAAATATGTTAAGGGACCCAGATCTTTCATATGAAATGCAGTTTGAAGGGATGATTGAAGATTCTTGATCATATCACTGTGAGTGCCGGTAATGATAATGTCATCCACATAAACCAGAAGAATGGTAATAGCTTGAGTGTTTTTACTGATGAAGAGTGACGGATCATAAGGACTTTGAACAAACCCAAGTTGAAGTATAGTAGCCCGAAATTTCTCAAACCAAGCCCTGGGTGCTTGTTTAAGACCATACAAGGATCGACGGAGCTTTGCCACCTCATTTTTAGAAGTAGAGTCATAGCCTTGTGGAAGGCGCATGTAGACGTCCTCCTTGAGATCTCCATGGAGAAAAGCATTCTTGACATCCATCTGATAAAGAGGCCAAGAGCGGGATGCAGAGATAGCCAGAATGGTGCGCACAGTGGTCATCTTGGCGACCGGAGCAAATGTCTCATCATAGTCAATACCATACTCCTGGCGGTTGCCAAGTGCGACTAAGCGCGCTTTATAATGAGCCAAAGAACCATCAGGATGTAACTTGATAGAATAAACCCACTTACAGCCAATAGGTTTTATGGTAGGAGGACATGGAACAACATCCCAGGTATGATTAATATTCAGAGCGTCCAGTTCTTCCTGCATAGCCTGACGCCAACACTGATGTTGCACTGCTTGTGAAAAACTATTAGGTATCTGAACCGAGGACAGGGTGGCAATTAAGGATGTATGGGTGAAGCCAAATCGATCAGGGGGACGTGAAATCCTGGATGATCGACGGGGAACTAACTGAGAGATATCTGATGTTTGTGCAGGGTCAGGCGCCGTGGAAGATGATATATCTGGAGGCTCAGGTGCAGTAATAGGTTCCCGTCTACGCCTTTCATACACAAGAAGAGGTTTGATAGGGGTCACAGGTGCAACCGGAGAATCAGTAAAACCAGGAACAAGTGAAAAACTAGGAGGTGAATCATGATCGAGAGAATGAGGAAAAAAATATTGATGTTCAAAAAACACTACATTACGAGAAATCCTGATACGTTTGACCTTCGGATCATAACAGGCAAATCCTTTCTGATCATTCGCATAACCTAAAAAAACACACTTAGAAGATTGTGCAGAGAGTTTTGTCCGTTCTATTGGGGGAAGAAGAACAAAACACACACATCCAAAAACATGGAGATGAGAATAAACAGGATGCTTATGAAATAAACGAAAATAAGGTGTTTCATGATTTATACATGGTGAGGGTAGCCTATTGATAACATGAACAGCTGTGGATAAAGCTTCTGGCCAAAATCTTGGAGGAACAGAGGATTCTAAGAGTAGAGACCGAACAATGTCCAGGAGATGTCTATTTTTCCTCTCAGATACACCATTTTGTTGAGGTGTATAAGGGCATGATTTCTGAGAGATAATTCCTTTAGTATGTAAAAAAGTCTGAAACTCATTAGAAACATATTCACCGCCTGAATCTGTACGAAGTGTCTTAATGGAGGTGGTGAAGTGATTTTCCACATAGGCTAAGAAAATTTTAAATGTAGCAAACACCTCAGATTTTGCATGCAAAAAATAAATCCATGTAAAACGACTGTAGTCGTCAATGAATGTAACAAAATATTTAACATGAGAATGTGATGGAATAGGTGCGATACCCCATACATCACTATGAACAAGATCAAAACAGTGCAATGATGAAGTATTGCTGATGGGAAAAGGAAGAGTCTTGCTCTTACCCATTTTACAACTTGAACAATTTAAGAACACATCTTTAAAAGAAGTTTTATTATCAGATAGCAAACTAGATTTAAACAAAGACAATAAAGTGCGAGAATTAGGATGGCCTAAACGATTGTGCCATAATTGACTGTTATGTGAACTAGAAGCTGAAAACAATGCAGAGGAATTCAAACTACGATCTTGTGTAGAAAGTTGTAATGGAAACAGACGACCACACTTAGGCCCCTTCGCTATCACCTTCCCCGATGCTTGATCCTGTATAACACAACCAGAACGAGAAAAAGAAACCGAACAGTCATTATCAATGAGTTGTCCAACAGATAGTAAATTTGTAGATAACTGAGGAGAAAGAAAAACATGACTCAATGGTAATGAATGTGAGACCTCACCAATGGCAGTAATGGGTATACTACCACCATCTGCGGTATTGATTCGGAGAGTTCCATCATAAGATTTTATTTGAGATAAGGTATCAGATGAATAAGTCATATGATTAGAAGCCCCCGAATCCATATACTAGGTGGAGTGTGACTGTTTGGTTTTACCTGAGAGACCGAGAGCGGAAAAAGCATTGACAATCATCTGTTGAACCATGTCAGGGGTAACAGAAGGGGAAGCTGTTGAAGAAGAAACAGGTGGAGCAGGTGAAGCAGGAAACATAGTATTAGCAGCAGGACGTACAAAGGCAGAAGAAGACGCATCCAAGGTGGCAAGATTGGCTTTCTGTGAGGAATTGTGAGCTCGACGCCGACATTCAGGAAGAACGTGACCCTTGCGTTTGCAGTACGAGCAATATTTGGTATTGCACTGAGTGGCAACATGTCCATATTTCTGACAACAATAGCACTGCACTTTGGTCATATCTCTGGGCAGCTGGGCGGAACGTGCAACATAGGCTGCAGTTACTGGAGCTGGTGACAGTGCTTGTTGAAGAACAACCTGAGTGTTAAGACGTTGTTCCTCCCGAAGGAGTTCCCCTAAACAGGCATCTATAGATGGGGAAGGCACTCTGCTCATCAGATTCGAACGAACTTGTTCAAAATCAGGTCGAAGTTTCATCAGAAATTGATCCCTTTGACTGGTAGAGTGTATGTCCTGAACTATCGCAATAGAGGCATCAGGAAGGCTGGAGTAGATAATCTCAGTATAATCCGTCCATAAACGAATAAAATGAGAGTAGTAATCCTGAATGGACATGTTTCCCTGAGTAAGCTGAGAAAGTTCATGCTCTAAGTGGAATCTCCGAGCAGAGTTATCCTGTTGATATACTTGTTTCAAGTAATCCCACATACCTTTGGCTGATTTGTATGGCCTAAGGTTCAGGATGTATTGGGGATCGACTGATCCCAGAAGCCAAGTCATGATCTTTGCATCTTTGGTTTCCCATGTGGAGATGGCCTTGACATCATCTTTAGGTTTTGGGTCAGTCCCATCTATATGGCCCCACAATTCTTTCCCTTTGAGATAAATCTGAAATTGGAATCCCCAGGATGTATAGTTGGTTCCATTGAACTTAACCAGTGCAATTTCTGTTTTGTCCATGAGTAAAAAAACTCTAAGAATAGATACCAGGCAGCCAAAGAGAAAGAGATGACCAGTGCACACACAGGGAGCTGAAAACCAGAAATTGCGACAAAAAAAGACCCAAAAAATGGTCCAGACGACCCAAATTTTGGCTGATTCTTCTATGCGTGGGCCCCACTGATTGATTTAATGGATCATCAGATCACTATGATGTAAGTAATATCAAAATATCTTTCCAACAAACCAAGTTTCACAAAGATCCATCCACAATTCAAGAAGTTGGACGGCTGTGATTAAAAAGATCTGAGAAAACTATAAAATCACAAAATGGATCCAAAATCCTACCTCTGATTCCTGAAAAATGCTGAAAAAATCTTCACAAATACCAGGATATATGGTCGACCAAGGCTGGAGGGACTGTGATGAGATGGTGATGATCGCAGGTGGGCCCCAGTTGAGATGCTCCAAGATTCTGACGAGATTTGTTCCTAGAACCCAAACGCTGTTCAGATTTTTCTGTTGATTCAATATCTTGGTCCACAGGTCTCTGATTGACTGTCGAGCAAGATGGAATGACGTCCTTGATGAACTTGAGCTTATCTGAGGTGGGCCACCGGTGATCAGACTTCAAGATGTTGATGAAATACTATAATAACATGCACGAACAGTCACAAGTAGGGTGCCTGTGACTGTTACCAAGATTCGACAACAAGATCGAAGAGGAAAACTAGAAGAATAAGAGGTAGAAGATGAGGCTCTGATACCATGTCAGAACAAGAGAAAGAATAGAAATAGAGAATTCTTTGGGATTGAATGATCTCTTTGATCGTTCATTGCTTCTATTTATAATACATTGTAGCCTTAATCAAGGCAATCACTATGCAATTACAATCTAATTATCAATCTAAATACCAGGAAAGAATCTAATTACAGTTCCTACTTATAGAATGAAAAGATATACATAGTGATGATAGGCAATCAAGTCCCACGTGATTTATGGGCATGGGCTTATTGTACATGGGCCATTGTATATGGGCCTTGGACCAAGTGGTACTAACACATGTGTAGAACCAGCCCTATTAGTTCCAAAGAAGGATGGCTCTTGGCGTATGTGCATTGATAGCCGAGTCATTAATAAAACTACAATTAAATAACATTTTCCAATTTCATGACGATGATATGTTGGATATGCTTGTGGACGCTAAGGTCTTTTTCAAAATTGACCTATAGAGCAGTTGCCATCAGATTAGGGTCCGCCTAGAGGATGAATGGAAAACGGTGTTTAAGAGGTTTTATGCTTTTTCTCAAAAGGTGTTGTGGGGTTAAGGCATTCTAATGTATCTGAGTTGTTGTCCATTCTATTTAGCCTTGAGAATCTTCAGTTGGTCCTTTCATGGGAGCTTGTATGTGGAGAGTGACTCTCCTAAATCCTATTTCATGGGTCTATCTAGGCAGGAGTAGCTGTGGAAGCTTGAATTTTACTCTAAAGAGATAAAGGATTTGGCTTCTAATTTTAATGTGATTTTTCGCCTCGAAGTTAGGTCCGCCAATGGGCTAGTGGATGATTTAGCTAAACAGGGAGTTACTAGGACTTCTCTTTGGGAGGTGTATATTTAGCTTTCTTGTGTTGTAGGGTATAAGGCCTTCCACCCATCCCCCTTCGAGGGGGTTTGTCACAACCCGAAATCTGGGGCCGTTGAATCCCGCGTCGTGAGCAACGAGCATCTCATTCACATTCATAAATCAAATAAAATACTCATAAAAACTTCACGGCATTTCATCATTAAATAAGTCAAAAATCTATAAGGTTTATAAACTAAATCCCATGAACAATAAATGAGCAAAGGAACTTAACAAAGTCCAAAACATAACTAACTAAAAGTCTTCATCCTCAGAATAATCAGTAAACTAATATCAAACTAAGACTAATCCCTTAATAACTATTGAGTCTTTGCGCCACTCAACCACATATGTCGAAGCCTATCTCTTGATCATCGTGCTTTCCTTCGACTTATATATTCTGGTTACCTGGATTGGGGTAATCCAAAAGTCAGTTTAAACTGAGTGAATATATTTCCTAATCTAGGCTAGGATGCACATGTATAACACTCCACATAAATCCACAAAATAACATAAAGCAATATGCAACAAATAAGATTCACGTAATTCCATCAAATCTGAATTTCCAATTATGCAAGGTAGAATTAGTCCTTTCCCATGGACAACCACCTAATCGCTTAGCACCATTGACCAACAAGGCTCTTGCCCCAAAAAGGGTGCAAGATATAGCAAGTAGTAACCTTCTAATCTGTGTGCACATCACATGGTGACCAACAAGGGTTTGAGTTCCTCAAGGCGGTGCCTGGAGAATTTTCTCCCAGAGCTGACTTATAAAATCACCTCTTAAGGCCCTAGTACGGGGACATCATCACCGTACCATGCTAGCAGTTTAGGGGTTCTAAAGTCCAGTTACACTCATCAAGGTCCTTCCAAATTCTCATGTTCAAGAAGATCATGCATTCTCAAATCTTAATCTGCATAATCTCAAATTGTCCTCGATGCGTATAATGAGTTAGCTTGCAAACAGACCCTTACACAAAACCAGATTTTTATTTGCCCCACTCCGATTCACTATGGTATCCGGTTGTGTAAAGGCAATTGCATAACCAGCCCCCTGTAGGTTTGAGGCTTTTCACAATCACAGAACGACTTAACAATTCATCATATGTTACGCAATTCACCATGTTAATCTAATTGTGAAACACATAATATACAACGTGCTACATGTGAAATCAAATAAAGCTCATTAGCCATACAAGAATCATACATCAGATCACAGTTAAACAAGTAATATAGGGATTCAACATGGTTTTTCATTATCGATCATGGCTATGGCCACAAACGAGGGTTCGGCCCTGCACTAAGAAGTAAGAACTCAATCTAGGGTTCCACCAAGCTTTTAGGTGCAAAGGGTTCTATAACTATTCCAAGCCTAATGCACTCACATAGTCTGCATTACTACCTTAAAACTCAGAATTTGGACTCCGTATCAGATTCTAGATTTGACTGTCAATAACTAGAATTGTCAACGAGGAAGAATATGACACAAGAAACCCTTACCTACAATGTAGAACATCTGATAGGGATGCCTACATAGCTCACCCAGGACCTAAACCCCAAATATGGGGTTTGACCAATTCATAAACCCCAAATGAAACATGTGGTCCTCCCCAAAACTAGGGTTTGGGTTTGGCTGAGGGGATTCTCTATCTCCTTGAGTTCTCTATACATATCATCAAAACTACTACCCACTCCAAGGATTCCATTACATAGCTATGAATGCAAAGTGGGTAGCCTATGGGAATCATAGGGAGTTGCTATCCACAGCAACTCCCGATCCCATCTCCCCTGCCAGGGATGCCTTGAATTACCCTCTCTTGGCCACTGGGCCACTCAGCAAAAAAAATAAAAAAAAAAGTGGGTAGCCTATCTTAAAGAATTTACTTTCACAATACAACATAAGACTGAGACTCATGACAAGGTCAGATGCTTTGAGTCGGAAAGTAGTCTTGTTGTCTACCTCTCGAGTGCAGGTGACTGGCTTTGATACCTTCACAGATCTCTATGTTAGGGATAGGGATTTTGGACTTATTTGGACCGGAATAGAGACATGTCAGCCAGGAGAGTACACCTATGCATTCTAGAATGTTCTTTTTGAGAGAAGCTTATTGTAGTGCAAAACTCGTGTTAGAGATAAAACAATTGCTTTGCTTGAGGAGAAGTATTAGTGGCCAAGGTTGCAACCGGATGTAGCTCATTACGTGGCTCGATCTAAGATGTCAGATGGAAAAAGGGAATACAAAATAGTAGCTTGCACATGCACTTACCCATACCACATGCACCTTGGGAGGATGTGAGTAATGGAGTATTGGGTTTATTTAATGCATGATAGACCTCAAAGGCCACATGTGTTGGGCTCAGGATGGTTTAGGGATTTTCATATTTTGTTTAATTAATTGTCATCAGTTACTATTTTTTATTTTATTTTAATGAGTCCTAATTAGGATAAGATTCTAGTTTATTTAGTCTTCTAGTTTAATTAGGTTTCTTAGGCCCTAAGTTATGTTTTTATTATTTATATGGCATTGTAGAGAAGAGATTCTCAGAGTTGATTAATTGAATTAATTTACCCATTGAGGTGCGTCCTTGTTATTGTCTCTGGGGAGACGTGTTGAAGTGTCTACGGACACGTGCTTCAGCACTTTCCATGCAAGCCCTAACCTTAGGGCCTGCACCAATTGGTATTAGAGTGAAGATCCGCATCGCTCCGATCTCTGATCCATTGTTAATCGGAACATATCCAAACCATCTCCATTCAATCACCAAGCCTTGAAATCCCTTCCTACCACATTCTGAAAAAAAAAAAAAATCGACCCAAATTGCAAACCCTAATCCCACATCCCAAGACCGACCCCAAATCCAACCTTTAAAATCCCCTTTCGCAAAATCTCATTACCAGTTGAAACTCACGCCACCTAGCAGTCGTCACCCATTCCGAAGAGTCCCCAAACCCGTTTACACTGCCAAAAAAAATCCCATTGAACTCCCACCGAACCAAAACCGAGAGAGAGAGAGAGAGAAGGAAAGGAAACTAAGAAGAGTGCGTAGTACCTAACCTCACAGTCCTACTCCATCTCCAACACCACCGCGTGTTGCACTCTATCAGCATCTCCAACGCCTCAGTAGCAATGAACACATTGAGCACCATCGGAAACCTCACGGTCCCCTTCTCCACAATCATCGAATCTCCATCGCCAAGCACCGTAACGTCATCGTAGCCAACAACGATCACGACTGAATCAGCATCGCCATCATCTTGTCGTCATCGTCAGCAAAGAGAAATGAAGCCCCTTTGAGTATTTCGACCAAGCAAATGGGAGAAAAAAATGGGGACCTGTCAACCCCTTTATTTTCTTCTCCAGCACGAAGGTCGAGAGGAAGTAACACGTGCTACTCGTGCCACGTGCCATGCCAAACCACATCTACTATTTGATTATTGTGCCTGGTTTCCAGATCTGGGTTGGGTCAGGTTAGGTTAGTTTCGACCTGACTGCACAGAAGAACCCAACCGGGATTACTGCTGACATTAGCCAGTGACATTAGCAGTAAATAGGGGCTAGATTTGACTGGACTTAAAGGTTAGGAAATTTTTTTTTTTTTTTTGCATTTTTTGGGTTCATTTGAGCACGGATTTTAGATCTATTTCTGCCAACACAATTATGGTGAGCATATCTATAGAACGGGCCAGTCCATAACTATAGAATGAGAGAATTAGCTTTTTGAGAGGCTTGAGACTGGATATAGTGGAGAGAATGAATGATTGCTGATGCAATCGTAGATACGATCGCAAGTGCCGGGGCACAATTAGGGTTCCCAGGGAACAATCACACGTGGAAGAAACAGTCTCCAACGATAAACCTTCTATTAACTCAATTCTCTAATATGAGATCATTGATCTCTACAATGCTCTATTCATAATAAAAGATACTTCCCTAAGAAACAACCCTAATCAAAGTAGGAAATAAAATCCTATATCCAATTTAGAAACTCTAAATCCAATTAAACTAATAACAATTAAGAAACTCTTAAACATCAATGGGTCCCACGTGTTGCCCATGAATGTCTCACGGTAGCTATTGTTGCTGCTGTATCATTTTCCCCCGGTTGAAAAAGAGTTCGACCTCGAACTTGACTCTTCTTTTTTATGTTGCTTTTGTAGATAGTGTGCACTTGAAGCGCGTCCTTGGTGAGACGAGAACTTGACCCTTTCTTTGGTGGTGCCGGCTTCATAGGACAGAGTGTTACTTGCTTTCCACCATGCATGAATGTGTATGTGTTGTCACGCATTCCGTTATTACCATTCTTGTCATACATCCATGGACGACCCAACAAGATATCACAACTATCCATGGGTATCACATTACACCAAACTATATCTGTATAATCTTCACCACTAGAAAAGGTAACTGGACATACATGTCGTACTTGCACTTCATCACCTGTCATTAACCATCTAGCAAAATAGGGACAATGATGCTTCCGAACTTTCAGCTGCAATCAATCCACAATACCTTGAGATATAATGTTCTAACAACTTCCTCCATCAATGACTACCTTTCATTCCTGGCCATTGACTGTTCCTTTTGAGCAGAAAATATTTTCTCGCAGCCATTTCTTCGTAGTACTCGATGTAGTTTCTTGGATGACCATAAGAGACTCAAGACCCTCCTTGGGCATAATATCCACCACCTCCTTTATTTCATTCTTTTTAGGATCATCTTGTGTATCATTCACATCACTTTCATTCTCAATGGGGTGGATACGTTTGGGACATTCCCTTGCACGATGCCCTTGTTGGTGACAATTAATGCATGTGATCCTATTTTGACCTTTGGGCTTGGTGAAATCTTTCTCCGATGAATCACGCGGCTTATAACCTGCAATTGAAGAATTCTTCTGCATAACCCATTTAGATGCATTAAGTTTTCCTGGCTTGATGATGTGCAATCCCCTCAGCTTTGATAGCATGCTAAACAATCTCATCAACATTATCAAAATGCTTGAATGTGAGGATATCTTGTATGTCAAGTGTAAGCTCATTAAAGTATCTGTCAACTAATACACCCTCATCTTCATTCAAATCACAACGAGCTTGCATGGTCATAAACTCCTCAGAATATCTTAGATCCTTGTTTCAAATATTAAAAACTTGAACGCTTATCTCTAGAGTAATTGACTGGAATGAATTTTTGCTTCAACAGATTTTTCATCTCGGTCCATGTGTCAACGGGGTCAATTTGTCGGTTTCTTCTCTTCCTTTGCAACTCGGCACACCATATCACAGCATAATTACGAAATTGAGTTGCCACTGGTGTAATCTTATGACCATCTGTCATTGGCTTGTGTGCAAAAATATTTTCAACACACACTAACCAATCCATGAATTCATCTGGCTTTAATTTCCCATCATATTCGGGAATCACAAGTTTAATACCCAAATCTCAATCAACATTGACGGCATGTGGATCTCGTTGATTCTGATTATGTCTTCCATCATCTCGATGATTTTCCTCACACCAATTAGTTTCCAAATTGGTTAATCGGGTTTCAATCCTTTCAAGAGTCACTTGCATTTGAACCATCGTTACGGATACTTGATTAACAGTTACCGATAATTCAGCAACGGTTCCCCTCAAATCATCATCATTATTGGAGGAAGACTCCACTTCTACATGCTTCTTGGGAGGCATTTTTTTAATGCAAATTTTAAATGTTTTGACGGACCTGATGTGAAGATCTGGATATTTGAAAATGGGCGGCTGAAGACTTGAATGAACTTGGGCCCACTTGTGGATGAAAATATTTTTCTACAGTCGTTTCTTTCGAACTGCTAAGTTGGGTATGGGCCTAACTCAAGCTCAAGCCCACAAACTGGACTCAGTTGAACTGCTGAAAGCGGGCCTGGAACCCGACCCAAGTAGATGTTGCTCCTTGGTGCTGCGTTGGGCTTCGTGTCGAGGGAGAAGGGAAAAGGGTTTTCGCCCCCTTTTGCCTTTCTGTTGCTGCTTTGCTCTACGAAGATGAAGGAAGATGATGGAGCTGGCGCTGGAGCTCGACGACTTCAACGAGATGATGGAGCAGGCGATGGCGAGCAGGCGATGGCGAGCAGACGAGCGTGGCAGTGTTGGTGACAGCGCGACGGCGAGGGCGGCTTCTGTGCATGGTAACCTTCTGCTCCTTCTCACTTTTTTTTTTTTTTCCTTTTGTTCTCTGGTTTGGGGCTTTGGGTGTTTCGGGGAATAGGAGATGGGTTCCGCAGGGTGTGATCTGGGCTGGGTTTGGCGAACAAAGGTGGTTTCGGCAGTGGCTTCCGGCTAGGTGTGGCAGACAAAGGTGGTTTTGGCAGTGGCTTCCGGCTGGGTGCGGCGGACGAAGGTGGAGTTAGGGATGAAGGTGGAGATGGTTTTCAGGGGTGCAGGATGTGTCAGCAAGCAGGGAGGTTTGTTGGCTGTTTGGTAGGAGAGATTCAGCAGAGTGTTTCAATGGCAGTGGGTTTAGGGTTGATTAATTGGCGGAACTCCTATGAATTTTGACTGTGAGATGGTATTCTGCAGGGAGGGCGATGATGGTACGGGGATGGAACGGATGGATGGATGGGTAGAGGTAAGTCAACGCCAACCGATCATGGATCGTTCGGCTCTGATACCAATTGATGCAATCGTAGATATGATCTCAAGTGCCGGGGCACAATTTGGGTTCCCAGGGAACAATCACATTTGGAAGAAGCAGTCTCCAACGATAAACCTTCTATTAACTCAATTATCTAATCTGAGATCATTGATCTCTACAATGCTCTATTTATAATAAAAGATACTTCCCTAGGAAACAACCCTAATCATAGTAGGAAATAAAATCCTATATCCAAATTTGAAACTAATTCTAAATACCACTTTGCTATAATTAAACTAATAACAATTAAGAAACTCTTAAGCATCAATTAAACTAATAACAATTAAGAAACTCTTAAGCATCAATTAAACTAATAACAATTAAGAAACTCTTAAACATCAATGGGTCCAACGTGTGGCCCATGAATGTCTCACAGTAGCTATTGTTGCTGCTGCATCAATTGCAAGACCATTCATGAGGCATGTTGGGAATCAAAACCTGTGGAGCGCATGCTTAAACGATCTCATCTGGGGAAAGTTACGCCTTAAGAAGAAAAGTTACTTCAAATAACAGCAGACCACCATGTTGAGGAACCAACGGCAGAGGAATTGCAGTCTGAGATGCCAGAGCAAGACACAAAAGATTCCACAACTAAAGTTGGCCTTGAATTTCCTCCTATGGGTAATGGTGACCAAAATATATAGGCAGCAAGGAACCAACACCAATTGTTGAAATTGCCCACATCGACTTCATCTTTGGAGATGACTGGCAGATAGTCAGAGTTTGTGATTTGATGGTGCAAAGTTTACACATGACGGATCCAACGGTGTGATTGCACGTCCACATAAAATCCGGCCATCAAAAGCAGTTCTACATGAAGTTGTACACGGAAGCTAAAGATTATTCAATGACTCAGAAGTTCGTCCGATTGATCTTCAACCTAGGTGGACATTTACCGAACTCGAGGTCAAGTTCTCTCCAAGCAGGGGAGAATGATGCAGGATAGATCTCAAAGGCCACATGTGTAAGGCTCAAGATAGTTTAGGGGCTTTCATATTTTGTTTAATTAATTGTCATTAGTTACTTTTTTTTTTTTTTATAATGAGTCCTAATTAGGATAGGATTCTAGTTTACTTAGTTTCCTAGTTTAATTAGGTTTCTTAGGCCCTAAGTTATGTTTTTATTATTTATATGGCATTGTAGAGAAGAGATTATCATCGAGTTGATTAATTGCATTGGTTTTCCCATTGATATGGTCTCTGTGGAGACATGTTGAAGTGTCTACAGACACGTGCTTCGGCACTTTCCACGCAAGCCCTAACCCTAGGGCCTACACCATTATTACATACTGATGTCTGGTGTGCTCCTCTTCCGTGCATGGATGGACATTGTTACTTTGTAACCTTGATTGATGATGCTACTAGGTGTATGTGGGTGTCTCATGAAATCAAAGGATGAAATGCTACCTCTGTTCAAAACCTATCATAAAGTAGTTGAATCCAAATTTGTATACAGATTCTAAAATCTCTAGGATTCATCGGGGTGAGGGATTTTGTACTTGAGCCATGGCCATCTATTTGTGAAGGCATATACTGATGCAGTGTAGGCAATGTACAATGTGGGTGGTAATCTTGTGTCATGGAAGAGTAAGAAGCAGCCAGTCGTGGCAAGATCAAGTTTCTAAGCTGAATATTCAGCAATGGCACATGGACGCGTGAATTATTGTGCTGAGAATACTTTAGGAGTTAGGGTTTTGCATGTATGGACCCAGTGGTGCCGCGTTACAATAGTACATCAACACAATACGTTTCACTGACCACTATACCATGAAAAGAACGAAGCATATTGAAGTCGACTATCATTTCAATTCGAGAGGGAAACAGTAAAGGGATTAAACCGGAGTATACACATACAGAAGAACAGTTACTGAATTTCTTATGAAAGCTAATGACCAAAGAGACAATTGAATTTTTATTCCAAACTAGGGATGGTAGATATCTACACACAGCTTGAAGGGGAGTGTTAAGAAACATAAAATAGGACCAGTCTGTAATATTCTAGAAATCTAGAACTTTTTTGGAAATAGGAGAAAATGAGTCTTTTATAATTTTGAGAAAATTATATTAATGTAAATAGTTAGAGATGGTCACACAACCCTATTTGGGACAACCATCTCTCTCTTTCCCTCTAATTCTTTTTATTTCTCTTTGTTTCCTTTGTATTCTTCTCAATTTCACTCAAATTTCTTGCTTGTTTAAAATCTAGGCAGAACCTGTAGCACAGTTTGAAAAAAGATTCGAGTTATGTTACCATTAAAATATTAAATTAAATTAAAAAGATTTACTACTCTCACATATACTGAATTGTATACTTTTCTTTCAACATTAGAATGTATCTTGTCAATTATAATGTATCAATAGGAGATTTTGATCCTTCAAATTAGGGGCTTAGATCATGTCAATTTATTTTATCGAAACCAACTTCTCACAGTGAGTCGCTGCTTCTGTTGTGTATCATGCTTCCATATCTTTGTTCTCATCCCATTGCTCATGCTTTCACACTGACATCGCAGTACCTTCGGAGTCCCTCCCTACACTAGAATCTTCTCCGCTTCCACTTTGTAGGCATAGAAGTGAGAAGTTCTACATTTTTTTTTTGTTGTTGTAAGCTCAAACAATCCTGTTATGATTCTCGATCAATTTATTAAAACCATGTGTTTCGTGCAGCTCACTTTATTTTGTAGACACATGTAAATGCATGCACACTAAAATAGATTTCTGGGTTGGTTTATTCGGTTCATAGGTACAATAATAGCTTCATTGCTGAATATCTGGAAGTGCTTTATTGTTTAGTGTCTGACATCTATTGGAATCTTAACTTAACAGGTAAATGGGAATGAATTAGCTTTCATTTCACTTTTGGCTTGTGAAAATGACTTCAGGTATATTCCTAAATCCCATTCTCAAGTGAGCATGCTCTCACTTAAGTTTACTTTCACGCTTGATCTGTAAACTCTAAGTCAACATCATGGATTTTTTAGGATTCCAGATTCGTTGCCCTGCCTACATGATAAAGTTTTAGCGGCCGCTGCTGATGCTGCTGCTACTGCCTGTTCTTATCAGAGGAAAAAGCAGGTTTATTCTGCTATGTTTTCTGGTTTTCACATTATGATATTATATTATTATTTTACGAGTTCAATTTATCTTTACTCTTTTTCATGCAGGGTACTGTCCCCGGGATTTTTGGTGGCATCATCAAGGGCTTTAAAGGGGGAAAGATGGGCCACCCCATGGATCATAGTGAAAGCTCCCCTAGATCTACAATTATTGAGAAACTAGATGACATATTCTCAAGGTTCCCATTCTCAGATCCCTCAACTAGTACCGTTGATCAAGATGTTGTTGAACTTAGCATAGGTAATTTTTTTTTTTTTTTTTACATGTTCTTGATGTGTCTACATCTAAGTTTCATTTAGGGGTCCCTCCCACCAATATATATGTACCCATATACATCTGCATGCATGATATATTTATTTTCATTACCTTTTGGTCATCTCCAATCTGTTTAACTACATATTTTTGTGTAGATGACATTGAAATTGATGACAGCTCACACTTTGCATCCACAGCATCTAATAAAGGAAAACAGGGTAGAAGAGGTATGCTAGACACTTCCATTTTCCTTTTATGTATTCTTCCACTCCAGATTTAAATGGTTTGGTATTCTTTGTTTATGCCATAGATGAGGAAATGGAGAGGGAAAAGTTGTTCCATGGAGCAACTAGTGACGTGAAGCCGAGACTGAGAACAGCTGAAGAAATAAGGGCTCAATATAGAAAAACTGGGGTAATCAGTGATATGCAAATCATTCATTTAATTTCCTCATGCATTGTCTAACTTGACATTTAATTACAGGATGTCTCTGCTGTTGCGACTGATGCAAGGGATAAGCTCGCACAACGAGGGGAGAAGCTTGAGGTAGTACATAATCCTGGTGAAAGTCTTATTTTATTTTCTAGTACAAATGGTGTGTGTTAAGTGTGGCAGGAAACATAGGTTAGTGGGATTTCCTGAATTACCAATTTACCATATATGTACATGCTGGTTGGACAATACTAAATGTGTCTGAGTTATTCGTTTATCTGGTAAGTAGGGGAAAATGTTTTGAGTCCTAAAGTAGGGGATTTTCATGCTAATTAGAGTGTTGGCTGTTGTGGTTGATTTGGAGTTTAATAACTCTAGTATAACATTATAAAATTTTGGCTCAACTGAAAGCATTATTTGGATGGATTAGACTTAATCCCACAAGATTTAGTTAACAAATCCTTTAAGTAAAGTTTATCTGAGAGACTCGAGTAATGTCTTTTCCTTAGCATGTAACCTCCTTTAAAGGGCCAGTGGCATGATATAAATATTAAAGCAGAAAAAATACCCATTTGAGCTCTTTCATTATTTGTGAAAAACCCACAAGCCCACTATACTACTCTCTTCATTTAAGAATCAAAACTTAATCCCACCAAATCCCACTGAATCCATAGATAGAACTATAGTAGTTGGTGAACTATATAATCTGACTGTAGAGTCCATCGGAAATAAGATCTAATATCTACTTCATTCATCCATCAGCTGAACATCAAATTCCTTAATGATGTCACCTATAAGAAACTCATTTGGGATTTTTTTTTCTTTAACCATTTTTTGCTAATTTGGATGTAACACTCATTGATCTGGTTCAACACCTTCTGATCTGAGGTTTTCCCTACTAGTTTTTTCTATATCAGCAGGATATGAACAAGTCGGCTCAAAGCCAGATCTTGAAACCGCATTTGCCATAGTTTCATTAGTCAGATTTTCTTCGAAACCGCTGGGCCGAAATTCATTAGTCTTGAAACAACTGCCGCTGGGCATTTGAAGATATATATATATATATATATATTAGTTTTTTATATCTCCCGAAATGTAATTCCAAAAAGTTTCTCCGAAATTCCAAATCGGCTGAAACTTTTCATTTTGAAGGCCAGACCGAAATGGGGTCCGAAACGATATTGACAACTATCTATCTTCAAATGCCCAGCGGCAGTTGTCAATTGCATAGTGGGATTTCAGCTTGACATCGTGGGGCAGGGTAGGGAACCAATGAAGACATATCAGTTGGTTGATTGGGCTTCTGTTTTCAAACCAAAGAATGAAGGTGGATTGGGTTTTAGGCCCCTAAGACAAATGAATCAGCCTCTCATGGGTAAATGGTTGTGGAGATTGGGGAAGGCTCACAAAGCCTTTGGTTCTATATCAAATTCTCAAGGACGAGTATGGTTTGTCAAGAAATGGTTGTGTTTGGAAAATAAGTTTTTGCTATTCAGGCATGTGGAGAATTGTTCTAGAATCAGGCTTTTGAAAAAAAATATATTAGATACTGTGTTGGGTTAGGCTAAAAGATTTTCTTCTGACTAGATACTTGGGTTGAAGATCTGCCACATGGCAGCCCATACTAGATGCTGTTAAGATTGTCAAGTGAAGGTGGTGGTCCCTTTTCTTAGATTCTTCATTACTCACCTCCTTATTACTCGTTTGATGGAAACCCTCCCTTTTTCATGAATTTTTCAGAATTCAATACCAAGTACGCAAAAGGACCCATAGGATTTTGGCGAAAAAGCTTGAATTTGGAAGCGGAGTCCGGATGAGGTGATGGCTTCCTTTCAAGCTTAAGTAGAGCTCCTTGGTACTTGACGCTGTTAATTGGTCTTAAGATTCTCTTGGACTTGTGGTTGGAAGGTAGTCAATAATGTAGCAAAAGATTTAGCACAGGGCAGAGAAAATCATCATAGTGGGAATCATCTCAGTATCAAATCTGAATGTATATATATATATATTTTTTTTAAAGTGAATCCTGTGCAGGTCTTGTTTTCTATGAAATAAACTTTTATTGTTGCTTGGGAAAAACTGAACATCCTGTTGACACTTTTTCTTGTACCATCTGCCAGAGGATCAGCAGACGTACTGAAGAGCTGCAAAGTGGGGCAGAAAGCTTTGCATCAATGGCAAACGAGCTTGCCAAGAGAATGGAAGCACGGAAATGGTGGCAGATATAATACGACTCTTATCATTTGTGAATTCTGGGTTCTGTACTATTTTTCAATTGTGTCTACAGGGGTGGCATTCTTTCCTCATAATGTAACATGCAGAGGAGATCGCAATGAATATTTTTCGTTAAACTCTTGAGTAAGATGCATTCAAGCACAGGAGTGTTTCAAGGCTTGAAATGTGAACTCCAAAATCAACTGAATTCCATTTTGGCCGGTGTCTTTCTCAGCTAATGTAAATTGTAAATTGTAAAATGTAATGTTATAACCGTCTTTTGTTTGATTGGTGAAGCAAGATAAATATAGAAACCACAGAATCACTCTTTGTTCTTCTGAATTGAATGGTTTATTTACAACAGATGGAAATAAATTGTCATTTGGATTAGTCTTTGTAATTGATCATTTCTTAAGGAGGTTAGGGTAGGAAAATCTGTTTTTAAAGGATCCTTTCTAATAATGATTCTTGAAGGATCCTTGTGCTTTGTTAACCCTTAAGTAGATCCAAACCATCATAGCTTGCCACACCCAATTTGATTTGCACTATTGGATTGACTGATAATAAATGTTGCAGTGGTAGAACGATGGAACATTTAAATCAATGGTTGGGATCATCTGATGGAATTCATATAGAGGTTGATCCCATTAATTTTATACGTCTTTGTGCGAATTGAGGGCTTCCGATATATTTACATCTAGTAAAGGTTATTGTAAACCTAAAATTAGGTGCCATTGGCAGTCAGCTGATCAGGTGATGACCAGTTGACCACTTTCCAGAGGCGATTGACCTTCGATGAAGATGATGATGCTAGTCAGGCTCGGCTATTTGTCATGCCCGATGCTTGCAGGTTGGATACATCATTTGTGATCCCCAGTGTTCTTAAACCATCTTATCATACACCCTGCACATGATTGATAAATAATGATTCTACGAATGTCATCATCACCCATAATCCACATGAGGCCCCCAGCCATCTGCCCTCCATGATCTGCATGGCTTGCATCTAGGGTGGTTTGTTCTTGCAAGAGGGGTCATCATTTAATAGAGAGAGGGGTAGAGCCAGCCATCCATCTGCCCTCCATGATTGGCATGCATCTAGGTTGGTTGTTCCTGCGCGCAGGAGGGGTCATCATTTGAGAGAGAGCACATGATTTGGTGTTTTTCCCTACTTTCTAGTGTACAAGTGAAAGTTTTACAATTGGCTTCTAAGACTCAGGCTTAGTGATCTATATTAAGAAATGTATTCTACAGTCATCAACAGGCCCAATTGCACAGGTCATGGCTATATTGTTGTTATTATAAATCAATACTTCTCAGATTGAAAACTTTCATCAGCTTTTCTATAAAGATATTATTATTCAGCGTTTTCTTTTTTTTTTTTTTTGAAAAGGAACCAAATATCTATTCAAAAGGAAATCTTAAAGTCTCTCACCTTCGGCAAAGCCATCAGCAAGAGATCTAAAAGGAATACATGCAATATCCACGGAAAGCGGGTCAAACAAAATACAAGGAGGCTCATCACGCCACCAAGTCCCAGAATTAAAATCAGTAGCCCTCGTGGCTAACACATGAGCACATCTATTTCCTTCTCTACCCACCCAGGAAAAGGATACAGAAATACATGACAAAACTACAGCAAGAATATCTTCCAATACTATTCCTCGATCTGAAATGTCAACTGAACCAGCATTGAGATCCTTTATAAGGGCTTGATTATCTCCCTCAAGAGTAAAGTGCAGAATATTCAACTCTTTAGCAAAAAGCACCGCATCCCTCGCAGCCAAAGCTTCAGCTAGGCTAGCGTCACACACCCCAAGAGATATAAGAGTAGTACGCCAGCCGACGAAAGTCCCTTTGTCATCTCTGATTATGACTCCTACACCCACCATTCCTGAATCTGGTACGCAGCATCAAAATTAACTTTGAAACCCAAACTCGAAGGAGGAACCCAGACACCTGGATTTATAGGCGAGAAAACAACAGGAGGATGATAGGAATCAACTGAATTTGCAGCCTTATAAATGTTACCCAAATTAGTAGAGAAAATCAACACATCCTCAACTAACCACTCCTTCCCATTAAAGACCAAATCATTTCGAGCTATCCACAGACCCCACAAGAAAAGGACAAAGGAATTTTTCGCCTCTACCCCACCTCCACCCTCATTAAAAACATTGAACATTTCCAAACCCTAAGGCATTAATTGTAAATGCTAATACACAGTTGTACGAAGGCTAAGGCAGGAACCAAACCAGACTGGTTGAGCAAACACACAATCCCTCAAGACATGAGAAGACGACTCCGCCAGACCACATCGCCGACAACTCACATCAATGGGGAGACGTCTTCGACTCAACGCCTCACTAGAAGGGATAAAATCATGCAACACCCTCCAAGCAAACAGACGAACCTTAGGCGGAACTGGAAGCTTCCAAAGGGCAGACCAAAACTGTTCACCTAGTGCATTTGACGTACCCGCCAGAAACCCCCTATCTGCAAGAGTACGACCCACGTGGTACCCGGACTTAACAGAATACTGACCATCTTTAGAAAAATGCCAAAGGAGCCTGTCTTGTCGTCTTTGAATGCTCAGAGGAATCGACAAGATAAGCTTAGCTTCATCTACCCAAAAGAGGGACTGTATAAGATCACGCCTCCAAATACCCAGGTTAGAATCAATAAGATCAGCTACCTTCCTAACCATACACCCCATAGGCTTAGGAGTAATGATCCTGAAGTACGAAGGACGAGGCACCCAAGCATCTTCCCAAATATCAATATTTTAACCTTCCCCGATTCCCCACCTGACACCATTGGAAAGAAATTCCCTCCCTTTGCAAAGACTCTGCCAGAGAAAAGAACTATTTTTCTTTAAAGTTTTAAAAGACCCATGCAAGAAATCATTTGCCTCACAGTATTTTGAGAAAAAGAACCTAGCCACCAAGGAATCAGGTTTCATACACAACCATTATTCAGCGTTTTCTGATAAGACATTTGAAGAAATATTATGAGAATTGTCTTATTAGAATTGCTTTTCAGATTAGAGAATCTCTGGTCCTCACTTTTTTGCATGTTTTCTCTTACCGACTCCAACACAACCAAGAAACATGTGAAAAGCAGTTAAGATATTCAACAAAGCCTCATATCAACAAATGTCAAATCCATCCGATTCGATTGAGGTTTTAGTCTGAGGAGGTCTGTATCTAATTATTCGAAATTTGAATCTCTTTGAGGCCCGGAAGTTCATCATCTGTAAGTAGGAGCACTTATGTTTGTGAGTGAACAATTTTATATGATATAATTATCACAGATTGTAGAAAGACTTTTGGAGTTTCACTATTGCCTCTAGATTTCATGCATAATTACTTATTAGTAAGTTTTAATTGTTTAAGATTGGATCAGCTTGGTAAATGGTTCAGAATGCAAACAATTTATTAAAAAGAGACGATTCGGCCGTGTCTCCCCTATTTTTGACTTGATCCTCTGTCAAAATAAGATGACTCGTGAGAGTCAAGAGTCAACTCGGAAAGTTTTCCAACCATGATATATGGGCCCATAAATGCATGATTTCCTATCTACGAGGTTATTATCTTTGCTAGCATCTTTTGGTAATAAATTGTTGTCATCATCTTTTTGGCAATAAAGAGGATTGATGTCCACTTTTTTTTCTTTTTTGGCAACCCAGCCAAGGGGAGTTGGGAACCAATTGAGAGCCCTTACGCACACGGAAAGACAGCACTCTCAAGTGAGAAAGGAGCCCATACATTTAGGAACAGGTGGCATACCCAAGGTTCGATCCTCGGGCAACCAGGTGAGAACGTCACTCCTTACCACTCGGGTAGGGAGCCGTTCTCGGATTGATGTCAATTTAATTAGGAGATATTCTAGGGAGACCAGTCTCTTTTGAAATGAAGAAACCAACCAATTGTAACATGCCTTGCATCTTTCTTTTCCAAGATAAGATTGAGAGCTTTTTGGGGGAAACTAGACAAGAGGGTGCCCTTACTTCTTTAAATCTCTTTCCAACCTTCTACTGATGGGCTGCACCGAAAATCTTTTAACTTACTCAGATGCACGTCCTTACAGGGGACTGTGACCGAATTGTACTTCATAAGTCCCCACTCTAAGATTAAACTCATATAAAAAATGTAAATGAAATGTCAAATTACATATATGTATTTCATATATGAGGGACTACTTACTCAGTAAAACACATGAATAAAATATGTACAGGGGGCTACTTTCTCAGATAGTAAATGCCCATCTCGATCCAAAACATTAGAATCGCAGATCTTAGATTTTTAGGGATTGAAAAGTCACTAACAAATAGTAGTATTTTTTTTTTTCAAAAAAATTCTTTTATGTTTTCATTTACAAAATATGAAGAATTTCTCTTACACCCTCGCAATTAAACAACTTTTTTCTGCTCTGGGACTTTTGTCTTGGTTGATGCAATGGATCTAAACCCAACTTAATATTCAAACTTAGTTTTTACTTAAATTCAAGCTTGGTTTATTCACATTCATTAAGTAAAAACTCAAATTAAAATGGGTCAAAATATGTCTGAGAAATTGGATCCTGATGTAAAAAAAGATATTTTTTTATATCTTATTTATGTATTTTATACAAACTCAATCTCATAATGGGACCAACTCATGATGGAATAAGTCTCATCTCATAAAAGAGGACATGAATTAGAGGTCACAATTTCAATAGGTGGGTCCACTCTTAGGAGGTTTGGTAAAAGAGTCATAAGAAAGGACAGCTTTGAAAAAGGAAAAAAAAACCTTCCATGTCTCAATCTCATCGTTGTATCTTGGGAAAGAGGATTATTTATTTATTTATTTATTTCTTTTGTAGAAGAGAAAGATGAATGTTAAACAACCTATAACATTGATTGGATCCTTTCATTTCAAATTAGGCTTTGTCTCTTTAGCATTTTTCTTAATAATATTAGGAAGATTTTATTTGATTAGTTGTGAAGAAATCTTGTTAAATTGACAAATCTATCCATGTTGAACTACCAATAAAGAAGTTGAATAATCCTCACCAAAATCCCCACTATAGCAGGAGGCAGCCCTTACTCTCTTTTTTTTTGGGCAAGTTAAGCCCCAGCAGATCCATCAATTTGTATCAAAGCCGCCCTTCTTAAGGCATCCCAAGAAGGCAGAGAAGTGACAATCAAAGTCACAAATCTAATTGAGAAATGCATGGAAAACTTGGAAGTGGCTTGTGATCTGTTGAACAATAGGCTTGATATGACCCAACAAACATTGGAGTGTCTCGTCTCGTCTTGTGAATTTCCACTCAACAGCAATGCCATATAACATGGATGTTGAAAATCCAAACGAGCAAGGTGATGGCAAAATCCAGCTGCAATTTGCTTGGGTGATGGTTACGATCTATTGGAGTTTATTTACAAATACAAGTAAATTTTCCGCTACCATCAAATGGCTTTTAATGAGAACGCTTTCCTTGCCTCATACCACATGGACGGTAGTACTCTTTTTTATTTTTTATTTTTTTCCCTTTGATGGCGTGGTATCTCTGAGGTCTTTGACATGGATGGTGATGTAACATGGTTTCAATAGTAAAGTCTTGTCAACCCCAATCTTACATGGAAGAAGATGACAGAAACAAAGCTGGTCGGTTTCCAACCAACAGCTACAAGGAACTAAAAATGTGCAAAGTTACGTCTAAGTTCACAAATGCGACATTATTGTCTCTCTGTCATTATAATTCGGTAATAAATCTTTGTCAACATCTTTTGATACAAAAAGGGTGATTTTATTGGATTATGTTGGAAATAAAGCTACAAAATTATCAACACAAAAAATAATAGGGGATTTTACCAAAAAAAAAAAAAAAACATTAAGTGACCACTAGATCGAAAAGATCATTTTAAGTGACCTTGCACCAAATCGGTCATTTTGCCCGAAAACGTATTCTTTTTAACATTTTCTACTAGCATTCATATCGACCTTTGTTTTTCAATGTTAAGGGTACGTAGTGACCTTGCAGTCCATCGTAACCTTCACAGAACTCTCACTTACTTTGTTTGTAGGGTCTCATTCGACCTTTATTTTTATAGATAAGCATCCCCATCCCCATCGACCGTGCGGTGTACACAAATTAAAAGCAAGTAGGGCTTAAAAGCGCATGTTTCTTTGTCTTCGTTGTGTAGCATTACCCTGATAGCAAGAAAAATGCCCTAAAAATGGCTGAAGCCCTTTCTTGAAGACAATGGACAGAGAACCCTAAAGGGGGATTCTATTGTTTGCGGTTCTAAAATGGTTGCCAAAAACAAATGCATGATCTAGCTATAGCCGCCGTTCACCGTGAATTTGGGCACGATCACGGGTTTTTAAGAAAACCCATGTTTTGGAAATTACTTTATTTTGTTAATTTGAAATCTGGGTTTTTACTAATGAGGAATATGGATTTAGAAAAGGCATGGGTTGGACTGTATGGTTGGTTGTACTTGAGATTGAGTTTTCTATAGCCTTTTCGAGAGTCTAGACTAGATGTTGAACTGCTGGATGGCTTCTCTAATTGCTGGCTTATGAACATGTGAAAATGTCTCTCTGATGCTTTGAGGCAATTTCAGGGTTCCAAACCATTTTTCTCCCTTTTTAAGAGTAATGTAATTATAGTTGGAGTTGATCTAGACTAGATGTTGAGTTAATTATAATTTTTCATTTAAGAGCTGAGAGCATCCTTTTCCACATCTAGGTTTGCCTTTATGCATTAATAGTGTTAGAAAAAAAAAAAAAAAAAAAAAACCACACACACACATCTAGATCTTCCATTGCTCTGCCCCAAACAATATCATATGCACTTCAATATTCTTCACCAAATAAAAGCATGTGGCTTTAATGGTCTTCAAGTGGTGAGAATGACCTATGGAGGGAAAGCAAGTCGAGTGTCATCGTTTTTTTTTCAAGAACACGGAATGAGGATAAATTCCATTCATTTATAAGCGTACACCGCACGGTCGATGGGGACGCTTATAAATAAAGGTCAACTGAGACCCACCACTAAAAGTTTTTGCAGCGGAAAAATGTCCGCCGGAATTTTTATCGCGGAAACATGTCGCTATTTGTATTGGTGGCAGAAAAAATAATGTTGATATTGTGCATTTTGTAGCGGCAATATGTTTTTTTCGCCGCTAAAAACCCATGGATACGCCCCCATTCTAGTACTCCGTACCATTACTAGCATATTAGTTATTACAAAGGTCCTTTAATATTTATTTTGTATTAGTAGAGGACACAATAACGAAGAACCTATAAAATCTTTTAATAGAAAGTATGAAGGGTGCAAATGAATCAAACTATATCATAGGTGAAAATCCAAATTTGTAAATTCAAATTAAAATTAGACAGATAAGTCTTCAAAACTTCTCATACAAAGTCATCACAAAGATTATGACCAAAAGGTTGGAAAGTATCATGCCCTCTTTAATTTTCAAGCACCAAGCTGCTTTCATTAAAGGTAGGCATATTGGGTTAGCTCATGAGCTTTTTCTAAAGCTCAACTCTAAAGATTAGAGGGGCGATTTGCCTGAAGTTCGACATTTTTTAGGCTTTCGAATAATTAAACTGGAACACAAGTGATGGTGGCAGGTAACTTTTGACACATGATGTTACTTACACTCACATGCACACAAGTGACAACGAGACACTTTTGATCATGTGCCTCACAGTGGAAGGAGTGATCTGATACAATCTCCAAGGCCTAAAGATGATTCCGTATTTATTTAATTTCTTGCAAAGAAGAGGGTCCTTAAATCTGTTTATTAAAAATTGGGGATTTGACATATTGGCCCCTGCTAGACCCTGATGTCCCAATTCCATGACTCCTACTTAGCTAATGTCACCAGAGTCGTTTGACTCTGGTCTCCCATTTTTTTTTTACTTTTTTGCCCCAGGATCCCATGATATCATGGGATCCAAATGTAAAAAGTAAAAAACAGAGCATACGTTTAAAAATCCCTTTTCACTTTTGATCTTCCCCTTTCACCCATTTCGTTTTTCACCTTCCCCTACCTCTGCAACGAACGCCAGCCAGAACCCAAATGGGTTCTTCTTCTCCGGTCGTTTTGGCGTCGACGAGAACGGCGGAAGCAATCTGATTCGTCTTCCTTGTCTCTGACTGGCAGCGATCATTGGCCTGTCTTCTTTCCTTCTCCGGCTACAGCAAGAACCAAGAAGACTCATTTCTCTCTTCGTAAAAGAGGCACGACTTGTAATGTGAAATTTCTGTTTCTGTAATTGGATTCTTTTTCTTATAGTTTTTCTCTTTTGTGTTGATGTTTGGGAAATGGGTTTTCTGTTTTGGAAATGGGTTTTCATGTTTATTGATGATGAGAGAGCTATGTCACGGATTGGGTTCTTTTTCCTTGTCATTTTCTTCTGGGTTGGGTGTGCAAAAAGGGTTTTCTCATTGTGTTTTGGATGGGAGAGAGATGGGTTCGAACTCTTGGATGATGTCAGAGATGGGTTTGCTATTTTAAATGTGTTCGTTTGACTCTGGAAGATGAAAATGTGCATGAGTTCTTTTTTTAGTGGAAGATGAAAATAATTACAACCATGTTCCCATATTGTTAGTGGAGACCCTATTCGATCATGGATGGTTAGAATCATAAGATGGAGGTATTTTGAATTATAATCTCATCAAGAAGAATGCAACCTCATATGAAAAACATACTTATATTAAATAGAAAAGTGGATATTGATTTATTTTAACATGAGATCTATTCTTCCACTAAATATGTGATTGATGTCTTTTTTAACTAACACTTTTAATGTTAATGTAGCACTTATTTTCTTTTTCATCAATGTACCAATGATGTTGATTACTTGGCACTGCTCCCATCATGCATAACATCAAACAAGTGATTTCTTTGCTCCATATCAAGTAGACCAATCAAAACCCATTTCATTGTTGTCATCGCCACGGTCGTCGTCTTCATCATCATGAGTGTTATTCATCAATCTAGGTTGTCTAAAAAAATAAAATTGATTACAAATGAACTAACAAAGGAGAACGTGCGAGTATTTGTTCAGGTATGTGGAGGTTGGTGAAACACATGCCAACGTCATTTATAAGACAGAAATTATCAACTCATTAAGCTCAAAATTTGTTACTCTACGTTCTGAAGGCTCAATATGCCCTCATCCATCTTTATTTCAGTCTTTTCTAACTTTGCCAATGCTTTTGTAACTTTCATATCAGAGCGCACTCCATGAGTAAAAATAGAAGGAAGAAATAAATGATCACTCTTTACATTCTAGTAATTTTACCTGAATTGCAATGCAGCTTTTCTACCATTCAAATGAACTTAAATTTACATTCACTAGAGTTTGGATCCTCATATTTCCAATGTAAATGTCAAAACAGGAAAAGCAAAAGTACTCTGGTATTCCATTCACTACCCTTGAATTAGATAAAGTAAGCAATCCCTAATATATGTCTGTGCAGAATTTACATCAAACATTTGGGGTTTATGCTAATTAGGAATACGTTTGGTGATGTGTAAGATGAACGTGCGCATATATGTGAATGGTACGATAAAATGTTACTTAGAAAATTATATTACTATCAATTCTAAGTGTGTATACCAGTTTAGTAGCTATGATTGTGTTGCTTTGAATTAGCATGGCTCACTATGAATATTACTCCTTTATGTTTCATTTTAATCTTGGACAGTGTCACATTCCTTAAAGATGTTGGATGGCGAGCTACTGATAGTGGTCCACTTCGGTGGTCAATTTGAGTGGGATAGAGTTCATCCTAACTACATCGATGGTGATCAAACTGCTATCTATGTTAATCGTAACTTAACATACATCTCATTGGTCGAAATTGTCTTACAAGCAACAAATTGGGTAATGTCTGAAGAGCCTCCTCGTATTCAATACCTACATCAAAATGGCAAAGCATTCACCTTGATTAGTATAAAGAATGACAATGATATTCGGGTAATGATCAAAGCATGTGGAGAGGTGACAAATTCTATCTACATATATCTAAGTAGAAATATCAATGATGGTGCAGATCATTACCATTCAATTTCTTGGTAAGACAGTTATGTTTAGAATTTAGAATAATAAATTTTCAAGTTATATACATGTACATATTTAATAAATAGATCTAGATGCATGAAGGAATGAACAAGTTGAAGAGAATGCCAGAATCAGAGATGGATATTGTTGCAATGAAAATCCACGTGGAAGTAGGCCAAGTTACTGAAACCAATTATCCATTGTATGTTGTTTGTCGTCACCTTGGTATCCAGCCAGTCATTATGTAGGAGGCCCCGCATTTTGATGGCAGGGATAACCGTGCAGATTTTGGCTAATGAGGGATCACTGCAATAACCACAATTGATTCAATCCTAAATGACCATTAGGTACGACTTATCTACTTGAGATGTCAGCAGAAGTAACTTACTTTGCTTTATATTCATTCCAGAAAATGTCAAGTAAGGCAGCCTCCTCAACTGTAAGACTGTACTTAGCACTGCGGGCTCCATAAGTTGTCACCTGGTATGGCTGAAAACACGTAGGCAGCATATTCTTCCTGTGCCGGGCTTTGATCCTTATTATCCTGGAGGGGAGAGACTCGCCTGGTGACACATCTACAACAGATTCCTGCGTTGTAACTGGTTGTGGAGGAGTAAAAAAACCACTTGGACTAGATAGGATATCCTCAACAGGTTGGGAGGATATACTCTCTACAGGAATTGGACTTGGTGGGATGGATTGTGGAGGCATTTGTAACGGAACAGAACTGGGCGTCAGTTGTCTGATGCTGTCATCCGATGTTCTTGGTCTCTGTAATGCATATAAACATTTATTCAATCATAACCCCTTCATTAGTATAATTTAAGAGATTAACAACATATAAGTGTGTGCCACGTACTTTCCTCTCCTCCTCATTTGAGCTGGAGCTAATGCAATCTTGCATCTTGAATTCCACAAACCTAGAAGCACATGCTAATTTAAATCGCCTGATCTTACGACCTATTCTATCCAAGAATTCATCAATCTTTTTTTCCTTCCCTGGTTGCTTCTTCATATCTTCAATTCCTACCAATAAATGGGATGCAAAATCACCAATCTCCATTATAGTTGAGTCGGAAAAATCTGTTTGTGGATGCGGTTCAGAAGGACCTGGATCTTGTTGTGTGTGATTATGCTCTTGCTCAAGGTCAGGGTTAGTGGCGCCTTCCACAACTTCAAATCGTCCGATCCTCAATCTGGTGATACCCTTATACCACTGAAAGTAATCCTCGGAGTGACGGTTGCTATCAACTTCAACTTCCCCTTTAAGCACCAATTTCTTTCTACCATTCCACTCTTTAATTCCTTCTTTCATTTTCTTTGAATAATCTACGGTGGCCTTCAAAACCCTATCTTCCCTATTGAATGCACCGTAGAATGGAGGGGGAACTATTTGTTGAAAGCCGAATTGCTTCATCACACGATTGCTATTGTGGCGTTCAACAATCCCGTAACAGACCACCGCAGTCTGTGAGCAAAATACCTCCATTTCATGGTTATCTACTATCTTGGCCAATTCATCTTTAAAACCAACATATGGCCGCCAAATGAACTGCATTTATTAAATAAAACGTCAAATACATTTATCTACTTCAAAATGTTCAAAAAGTACCAAATAATATATGTATATCCTATAATTAAATATTATATTTAAGCGCTTACATTATCTGAATCTTGGTTGTCTAGTTGTTTACGAACAACTTCCACCGTGGAGAAGGTATTGTGACTCTTCAAGCGCCTGGACCACATCCGGCTAAGGGGAAATTCGAAGTCATCATGCTATTGTTGAGTTGATTTAATTTCTCGCCCGATTGACATACGAGATATGGCCCAAATCTGATTCAAATAATTAGTAGGCATTAGTAGAATATTATGGAGTAAAATTTAGACAATTCTTACATATAGTGTGTACAAGTGGGTAAGTGTTTTTACTTGCAAGAGTTGAACAGGCCCGCCTAAGGTCTTCTGGTGGTCGGTAGGCCTCTTAGAACCTTTATGCTTGCTGGTTGATTTGGCGACTGTTCTTCTTGATAGCTGTCGGTAAAGGTTCTCCAAGCATGCGGGGCCCCAAGCAAATCTTTTAAACTCCCTGAAAAGCTCTAAAATCCATGCCCCCCCCCCATCGACCCAGAAGTGTTCGTAAAAATTTGACCTGCCACCAAACAAAAAAGATATGCCCTTGTAGCCATTATTTGCTCATTCTTCGAAGATTTCTTGGAAAGTTTACTAAAGTTATTCACCAACCAAGTCAATTTTAAGTCACTGCCATTGCAATCCCTGTCTTGATGAGGTTGTTTACCCAACAACTCTAAACACACCTCACTAACTGTGATAGGGCTAGAGAATGTACGCCCTGTAACTACTCTCCCATTGATGGGTAGCCCATATATGTAAGCAACGTCTTCAAGAGTGACTGTTGCTTCTCCACTAGCCAAATGAAAAGTGTTTGTCTCAGGCCTCCATCTCTCTACTAATGCAGAAATTAGTGCATGGTCAATTGTGATTTTTTGCAATTTAGAAAGATGAAGGAGGCCCGTTTCTTGAACGAATGCTTCTTGAGTATCGTTCAAAGACCATTTATCTTGCAGTATGGTTGCCGGCTTACAAACGAGTGGTCCCACATCCTGTATCAAAATAATTAATGCAAATATACCATGCACAGTTATATGGGAACTTAAACAAAATGTGTTATTGTATACATAGAGTTCAACATACCCTGCCACTCCATATGACTTCAGAAATATGGTTATCTTGTTCTTGCAGAATGCTTCTGTCAAGTGAACCCAGGTTGAATTCCGCCATCTATAATAAAACCAAATCCATCAATGTAAGTGTGTACATCATATGAGAGAGATAAAATTCAATATGTATGTACAATTTGATCCCACTGCCATATGTCAATCCATTTGCCATTTGTTCTAGTTACAGTCCACTTAGGAGTACTTTGGGAGTGTGTACCATATATGGATCAGGGTTGAATATGTATGTACAATTCTGAGATATGGTCATCTTGTTCTTGCAGAATGCTTTTGTCAAGTGGACCAGGGTTGAATTCCACCATCTATAATAAAACGAGGTCAAATCAATGTAAGTGCATATATCTAGATGAGACAGAAAAAATTCAATATGTATATACAATTTGGTCCCACTGCCATATGTCAATCCGTTTGCCATTTGTTTCACTTACAGTCCACTTAAGAGATATTTGGGAGTGTACCATATATGCATCAGTTTAGAAGAATTAAAGAAACAAGCAAACTTAATCAGTGATTTGAACCATCAGATGTGGTATACTTTCTATAATAGTTTATATGAAAGCCTGCCTCTTTTTGGGCTGTAATCTTCTTATGCTTTAGGCAACCAGAAAATCGCTTTGTTAAGAATTACTGAACAACCAGAAAATAGAACCTCATAGATTCTCAGCACTTGGAAGCTAGTGCTGTTTGAATTTAATAAGATCCATCTCACTATAACTTGCTGGCATGCCCCAATTATTTTATGCTGTTGCATTCCACAACGAAACAACAATGACAAGAAAAGTAAAAAAAACCAACAAAAAGAAAATAAAGGAAAGAATGCTACTACTCAGTAGAGAAAAAAACAACATAGATGAATTATTTGGCAGCCATACACCAATTCCATACATAGGGCCCATGTTTTGGTGAGAGACACATTGGAGTGACTCCATCGTGGATGCAGGCACCCCAATGACAGAATAATTTCTAATCTATTTTGAAATCAACAGTCAAGTTCTGAGATTAAGCATATTATTCAAGAATTGACAATTGACAATGTTGCAATTTTTATTCAAATTGAAAAAACAAGAAATCAATAAAAAAAGCTGAAAACTTTGAAGTGGTCCCAGCAAACAATCCAGCATATAATAGTCCAAATGATTTTCATCTAAGGATGCAACAATCCTCAAGATGCTTACCCTACCACTTGCTACCTTGGGGTTGTGAATATCCACGCCAATTTGTGCTTCAGCCTTCTCCAAATCGATGGAGGCTGAGCTAAGCTTCTCGATGAACGCATCCAACCCCTTCTGAACCAGGCATGGGTCAATGTGGTCAACAGGGACAGCCTCGACAAGTACTATATCTGCAAAGGAATTTGCATGGATGAAGACAACTCCACTGTTGATAAAATACTTGTTGACTTCACTCCCTTCATGCACAGATAGAATTCCAAGCTTCAGCTCTGCAATATGTTGACCGGAGAAGAAGGACCCATTTGGATTCTGGCCGCAGTCCGTTGTAGAAGCAAGGGTCAGACTCCTGCTGCAAGTGAAAAATGAAAGAGGGTTGGAATGGAAAGGTGAAAAACCAGACCCTTGTTGCAAGTGAAAAAGTGAAAGGAGGGATGAAATGGAAAGGTGAAAAAAGGAAAGACGGTCTAGGTTTATTTTTTAGTCGATCTACAAGTGAAAAATGAAAGAGGGTGAAATGGAAAGGTGAAAGGGGGAAAGACGATCTAGGGTTATTTTTCACTCTTGCTGCAAGTGAAAAATGAAAGGGGTGAAATGGAAAGGTGAAGAGGGTAAAAGACGGTGTGGGGTCATTTTTATTGTATGGGCCTTTTCTTTTTACATTCGGATCCCATGATATCATGGGATCCTGGGCAAAAAAGTAAAAAAGAAAAGGGGGGACCAGAGTCAAACGACTCGGGTAACATTTACTTACTAACAGTCATGGAATTGGGACATACATGTCTAAGAAGGGCCAATATGTCAAATCCCCTTAAAAATTTATGAGGTTATGCCCATTTCTTGTTTCATCTAATACTTATTGTACTAGTTATCAGACTCTGCTTCTTACATTGCGTTCTGAATCATTTCCCACCTTGGTAACTTGCACAGTGCTAGCTATATGATTCATATTCATCCCCATTCCAAGGAATGAGGATGAAACTCGCTGAAAGCAACAGAAACACTCCAAAGTTAAAAAGCAAAAGAGAAAAAGTGAAAAAAGAGTCTTACTTCCCCGTCATGATATTAATCTCTTGAAACAAATCTAGTGGTTGCTTGAGCATCATGGGTCAATTCTGCCAAACCAGACACATGGCACGAATGACTCCACCAGGTAAAGAGGGTGGTCACTGTTTAGCCATCTATCAAAAAATCAGATCCATTAGATCTAACTACGTCATAAACTTTAAATGAAGACCATAATTATGTAATGTTACTTAATTTTGACAAGAGCTCACAGGTCACTGGAAGGTGCTCAGTATTGCTATGGATTTTTCTTGAAATTATTATTTTCGAATCTTCAGAATATGGCAATTTCAGGCCATGGGATTGGCTTGTAGGAGTGAATATAGTAATTAGATGAGGGCCATTAATCTGTTGGTTAGTGAATTCAATGAATGCTACTCATGGGATAGATGCCATTGGGCTCTCTGCTCAGATCTCCTCTTGGGTGTAGATTATGACATGTTGGCATCCATCCTCAGCTGCTTGAGTTGCTTTCGCTTTGGAAGACACCGTTCCTATGACGGTGGCACCTAGGGCACTTGCCCACTGGCACAATAATGATCCAGCTGCTTGAGTTGCTTTCGCTTTGGATGACACCGTTCCGTTGACGGTGGCACCTAGGGCACTTGCCCACTAGCACAATAATGATCCAACTCCTCCAGCCGCTGCATGAACAAGGACAGTGACCAGGTTCAACCTGCATTTGTTAATAAGTCAGCACTTTATTATATCCATCATGTTTGACGACTGACGCAAACACATATTTCAAGGTAAATCCATGTGCAAGAGCATAATGTATCTGCAGGAACATTTGCCTGTATATATTTCATATGAGATGATTTAGTGCTTCAAATCAATTCCATAAACCATTTTCGTACATCTACAATTGTATGGAGTATCCACCGGTAGGATCTAAAGTAGAGATAGCAATGGGGCAGGGCTTACTTATCTAAAGTAGAGATGACAATTATATGCTTTAAAGGGTGTGCCACATCACCACCCGCAGCATGCCTCACAAACTCAGCAGGAGAGAGGAAGCTGCCATGGCACACACATACTAACCTCACCTCCTCTCCTTTCCTATACTCATATAAGAAACCTTCTATCCTCCTCCCATTGGGTCCATCTCCCTTTGTTGACACACATGGCATTTCATCCATCACATTCCTTTCCATCTCTCTTACCCCACTGAGCTTTCTTGTTTGCATTTCCTGCCGCCAATCGTCCCACAAACCACAACCAGCTTGATCAGTGGCTTCTCCTCCGTTGCCAGTTGTGGTGTTGCAGTAGCGATGACCACCTTCTGCTCAATATGGTCGGGCAATGACTGGATGGTGGCTGGGCTCTTTGCCTCCATGTGTTAACTCCACATTGATATGATATTGTCCACTTTGGGCCTAAGCCCTCATGGATTTGTTCTTGGGTTCTACCCAAAAGGCCTCATACCAATGGAGTATTTAGTCCAACTTATATGCCCATGATCTTTCCCATTCTAGCCGATGTGGGACTTTGGTTGCAAATCCCCAACAATTCTCCCCTCAAACAAAGGACCATATCTTTTTGGATATTTTTACAGGGCCTCCCCTCAAACGATCATCCATCCGTCCGCTCCATCGAAAAGAGCCAACTCGAGAGCCTCACCACGGATCTACCAATCGTGAGTACTGCGCTTTTCCTGTGCATCATTAGGCCCACCACCTTTTGTTTGGTGGTCTGAGGATTCTCCGGGCTAAGTCTGGGCCTGGGCTCTGATACCACTTGTTAGTACAGTGGACCACCACAAACTCCACATTGATATGATATTGTCCACTTTGGGCCTAAGCCCTCATGGATTTGTTCTTGGGTTCTACCCAAAAGGCCTCATACCAATGGAGTATTTAGTCCAACTTATATGCCCATGATCTTTCCCAATTCTAGCCGATGTGGGACTTTGGTTGCAAATCCCCAACACCATGAAACTACTCGACCCTACCAAGGTGAACACCCATTAAATAATTAAAATGAAATAGATACATATGTCAAATTTAAATATAAAAGCTATTGGTTCATAATGTCAGCAAAGGGTTCAAGCATGGAGTTTGGAACTTGTAGGCATGGAATGCAATGTTAATACAACCTTATACTTTGCAATGATTCTTTTTTGTTTTATGGATAGTCAGAATCTGTTTAGGATAATCAGATCAGCGTCATAGTTCACACTAAGACCTTACAATCCCACTCTACACAAGTTTGGCATGCATTCAAGTGGACCTTATAAATTGGTTCTCAACTTTCAAATTTGATGCCAATTTTGATTTGAACATCAGCTGTATAATTCACAAAAGGACCACCTTCCAAGCCCACCCTACACGGAAGTGGCATGCCTTCAAGTAAACCCTATAAATTGGTTCTAACTATGTTTTTAACTTTAATTCAAATTTTTCAATCCACCGGTAGCTCAGTAGTGAGGCATCTCCCTATCCACAAAAATGACCAGGGATTGATCCCTTACTCTGTTGGTTAGGGACATTTCCAGCGGTGTGTGCACTTTGCAAGAACATGTGTATGACCTGCATTCAACTTAGTCCTGTATCTCATAGAACCATCCAAATGAGCCATAGGCTAGAACCAGAGACATGATTTCAACATCAAATCTTTATAAATAATTTTTTTTATAAAACCTGACTCACAATTCACCCACGTAGACTGTATCTGATTCCATCTTGAGAAAGAGACTTAATGGTCCGAGTCAAGCAAAGCACTGTGGTAGCACTGTTCTGCCGATTAGATCTCAAATGTAGTTGGTGCAGTCATCTCTAAAGCATATAATTGTCATCTCTAAAGCAATGGAGCAGTCTTGGGTTGGGTCCATCTATCCCAATAACTATTCCCCGTTTGAAAGAGAAGAAAGTGGGGATGAAAAACATTTTCAAAATCCGACCTCTGCTGACCTCCAGTACAGAAATAGAACAATGGTAAAAGAAATAAATATAAGGGAAACAAAAAACAGATTACAGTGAGAAGTTGCTCATTGAAACTACAAGACTTTGCAACATTGACTTTAGCATACTTATCAATGCACTGGATTTGACTGATATAAGAACCCACTAGATGCATCATCATTGATTGATCGAAAACCAAGAAAATAAGTGCAGTTGTTTCGGCAGCAGACGATCCCAATTCTAAAGAATCCTCTTTACTTTTTCAAAATTATTACCAGGAAACAATTGGCCCCTGAATATTTAGAATGTGACTAACCTTAAGTTAAAAGCATCGTCGGACTAAGAACATTGCTGTCACACCCTTACGCATAATAGATGCTGCAACAATAGGATAAATTGAGGGCGGAACAGGCACTGCAGCACTTGCAGGAAGGATCTGTTCTTCAGTGTAAGTACCCAATGGATGGCCAGCATAAGCAACAAACATCTCCTGCTTTTCTGCTAGTTAATCCAGGACCTACAGCTGTCACCACTCCAACTGCCTCATCACCTGTAAATGAAAGACCATGGCATTTGAAAGCAGATGTATCAAAAGAAGTAAGGTTTTGGTCATACCACAAAGCAGAACTCAGCTAGATAACTCAATCCAAAAATCAAAATGAGGGGGGTTAGGGTGGGTTGTGGAGACCAACATATGTTTGTCATGCAGACAAAATTGTCAACTAAAAGGTATCCTTTTCAACAGGGAGAGTCCTAGTTGCATAGTTGGACACACTGTAATAATAAGGGCAAGGTAAAATGAAGAAATCCCTGTTATCCTTTCTACAAAAAGCACTAACTTTTAAACTGCTAATGTTTATACCACCATAGGTGATGTTTACATACACACACAGACTCAAAACATGACAGCACTAACACTCGACTAGTATAACTGCTAAGCACTACAGCACTAACACACAACTAGCTATTCAAAAGTACCCATGCAGTCAAAGAACCGTTCTACTTCATAAATCCAATCGAGAAAATCTTCAATAATCAAGAAAAGAAGTATAAGCATAGAGCAATAGATATGATATGCAAATATTTCATTTCTAGCATCGTGTTCTCAAATGAACGAGTCCCACCGGGTGTGCCAGCTTGATGGACAGCGCTTCTGCTCGGTTCTACCGAGGTCGGCGGACGTGGGAGTCCGTTGGATCCGACCCTTTCGTAACCGGGGGGCAAAGGCGTGCATCAACATTTTTTGTGTGGGTGTGCCAGATTTTCTATTTTTTACTTGGAATTGCAAGTGGTGATCCGGAGATCAACCTTCGCAAGTAAAAAAGAAATCAACTTCTTTCAAGTTTTCCATTGCACATATATTTAAGAAAAGAGACATTTTCTTGATTTGCCGTGAAAGGCGATTTTTTTTGGCATTTATAGCCGATTTTGGCGTTTATAGCCGATTTTTGGCGTTTATAGCCGATTTTGGCGTTTATAGGCGATTTACAATTCTTATCAATAATGAAAGACAAGAGCTGTGATTTTTGTCTCTTTTAAAAAAAATACAAACTACAATGAAAAGCAAGAAAATGAGGATCTAACTTCTCAGGAGATTGTGGAGGACCCATTCAGATTGACGGTCGCAAGCCATATGTGGACTTCGTCATCATCCATGCAGATGAGAACAGAGGATGCTATTGATTCGCTTAGCTTGGCTATAACCTCAGGTTTTTAGAGGACAAAGACCAAAAGGAGGTCCTATGTCCAATAAAAAGCCAAGTAGACGGGCTGAAAAGCCACGTCTAAGCCATTGGAGGCAGAAGGAGAAGGAGAAGGCAATGACCTTGGGGGGGGGGGGTACCCTCCCAAGGGACTTTTGTCACCTTGTAGCGGTGGTCGGTGTAGAACTTCTGCAGAGTTTTCTCTCTTCTTTCTCTGGATTTCTGTGCTTTTTTTCTGATCTGGGATCTGTCTTCTTTTTTGCCGATCTGGAATTCTTTGGAATGCTCTCCTATTTATAGGCTTTTAGGTAGCCATTTAGGAGAACTTATGAGCCCTAATTATCATAAAGCTACATAAAGGGAGGAGTTACAAGATTGAATTCTTTATTTTGTAACTCCTTTTCTTGGCTTCTGATTGGCCGGAGGAGATTGAGGGCTTTTAATCGCCTTTAATCGCCATGATGGGAGGAGTTTCATGGGTTAAATGCCATGAATCTCTTGACTTGTAACTCCCGAATGCTTGCTTCTGATCGGGCCGTCCAAAGAAATGGATTAATGACTGTAATAAAGCTAGTCAATTAATCGCATTAAGTGGTCGCCGAGCAGTTGAAGAGTCGCGGGCCGTGCCGCGTCTTTTGGGATTCTTCTGGCGATGATCAATGATGGATCTTCATGTAGATCGGCATCAGATGACCATGTAACTTTAGGTATTTGTTGTCAAAGCGGGTCGGTGCTATCTGTCCTGTCGATTTCTCGATCGGTCGGGTAGATAGCACACTTTTTGGTTGACCGGTTGGCGATCAATGTTGATTTTGATACTCTTGATGATTAACCCGTGATTTTGACGGATGTCAGAGGATTTGGTGTCTCAAAAGTATGAATTTTGGAAAATACCAGAGGTCGGACGCTTCGAATCGCGAAAAAAGGGCAAAAAACGGAGTTTCCGGGGCCCTCCCGGCGATCTCGGGCTCCAGGGTTGCCGGCGACCCGGGGGGGTTTTCCCCCCTTTTGTCCCGTTTTGTGTCCATTTTTGTTGTTTTTCGATTCTTTTTTCTTCTGTATTTTTCCTTGACATTTTTAACCATTTATTGGCCTGATTTCCCTGTAGAAAACCTGATGAGAATCCTTGCATTTTGTTTTGCAAAGTTTCTATTTTTCTGAGAAAGCCGAAGACTTTGTCGCGCAGAGCTGCCGATTTTCCGTCAGAAGCTGAAATTGGATCAAACGATGTCGGAATGACCTGAAATTTGGGGTGGAGCCTGCTGAGCAATAAATAAGACCAACCATAGGCTTTTGTTTGAGTTTTGAAGCCGTTTGGGGTCCTATCACCAGTAGCCTTACTTTTGTCGCGGCTTGATGTGTGGTCAACCGATGTCCGATTGACTTGAAATTTGACAGGGAACCTATTGGAGTCATTTTAAGATGATCCATAGGCTATGTCTTGGAAACCATGGTCCCGGGGAGTTTCGCCGCCGAGAGGCCTGATTTAGCTGTTCGAGGGTTGATGTAGGGTCAAACGTTGTCGGTTCGACTCGGAACTTGACGTGGAGCCTTTTGAATGTATTTTGAGACCATCCATCGGCTCTGATTGAAGATTTGGTGTCTCCGATGCTTTCGCCGCCAGGAGCTCCTTTTTGGCTGCCGGAGAAGCGAAGTTAGGCCAAATGATTTTGAAATAGCCCGAAACTTCTTGTGTACTCCTCTTTTGGCTGTCTTGAAGGATCTTGCAGTTTTTGTTTGATTCTGACAAGATTTGATTTTTTGGAAGTAGCATTGCCTATTTATGGCAGGTTGCAACTTCATGTAGCTTTTTGGATCTTGAAGAGGCAAAGTGACATTTTTGGTGTCAACATCCCTTACATGGACTTATCATTTCTCTTTTTTAATTTACGAACAGTAAATATTTCATTTCTTACTTTGCCTTTTTAAATATATTTATTTAGTTAGTTCGTCTTTGGTGATGCTAACATATTAATCAACATTAATATTCATTTTTTCAATATTTTGTAATATATCTTTCTATTATTTTGATTTAATTTATTTTTTTATTTTTAATATAGTTTTTAAACAATCACGTGTAATTACGTACCTAATATTTTATTTTAGCACAAAAAATATGGACTGAATTAGATCCAATATTATATATCGAATTAGACCCAAAATTCTTTTCTCATTTAGGCCCAAAATCTGGACTTGTTTAGACCCAATATTATGTCTTGAATTAGACCCAAAATCTGGCCTTATAAAGGCCCAAAATCTGACTTTAATTAGTCCCATTATATTTGTCGTTAATGAGCTGAAATTATGGCCAATTTCAGTTTTGAATTATAAATTATTCTCACGAATTAGGCGCTTGAATATCTAATTAATCAAAGGCCTGCAGTTAGACCTAATAACCAAATTAATAAGTTGTTATATTTGGAAATGCAATAAATCCTATGTCATTTAATAAATTTTTACATTTCTTAAACATAAGCATGAAATGAAAATTTTAAAAATAAACATTAAGAAAGAAACAGGAAAGGGATAGTAGATTTTGAAATTTAAAAAATAAAAACTCAGGAGTATGGCTTTGTATTATAATATTTCGATAGTATTGTATGGAGGAGGAGAAAAGATTACCTTTGTCCAACTTATTATATGAGGTTTGAGGTCAGCTTTTTCTTAGAGATTTGCTGGTCAGATCATTGTTAAAAGTAGATCTGCAAATTTAAAAAACAAAAATTCAATGCCTTGAATTAGAAATTTCTTGCATTTGTAAAAATACCATTGGTAATCAAATATACGGATTCATATGTAAGCACTAAAACAATAGTATTAGACCACTTTTTATTTTACGAATTAATAAGCCATCGAAGGCCAAAATAATTATATCCACGGCAGAGGACAAGGCCTGAACAGAGTTCACAAAATGTGAAAAAAAGTGCATGATTTGCAAAGCATTTGAACACGGAGGATAGCCAGAGAAATTGGGTGTTGTCTGCATGTCTTAGAGTCATTTGTAAAGGCCACCAAGTGTTAATATTCTGTTTCTCTATATCATACCATTAATTTAAACATGTTTTCTAATTTGGAAGGTGCATGAACGTTTCATTCTCTGATATTAGGAACCACATCCTAATCTTGTAAGCAGAGATAAGTGAAATGAAATGAACAAATAAATAAAAGAAAAAATTTAAATAAAGTTTCCAGGGTTAAATACTCAGAACTAAGAAATAAATTGATATGTTGTTATTCATTCTTGGTTAAATGGGAGGATGGAAATTCACTCATAGATTAGGATGCTCATGGGCTAGGGAAGCCTGTGCTCGACCCTAGCCCAGTTTACATTCGGGTGTATTTGTGCATTGCTTTTAAGCCCGTGGCTGATGTGGGAATTATTTTCCCTGATTATGAAATGAGTTAGACGTGATCTATTTCCTTAAAGTTGCCCCATGAAGACCCCAACAATGCTCATCTTTTCTTTTTTATTTTATTTTATTTTAATTCTGTTTTCCTCTCATTTTATGGTGATATTTCCAATCTTATTTTCTATCCCTTGATCCGAATAATACTCAAATGCATTCCATAGTGATAGTATATATTTACACCTCATGCCCAAGTGACCAACCATGCTCACAGCTATGATTGAAACTTGGGAAGCTCAGTTAGGAAGTGGCTAAACCCCAAATCCGACCTGGTAAACCCAACTTGATCAATTTAAATTGTAAATTCCCTACCCAAGTGCAAATTAGATTGAGCCAGGTTGACTTCTATACCCATATTTTTAGGCTTGGTCTGTTTTTCAAAGGATACAAAGTTTTAAATTAATAAGATTATTTAAATCATACAAATTATAATCTATAACAATATGAATTAGACAATAAACATACATATGCTAACATATGAATCGGGTACCTGGGTTAAATTGGGTAGCCAAAGCACCAAATAGAACCCAATTCGAAACTCGTGTTGGTTTGAAAATTCAGGCCCAAGTCCCACCTGAACCTGAGCAAACCCAATTCAAATTTCCCTTGTGAGTTTTTCTACAGAAAACCTCATATATTTTCATGAAATTTAAAAAAGTTGCCCTCTGTATTTTATTTTTTTACTAATATTTTTCTTAACTGACAGTCAAACTATTTAATATTTAACTGCTCCCACTCTCATTTTTATCTATAACGATTTTACCCAGTGTTTGAAGTATATTTGGGCGGTGGGTTCATGAAAGAAAAAACATCCTAACCTTGAATCTCCTCCTTTTTCATACTTACTTTAGAAGCACGTTTGGTTTTGTAACGTTTTCTCTTAAACACTCTTAAATCTCTCTTCTCCTCCTCTTAAACGTCACTTCTAATCTCCTTTCTCTTAACTTTCTTTTTTTTTTATTTCTAATAGGCTTATCGGCCCTAGCCAGAACTCATACATTCCTGCCAAATCATCCAACATCTCCACCAAATCCACGTTTTCATATCTTCTCTCCAAATCCAATTCCACATCCCTTACCGAAGCCACCATTCAGCAGTTAACTCAAATAAGAAAAATCGCCACCATTCAACAGTTAACTCAAATACATAGAACAGAATTTTCACTCAGCCACCCATTCAGAAAATCATAAATTAAAAATACAATTTGTTTAGCAAATCAACAAATTACTTGGAGACCATAAGTTGCAGACTGGTTCAATATCACCAAATCACCCAATTCATCAAAATACATTCAAGACTTAGATCATAAAAAAATCGATCAGTCTCGAAGACCCAGATCCAAAATATAACAAAATTCTTAACCCATTCCTCAGAAACCAATCTTTCACACGAACCTTTCCTTCCCCGAAATAGATACCCTAGACCCAAACATGAAAACCCCTATGGAAATACACACAGAAAGGAACCCACTTGGCACAAAACCCAAATATATCATATAGATTAAAAGGGAGGGAGGAAGTGAGAGGATGATAAGTGGATCTGGGACATACAAGAACGTAGCTGAACTTCTAGGGAGGCGACTCATCAGGCACAGTAGTTTGTCGTCCTTGGCGACATTGCTATTGATGTTGCTGCTATGAGATAGAGGTGTTCATTTGTAGAATATGAAGATGGTAAGCTTTTTTTTTTTTTTTTAGGAGGAATGAGGGTTTTGGATGGATGAGGAAGATGAAGAAGAGATAAAAACAAAACAACCCTAAGCAGGAGTTGATGATGATGAAAATGGAAGAACCGAAAGTCAGTTAGAATAGGAGACGAGAATGATAGCAGTTCCAACATTAGTTTGAGATAGCAGTTCCTAGAGAAGTGGGAAGACACGATGGTGGAGAGAGGAGAGGGTTATATGATTATATCTCTTAATTTCAGCCCTTGGATATGTTAGCAATCATACAACTTAAAGTAATAATTTCATACGAACACAGAACATACCTTTCTGGTCTCTGTAATTGTACAGTTCTGTTTGTCCAATTTCCACAGCAGTATTAATCCGAGCCTAGTGAAATCACTATGTCCTTAAGACAGATTTTCCCCCTCACAGTGCTGAAGGTTAAAAGGGAAACTGTCTCCCAAGATAGAACGGATTTTATCTTCTCTGGAAGGCAGCACTTCAATTCCAAAGAACAACGAACGCAGCAGTAGCAGACCAAGAACAGAGCAGAGGAAGAAGAGAGAAAAGAGATCAGAGATCTTGCTGTGTTTCTGTGTTGTCTCTCTCAAAATCGTCCACTATTTATAGGAGATTGGTGCCTCTGAAATGGAGTTATGCAACCCTTCTGAAAGGTAGCATCACTTCAGTTCATGTACTGCTTCATGAAAAGATGCAATGTTTCGAACCATTGCATCATTTGAAAAAGCCCATCTCATTAAGAAAAGCGTAGGCCCAATTCAGATTTGGGCTTTGTGAGCCGGGCCGGCGCGTGTGACCCGACCCGAACCGAACCGAGCCGAGCCGGCCGGACGGACGGCGGCGGCGGCGCGCGCGCGTGATTGTTGAGTTGACTGCGTTCCGTCTCCACGGAAAATTAGTGGTACCCCTTGGGGCCCAACCCTTATAGTCATACTTTCTCTATATATACTCAACATCTCTTTGGTTTTCTTCCAATGTGGGACAAGTGTTTTTCCTACTTTCCCTCATTCATTTCTTACTCATTTCATTTCAAGTGGGGTAACTTGGGAGACAAATTACTCATTCAATACTCAATGGATTTGTGTAATTCCAAGTTCCATGTGTTCACTACACTTTGAACTAATTACTAACCCATTTTTCTAACAATCCCCCACATGAATGAAAATTTGGCTTTTCACACATAAATAATGGATTCCTGTCCTATTACAAATGAAAAGATACTGCATCAGGTCAAGTAGCATGGGAGGCCTTGAACTTGCCGTAGTGAAAGACGATCGGATTTAATTGGACGATCAGTAGACTTTGATTAATGTCCTTGAACTGTCAGCCGTTTGTATAAATCTAGACAATCATCTTTACGCAGTACCTTCTCTAATACTGTTGGTTCTCACGTTTGTGTCCATTTTGGCCTTGAACACTTCTTGGTTTCAGATAGCGCTTTTGAGAACATATTCTCATAGAAGCGGCCCCACTTCGCACTAACATAGGTGATTTCTATAAAAAGTATCCTGCAATACTCCACTTAGAGAACATATCTTTCCAAGATATAGTAAATCATTAAAAGCTTATCTTATCCTGAGTCTCGCGGCAGATACGCACTGTATCCAGTGCTTACTGAGTCACAGACATAATTCAGTTGGCCCTTTGAACCTAGATCTTGGGATCTCCAGTCAACTAGGTTGGTTTTTCCATTATGAGGACTCTTTGTTGATTATCTTTAAAGGTTGCAAACCCATTCCCCTTGATAATCTTTCCACTTGCTCTCTTGTTAAACCTTTTGTAAGCGGATCCGCAATGTTATCTTTAGACCTTACATAGTCAATTGAGATAACTCCAGTTGAGAGCAATTGTCTAATGGTGTTATGTCTACGACGTATGTGTCGAGACTTCCCATTATATATGCTACTTTGTGCCCTACCAATAGCAGATTGGCTGTCACAGTGTATAGACACTGCCGGCACAGGTTTAGCCCAGTTTGGAATATCCTCTAAGAAATTTCGAAGCCATTCTGCTTCTTCTCCAGCCTTGTCCAATGCGATGAATTCTGATTCCATAGTGGACCTTGCTATGCACGTTTGTTTTGAGGATTTCCAAGAAATAGCTGCACCTCCAAGTGTAAAGACATATCCACTAGTGGATTTTGAGTCTTTAGTGTCAGATATCCAATTAGCATCGCAGTACCCCTTCTGGAACAGCTGGATATCGGGTATAGTGCAGACCATAGTTCTGAGTATACTTTAAGTATCCCAAAACTCTAAGAATGGCAGTCCAGTGATCTTTGCCAGGATGACTCGTATATCGACTTAACTTGCTCACAGAGTATGCTATGTCAGGTCTTGTACAGTTCATGACATACATTAAACTACCAAGTATACGAGAGTACTCTAGTTGAGATACACTAATACCAGTATTTTTTGCTAAATGAAGATTTACGTCAACTGGTGACCGTTTTGGAGTGATGTTATATGCCTTGAACTTTTCAAGAATTTGCTCAATGTAATGAGATTGTGATAGAACAAGTCCATCTCGTGTCCTAGAAATCTTAATTCCTAGGATAACATCCGCAACTCCTAAATCTTTCATATCAAACTTACTGGACAGCATTTGTTTGGTGTATTTTATGACATCCATATTACTACCCAAAATTAGCATATCGTCGACATAGAGACAAACAATGACACATCCTTTTTGAGTGTTTTTGACATAAACACATTTGTCACACTCGTTTATTTTGAAACCGTTTGACAACATTACATTGTCAAATTTCTCATGCCATTGCTTTGGTGCTTGCTTTAATCCATATAAGGATTTAACAAGCTTGCAAACTTTCCTTTCTTGGCCAGGAGCAATAAACCCTTCGGGTTGTTCCATGTATATTTCTTCATCTAACTCACCATTCAAGAATGCCGTTTTTACATCCATTTGATGTATCTCAAGTCCATGTATAGATGCTATTGCTATCAGCATCCTTATGGACGTTATTCTTGTAACTGGAGAATAAGTGTCGAAATAATCGAATCCTTCCTTTTGTCTAAAACCTTTGACCACAAGTCTGGCTTTATATTTGTCGATTGATCCATTAGTCTTAAACTTCTTTGTGAATATCCATTTATATCCCAAAGTCTTGGAACCATGTGGTAAATCCACTAATTCCCATGTATGATTTTGTAATATGGATTCAATCTCACTATTTATTGCTTCTTTCCAATAAGTAGATTCAGGAGTGGACATAGCCTCCTTGAACGTTTGGGGTTCATTTTCCAACATGAATGTTAGAAAATCAGGTCCAAAAGATGTTGACGTCCTTGACCTTTTACTACGTCTAGGTTCCTCCTCAATTGCACTTTGTTTAGGATGGTAACTAGTTGTAGCATCTAAATTTCTCTTTGATGAACTTGATGTTAAACATATGTTATACGGAAATGTATTTTCAAAGAATGAAGCATTCCTTGACTCAATAATTGTATTAACATGTATATCTTGAATCTCTGATTTATGAACCAAAAAACGATATGCACTACTATTGTTTGCATATCCAATGAATACACAATCAATAGTCTTGGGTCCTATTTTCACCTTCTTAGGTTTAGGAACTTCCACTTTAGCAAGACACCCCCACACTTTTAAGAATTCGTAGGAAGTCTGATGACCTTTCCATAATTCGTAAGGTGTTTTAAGTGTCTTTTTGTTAGGAATCTTGTTGAGAATGTAATTGGCGGAAAGCAAGGCTTCCCCCCACAAATTCTGGGGTAAACCAGAACTTAACAACATAGCATTCATCATCTCTTTAAGAGTTCGGTTTTTGCGCTCAGCAATACCGTTTGATTGAGGTGAATAAGGAGCCGTAGTTTGATGAATGATTCCATGTTCAGAACATAGACTTTCAAAAGGTGATTCATATTCACCCCCTCTATCGCTTCTTATGGCCTTAATCTTCTTGCTTAGTTGATTTTCAACTTCATTTTTATAGTGTTTGAACACTTCAATTGCCTCATCTTTACTTCTTAATAAGTAAACATAACAGTAGCGAGTGCTATCGTCAATAAAAGTAATGAAATACTTTTTACCGCCTCTAGTAGACACAAACTTAAGATCACAGATATCTGTGTGTATTAAGTCCAGAGGTTCGGTATTTCTTTCAACAGAATGAAAGGAGGATCTGGTCAATTTGGATTCTACACAAGTTTCACATTTGTGGTGTGGGTCTATTGTTATCTTTGGTATAGAGTTCAAGTTAATTAATCTACGTAAAGTATCATAATTAACATGTCCTAATCTACCATGCCATATGTGTGAACACTCAATCAAGTAAACAGAAGTTTGAACTTTATTAGCGCTCTTTGGCGCAATGGTGAAACATGACATCTTAAAGAGCCCATCCTGAAGATAGCCCTTACCCACAAATACATCATTCTTAGTCAGCACAAATTTATCAGAAACAAAGACTAACTTAAACCCATTCTTGCTCAGCAGCGACCCAGAAACCAAGTTCTTGCGAATGTCAGGCACATAGAGTACCTCATTAAGAGTCAGTTCCTTCCCAGAAGTCAGCTTCATCACCACCTTTCCTTTACCTTCAACCTTGGATGTAGAGGAGTTCCCCATGAAGAGTTGTTCTTCCTTTTCTACAGCATGATAGGTGGTGAACATGGACCTGTTGGAGCAAATGTGGCGAGTAGCACCAGTGTCTACCCACCATTCTCTTTCGTTTCCAACCGTGAGACATTCAGAAACCACAGCAGATAGGTTTATGTCATGCACGTCAGCAGAAAGCTTATCCATTGTTATATGAGCTTCAGTCTTTTGCTTCTTGAACTTCTTTGGCTTGCGACAGTCACTAGCCCTGTGTCCAGCCTTTCCACAGTTGTAGCACTTGCCCTTGAACTTGGTAGGTGCACTCTTTTCACCTTGAGCTTTCTCTTGGTGCTTCCTCTTTTCTTTTTGGCCTTCTATAACATTAGCCTTTGCCACCATAGGATCTTTACCCTTCTTTTCAGATAGACGGTTGTCTTCCTCTATCCTTAGACGGACAATTAGTTCTTCAAGATTCATATCTTTGCGTTTATGCTTAAGATAGTTCTTAAAATCCTTCCAAGATGGTGGTAATTTTCCAATCATAGCAGCCACTTGGAAAGATTCTCCTATGGTCATTCCTTCAACAATGACATCATGTAGGATCACTTGAAGTTCTTGAACTTGGCTTATGACAGACTTACCATCCGTCATTTTGAAATCAAGAAACCTGCCAACTATGAATTTCTTCATGCCAGCATCTTCAGTCTTGTATTTCTTGTCCAAGGAATCCCAAAGATCTTTAGCCGATTGGAACACACTATACACATTGTATAATGAGTCTGCTAATCCACTTAGGACATAATTTCTACATAAGAAATCAGCATGCATCCAAGCATCTTTGGCCAAAACCTTTTCCTTGTCAGTTTCATCATTACTTACTTCAGGAGCCTTATCCCAAAGAAATTTTGCCAAGTTCAGGGTGGTTAGATAGAAGAGCATCTTCTGTTGCCAACGCTTGAAATCAGTTCCAGTGAACTTTTCAGGCTTCTCCCCATGAGGAACAGAGTTGGTAACAACAGGAGCAGTAGGAATTACTAGTGTTGATTCCATTTCTTTCTTTCTTTCTGTAACAGAAATACAGTTTACTTAATCCTTACAATCAAAAAGAAAACAGAAACAAATTCTGTTCGTAAGTAGAAGAAGAAGTGGCAGAAAAGATCACTTATTTTTAAGAAAGAAATCTGTCTTAAGTTGTTAGCAATCATACAACTTAAAGTAATAATTTCATACGAACACAGAACATACCTTTCTGGTCTCTGTAATTGTACAGTTCTGTTTGTCCAATTTCCACAGCAGTATTAATCCGAGCCTAGTGAAATCACTATGTCCTTAAGACAGATTTTCCCCCTCACAGTGCTGAAGGTTAAAAGGGAAACTGTCTCCCAAGATAGAACGGATTTTATCTTCTCTGGAAGGCAGCATTTCAATTCCAAAGAACAACGAACGCAGCAGTAGCAGACCAAGAACAGAGCAGAGGAAGAAGAGAGAAAAGAGATCAGAGATCTTGCTGTGTTTCTGTGTTGTCTCTCTCAAAATCGTCCACTATTTATAGGAGATTGGTGCCTCTGAAATGGAGTTATGCAACCCTTCTGAAAGGTAGCATCACTTCAGTTCATGTACTGCTTCATGAAAAGATGCAATGTTTCGAACCATTGCATCATTTGAAAAAGCCCATCTCATTAAGAAAAGCGTAGGCCCAATTCAGATTTGGGCTTTGTAAAAAGTAAGAAATCTGGGATCCAAAAAATAAATAAACCAAGTCCCAGCCCAGCCCAGCCGGGCCGGGCCGGCGCGCGTGTGACCCGACCCGACCCGGGCCGGCGCGCGTGTGACCCGAACCGAACCGAACCGAGCCGGCCGGACGGACGGCGGCGGCGGCGCGCGCGTGATTGTTGAGTTGACTGCGTTCCGTCTCCACGGAAAATTAGTGGTACCCCTTGGGGCCCAACCCTTATAGTCATACTTTCTCTATATATACTCAACATCTCTTTGGTTTTCTTCCAATGTGGGACAAGTGTTTTTCCTACTTTCCCTCATTCATTTCTTACTCATTTCATTTCAAGTGGGGTAACTTGGGAGACAAATTACTCATTCAATACTCAATGGATTTGTGTAATTCCAAGTTCCATGTGTTCACTACACTTTGAACTAATTACTAACCCATTTTTCTAACAGGATATATATATATATATAGATTCAAGGGCTCAAAATGTCCTAGGATTCAAACAATGAGCTGCCATATTATATAGATATGAGAAGCTATAATGTGAGAAATGGCAGTCTACACTTGATTCATCGCGTGGATGACTTTTTTACTCGGCTTCATGAGAGAGAACCTTTTACAACTAGCATATTTATCTGTGTACTTCCAGTGGAAAGACTCTTTTTTGTTTTTACCCAGCTTAGGGGTGCCGGGAACAGCCCTATGGAAAGACTTTTATCCTCTGGTATTAGAGTACATCCCATATGTTTGTAGATAAACAAATACCACTACAAAATATACATGTTTCAATGCACCTCTTAAGTTATGGCATAGACCATCCTGCCAAATTAGACAAGGACATTCGGAAACACCTCTCTAACAATGGCCTTAGTGAAGATGTCCACCAATTGATCATTTTATTTCACGTGCAGTTCGGATAGGATTAGCCACCTCTTTTTCCCAAACAAGATGACAATTAACAGAAAAAATGCAATTTTTACCAAAAAAAGGAAAACAGGAAAGTGCAATGCCCTCATGGAAGATAAGATTTTCACAGCAAAATGCATGGCCCCTTCATTTTCCAAATCATACAAGGCCAAGAAATGACAAAAGAAAACAAATAACAAAAAATAGCGAAGAAAAAGGAAAAGATTTTAGCATCTCTTGCAAAGTGCAACTCAGCCCATAAGAAGCATGGATCAGAATGGTCCACCTTCGATTTTCCAAGTGATCATATGAACTGGATTTCCAATTGGTCTTCCTCAACACAATCTGGAGGCTGAGATCCATACCATGTGATGATGATCAAGATAATCCAATGATCCTAAAGGAGAGGTACAATATCGATTAAGGTCAGATGCTTCTAAACTTTCTCTATATTATTTATATAATAGTGGGTTAAACTTTTACTAGAAAATCTGCGCAATGAATCTTATCCACTATTTATCTTTTCGTTAGAGAAAGGCCAATATATAAAGAAAATAATAAGGGTAAATTAGGGAGAGATCCCTCATTATTGGGCTATAAAGTCTCTAGGACACATCATTACGGTTTAAGGCCTAGAGTCCCTTCCGCATGGAATTAAATCAGGCGGTGGTCCCTAAGCATGTGACATCATATTTTTTATGACATATTTACCCTTCTAACCATTTAAATGGGTGTGTGGTCCCTAAGCATGTGACATCAGATTTTTTATGACTTATTTGCCCTTCTAACCATTTAAATGGGTGTGTGGTCCCTAAGCATGTGACATCACTGTCTTTCCCGGATTATTTTTACAAGTCCTTACCATCTGTAACGGGTTGGGTCTTGGAGCATGGCAAGTGAACTACTTCATAATCCTCATGGCTAGTCCTAGAACAGCATTGATGAAAGTCTTTCTTTCTCGACATTGGAAGAGCACATTGATGGAAGACATTGTTTCAATAGAAATGAAGAGCCAGAGAAAAAAAGTAAGAGATTGCTTGAACAACTGATTGCATAAAGTCACATAGGACAGGTTGCTAGATTCAATTAAATTTTTATCAAAGCTAGATAAATTCAAACTAAATCTAGTCAAACCAAACCAAATCTAGTTAGATAATATCATATCAAAGTGACATAACTTGTTTTCAAATTGGTTGTGATTACAGATAAATTCATATAAACTCAAATAAACTCATGCCAAAGTCAAATACGTTCACATCAAAGTTAGATAAATTCGCAGGAAACTCAGATAAATTCACTTAATTCGTATCAAACTCAGATAAATTCAAAGCAAACACAAATAAATTCATATCAAACTTAGATAAATTCGTACCAAACACAGATAACATTATGCCAAAGTCATATAACACATACAAAACTTAGATAAATTCACAGCAAACTAAAAAAAACTCATTTAACAACTCAAAAAAACTCATGCCAAAGTCAAATAAGTTCACATCAATGTTAGATAAATTCACAGCAAACTCAGATAAATTCACTTAATTCATATCAAACTTAGATTAATTCAAAGCAAACACAAATGAATTCATATCAAACTTAGATAAATTTGTACCAAACACAGATAACATCATGCCAAAGTCATATAACATCATGCCAAAGTCATATAACACATACAAAACTTAGATAAATTCACAGCAAACTCAAAAAAACTCATGCCAAAGTCAAATAAGTTCACATCAAAGTTAGATAAATTCACAGCAAACTCAGATAAACTCACTTCATTCGTATCAAACTCAGATTAATTCAAAACAAACATATATAAATTCATATCAAACTTAGATAAATTCATACCAAACACAGATAACATCATGCCAAAGTCAAATAATATTATGCTAAAGTCAGATAACACATACATCAAAGTTAGATAAATTCACAGCAATCTCAGATAAACTCACTTAATTCGTATCAAACTCATATTAATTCAAAGCAAACACAAATAAATTCATATCAAACTTAGATAAATTCATACTAAACACATAACATCATGCCAAATTCAAATAACATTATGCCAAAGTCAGATAACACATACAAAACTCAGATAACACATACATCAAAGCTAGATAAATTCACAGCAAACTCAGATAAATTCACTTAATTCGTATCAAACTCATATTAATTCAAACAAACACAAATAAATTCATATCAAACTTAGATAAATTCATACCAAACACAGATAAGATCATGCCAAAGTCAAATAACATTATGCCAAAGTCATATAGCACATACAAAACTCAGATAACACATACATCAAAGTTAGATAAATTCACAGCAAACTCAGATAAATTCACTTAATTCGTATCAAACTCATATTAATTCAAAGCAAACACAAATAAATTTATATCAAACTTAGATAAATTCATACCAAACACAGATAACATCATGCCAAAGTCAAATAACATTATGCAAAAGTCAGATAACACATACAGAACTTAGATAAATTCAAAGCAAACTAAAAAAAACTCATTTAAAACCAAGTTGAATACATTTTAAAGTCAAATAAAATCTTGTGAAATTCAGTTAATTTCATACCAAACTCATTATTTCATAAGAAACTCATATAAACTTAATAAAAACTCGGAGAAAATCGTTTCAAAGTCACATAATTTCATTTGAAACCTTGTTTAATTAATAACAAACATAGTTAAATTGAAATCAAACTCAGAAAAATAATATAATATACAGATAAATTCATTTAAAGTCCTATTTAACTGATCATAGACTAAGATAACTTTATATAAAGCTTAGATAAATACATGTCACAGTCAAATAATTTCAGATCAAGCTCAGATAAATTCAAACTAAAACTTAGATAAACTTTCAATTAACTTTAAGTCAAGATGATTCGATTGCTTGAGGTCACTGATGAGTTGATTTTACTTCTTTGTGCAATTTCCTTCATCTTTGATTTTAGAATCTTTATTTTGCTTAAATTTCGGAGTGTATGACGGAATATTTTAAAGCAATGTATGTTTGGTGACGTATAGAGTATATAAAGAGAGGGCATTTTTGTCTTTTTGACTCATTAAATGTTAAAAGGGGACCACTGCCTTTATGAGAAAATGACCTGTACCACAGGCTATAAAACGTACTGTTGAGGGACCTTTCACCAAATGCCCCAAATAATAAATATAAATATAAACTTGATAGCTGGCCATTATGCTTGTATTTATCATGAATTGATAGTTGTTATCCAAGCCAAACAAGAAAGAAAGATCAAGCAAATAAAAGAAAATCATATAGCTTTGCAGAAAAAAGAAATGAATTTAAGTCAATTGGGGGTTTTACAGATTTTTCATTAATTAAGGCTTGCAAACGAAAACATAAACATACAATTCAAAATTAAGGCTTGCAAACGAAAACATACAATTCATTACTAGAACGGATTGATCCAGTGCATTAGCCACAAACATTGTCGTAGTACAACTGGAAGCTAATAATATTAGGGATTGTTACGAAAAAATTAAGCTTAAATCTTAATTAAATGATTTTATGAAGAAAAATTATAAAATGACGGGGTAATTGTTCGTATATTTTTTTGGGATGAAATCACCCAAGTTGACGATATCGTCAATTGGTTGACAATAACGTCAACTTTCACGGCAAAAAATGATATTTTGTTCTATCTTCTTCTACCTAGTGATGGAAAGATTATGAAAGTCATTGCATCTTGTGTCCTAGTGTTCATCCTTAAGCAGTCTTGGCAATCTTCCTTAGGTGTGTGGGTCTCATGCTTAGTTTCTATACATTTGTTCCTTCCTTCGTAAGAGTTTTGAGAGTTCGAGTTTGGAGTGCAAGGTGTTCCATGAAATACCTAAATGAGCATTTTCTCTTGAAGTGAGGTTGGAGGGGATGAACTTAGGTAGCTTTTGGTTCGCTGCAATGAAGGTCAGAATGGAATGGTCATTCCAACGGAATAGTCATTACAGCGTTTGGTTCGCAATAAATTGGCGGAATGACCATTACCTCGAGGATCCCATTCTCTTATATAGAGGAATGGCCATTCCATTGGGGATGGGAAGGAATGGTCATTCCATTCCTTTCTACTTTTCGTTGAGACCAAAATACCCTTGTTTCACATCTATCACTATTATAAAAGAGAAGAACTTGTGTGGCCCCTCCCACCTATATAATAATATAATCAATACATCATCATCATCATCATCATCATTATTATTATTATTATTATTATAAGATTATAAAAGAGAAGAACTTATGTGGGCCCTACCTATATAATAATAATATAATCTATACATTATTATTATTATAATAAGATTATAAAGAAGAAGAACTTGTGTGGGCCCCACCTATATAATAATAATATAATATATACATTATTATTATTATTATTATAAAATTATAAAGGAGAAGAACTTGTGTGGGCCCCACCTATATAATAATATAATCAATACATTATTATTGTTATTATTATTATAAGATTATAAAAGAGAAAAACTTGTGTGCACCCCACCTATATAATAATAATATAATCTATACATTATTATTATTATTATTATTATTATTGTTATTATAAGATTATAAAGGAGAAGAACTTGTGTGGGCCCCACCTATATAATAATAATATAATCTATATATTATTATTATTATTATTATAATAATAAGATTATAAAGGAGAAGAACTTGTGTGGCCCCACTTATATAATAATAATACAATCTATACATTATTATTATTATTATAAGATTATAAAGGAGAAGAACTTGTGTGGGCCCCACCTATATAATAATAATATAATCTATACATTATTGTTATTATTATTATTATTATTATTATAAGATTATAAAGGAGAAGAACTTGTGTGGGCCCCACCTATATAATAATAATATAATTTATACATTATTATTAAGAACAAAATGAAAACTTGCGTGGGCCCCACTTAGATAATAATAATATAACCTATATATTATTATTACTCTTCTAAAAGAGAATAACCTATGTGGGCCCACCTATAGAATAATAATATAATACATACATCATCTACCAAGGGTATTTTGGTCATACTTATGTAAAATTTATTCCATTCCAGGCATCATTCACGCATACCAAACGCAGGAACATGAATTAGTGGGTTGATTCCTCTAGCGTACCAAACGCTGGAATGGTAATGACTATTCATGGCTCATTCCATTCCAGACTCATTCCGGTCTCCATTCCATTCCCGCCTACAACCATTCCAGCGAACCAAACGCTACCTTAGGTATGCTTTTGTGAACATTAAGAGTTGAAGCTATATGTTTGGAGAGATTTCGTAGGTTTTGATATTCGTGAGCAACATAGAGGGAGCCATGTTGGCCAATCTTTGCGTAGTGAATATGAGGTTTTCATGTACGTATTGTATTTTTTGTGTTGAGTTTTAGAACCCAATAGTTCTTTTATTTTCTTAATCTGTAATCTTTAAACTAGCTTTAAGAATGTATTTGATAGTGGATGGATTGAACACACTTCATTATGTGATTTGTGAAAGACTTGTCAAACCCTTCTTCTTTGATGCATTCATCACCTCCTTTTGGTTTTTCTTCATTTATTTGAAATGGGTATTCATCTTCTGCCAAATTTCAATGTTATCCCCTCCAAACCTAAGATAATTAGGTATGAAAACCATTAAAGAAGAAGAATAAAAGTTACAGGAGTTTGACGATATCATCGACCAATATCGTCAATTGGATTGATGAAATCATTAACTAGGGTAATTTAGTCAAAAAACATATACAAACAATTGTCTCGTCATTTTTATGGTTTTTCTTTATAAAACCGTTTAATTATGGTTTAAACTTAATTTTTTCGTAAAAACCCCATAATATTATAAAGCGGTTACGTGGGCTTTAGCTGATTATGTTTAAACCTAGAGTTTCTTTTATATATATATATATACCCCCCGAAGTTTCTATGATTTGCAAATAGGCCCATACCTTTTTTATTACAATACCTTTTCATGTCCTCAAAATCAATAGAGGTTTTTACTAGAAAATTCCCAGTATTTGTCCGTTGCACGAATTAGTGCCTCGGAAATAGCACCACACAAACGGGGTCCGTTAAACCCCGTTTGGTTTTTTTTTTTCCAATATGAAACGAGTGACGCTAGCGTCTCTCAGTGTAAAAATTAGTGATGCTAGCGTCACTCTTCGGCTTTTTTTATACCCCAAGCCCTTTCCTTTTCCATTCTTCCTCTCCCATTCCTTCCTCTCCCGATCATCTCCGAGCCGCAGCACCAGAGCTCCAGCCAAAGTAGCACCGTCGAGTATTCCAGCCGCGGCAACGCTCCACCTCCTGCGCCGCTTCCGCCCCCGGCGCAGCCTCTCGATCCCTTCTCATATTGGCCAAGGGATGAAAATTATCAATCCCTGCCAACCGTTGATAAGAGTAGGTGTTAATCGCCTATATTGACCTGATAATGTTTTGATCTGGAAATAAAATAACAGCTAGTACGAGTACTGGCTTGTATCAGTCTCTATCAATGTGTTTTAAGAACACTAAAACCACTGGAACATGCACATCGGCCTCAACTATGGACCCATGTTCAAGTTTGAAGGTTTCAGGGGCATTTGTGCACCCTTAACACATAATCTGGCATGCTTCCGATTCACTGATCATTTGTAAGTCTTTAATTGGTTTTGCACAAGGATTGGATCAGTGGGTCCCAGGATCATGATCGCTTCTCGTTCCAGTAGATGGTCGGATCTGTTACAAATTTTCCCCTCTTCTATTTCGATCAGATCGTCGGTTAGCGGATCCGTTACTCGGCGCCGTGCAGAGCGAATCAATACTAAAAAAAGAAAAAGAAAAATGGCGGGAGCAATACTTCCGTAGTAAAAGTGTTACGGGGCACTAAAACGTGCAACGGACAAATACTGAAAATTTTCCAATAAAAACCTCAAATCAATATTTCTATTGAGAATGGGTAACCACCAAGAGATCTGAATTGAACTTTTTATAAAAATGACACCTTTGCCCTAACATCCATTAAACAAAAATGAGTATATTATTATTTACAAAATTATTATTGATCCCAAGTCCTAACAGTCTCTCTCAATAACTCTTTAATGCACATGAAGCCAAATGATATATTTTGAGACTTTCATCAATCTAGCGGTGGGTTGTGCATGGATTGGATCAATTATAGCCAATTATAAGCACAGACATTGATTATTATTATGATCTATGGGTTTAATGAAATTGACCTTGTACTGATAAGAAATATTTACATACGGTTATTCTCTCACTAAATGTAATTATTAATCTTATAAGCTTTAGAAAAAAATAAGTCCAAGCTTTTGATGCATGTAGGAATAAAGAGATGGGCAAAAGTGTCATTGCACTCTAAAGACTTTTTGGTGGTGGGAAGGCTACTAATTTTGAGGACACGAAAAGAATTAAGATGCAAAGGCAGGGGCCTATTTACAAATACTAAAATCATATGGATCTAATTATAAATCATAGAAACCTTAGGGGGTATATGCAAAAAGCTCTTAAAAGGGCCCAATTGTGCCTCTTACAAACCCAACACTCAAGGTCTACATATGAGTTACATCAATATCTGATAGCAATGACACGACTACTTATTTGGTTAACATCGAATGTAAAAATAGTGTTGTACTCTTTCTTCATAGTAGAAAGTGATCAATCAGAGTAGTAAATGGGCTTAAGTTATTTTGGTAAATGAGTAAATGGTCAAAGTTGGAGATGTAGATAGGATCGACAATACAGTTGTCCATTTCTACTGTCATTTTTTTTAATGGTTCCATTTCTGCTATCAAGAAATACATTCTACTATGAATGTGCCTCAACAAAATTCATTTCTGCTTTTCATTTTGGGGACAGACGTGTAATAAAAAACCAAGACAGACGATGTTTCACCGAGAAGACGGGGGGTCGGTCTTATGTTTCTGATAATGGGAAGAACGTAGACACAGGTTAGGAACTAGGAAGAATGACTGATATTTGAGAGTGATTATTGAGTTTCTAGTGGGACTCACTTCATGTTGGGTCAGTCCCAAGTGACCCAAGTCAGGATTTGAGTTTGGGTAGATTTGGAGTAACTTCTTTTTTTGTGATTGGGGAGGGTCTGTTAAAGTCTGGAACTTTAAATTCTCTTTAGAGATTGGGATTTGGAAGTTTTTGATATATAACTTCTAACAATAATCTTTTAGGGCATTTGAATCCATTCAGACAAGAATTCCTCAGGTTCTTGATATTAAGTAGAACTGACAAGAGGGAAGGGGATATTAATCCCTCTCTTGGTCTCTTTCTCTGAGGACGTTACTATAAGGAGTGAGATGAATAGGATCTTTCTCCATGCTCACACAATATATAAAAATTAGGGAATTTTACCAAAAAAGTGTCGGTACAGTCATTTTATACAGATTTAGTGTCAAATACACGTATATGACCATTATAGTGTTCGTACGGTGATTTTTTACTATTGTACCCCTCCTCCTTTCGAACGACATCGTCATCTATTTTCTTTTTTCTTACTTCTTTCTTCCTCATTCCCGCCAGAGCTTCTCCAGCCCTTCTCCCGCGTCTTCCTCTCTCCTTCCTTCGGCTCCCAGCTCTCTTTCCCTTCTTCCTCTCCGGCTTCGCCGATCCCTGCTCTCTATTTACCCCTTCCTCTCCGGCTTCGACATTCACCGTCAGAACTATCCAATCAATGGCCAGGAATCAAAGTGCAGCACCATCATATGAATAAATCGAGGGCCCAGATGATTGAGATGCTGATGATCGTTCAAGCTCGTGAACTTTTACGCTCAGGTTTCTTAATGTATGTTTTTTATGTCATCTCCTGCTATTTATTCCAGCACCCCACCTCAATCTATTCCCATTCAGTTGTCTAATAGTTGAGAAAAATATAAGTATTGGCTGTAATGAAAAAGGGAATGTCTGAAAAGTACATTCTTGCACAGACAACTAATCTTTTGTGAGATAGGTGGTTTTATTCTCTTTGTTCCTCTTCAGTGTCTGGCAACTCTACATCCGTCTCTTGTCGGCGGAGTTGTTGGAGAAGATCTTGCATATGAAAGAGTGTTTCTGTAGCCAATAAAGGTGAGAACTTGCTTAACATAACCGTTTTGGTTTTTTTGCAACAAATTTAGACTGTGTTATGTCAGTTTTTTCTCTCTCGTCCTTGTTGCTGAGAATGTCTTTCAACAAATTTGTTGTAGAGTTCTGTCATTTTTTTTCTTTTCACTTCACGTTCATATTGCATGTTGGGTTTTCAGCAAATATCCATGTGTGAGAATTGTCTTGTACTATGTCCATTCTTACTGGAACTGTATGCGCATTTAATGGTTAATTTTTTGAAACTAAATGAAAAGCTTGATAGACTATAGTGTGCAAGCCCCTATTGCTCCTGCTGAAGTTTCAGTAATGGTGCCGAGCCTTGCACTTTGTAGGGAAAAAAAACTATATATTAAGTATTGCAATCTTGATGCCTCAAACATCAAACAGAATCTGCCAAATGTTGATGCAGCTTGTATACATTGTACCTATTTTAGCATAAGTCCCAGTTAAGTAATGATGCTGCATTCAATTCGTCCAATGGCAATTCTGCTTTTGATATATGATGATATGCATCTGCTTTTTCATTGAAAGAATATGAAACGACAGAGGTCTTTGTTCGGGTCAAGAAGGCAAAAGGAAAAGTGTTATGTTTTGAAATTCATGTCTTCTCAGCCACCTTCGAAGTGATCAAAGCTCTAAATCACTGTGAGGAATGGTCACTGATTCTGTTAATTTGGATTGTTTTTTTTTTTTTTGTTTTTTTTCTTTGGGAATTGCTTATCTGTATATAGCTTACATTAATTTTGTTCCTACAACTTTTATTGTGTATGTGCATTTCATCTACTTAAAATGCACTGTTCTCATGATGATTTTGAGTGGACGGGTACCGTTCCGGACTTCAAAGCCTTTATTTTAACAGCACACAATCTTTATGATTGTTTTGATTTTTTTATTTTGTGCAAGACTACATATATGCCTTTAGTTGTCTTTCACATTCATCTTTTGAAAGAAATTTACAATGAATTTGACTATAATAGTTTTTTATCCAACTGCTCATATTGCGTGCTCCTATTTCCAATGGCTAGACATTGACCTTACCCAATCCGGTTATTTCCTTTTGTCTACCTTCTTACCCATCGTTGCCAAGGTTCTTTTTTGGTCCCCCTCAATATATTCACTTTTTTTATGTACAAATATTCTCAACAGTCATTTATATAGAATGTAGTGATTTCTTTCCCAATAAATAATTATGTGTAGAATATGGTCATAGATTTCCAAAAACCAATATTTTTCAACCAATTTTTCGGGTTTGGTCAGCGAATTACTAATGGCCCTTTTCCCTAGTTGATAATATTAGACTCCAATAATATGGACTAACAATTAGGTTATAGCAAGACGTTAAGAATGCTGGAGAAAACGAATTTGTTAGCACCCTCATTCGTATTTTTTCATATAATTGAGGTTGGAATCAATATATGTGTGAAGTCCGTAAGTCTTTCTTCATATTTTAAGCACCCAAATATATAACCATTATCCTTTTGTTGTAGGCTGCAAAAAATTTGTTGTGTATCTATAAATTACTGAAACGATATCGTTATCAGAAAAAGTGAAATAAATAGTCCTTCTCATTGTTCATCCATACGAATATAAAATCAACAATGTTTTGTTGACGGATACCATAATTGGAAGAAGAAAATAACAAATATGGTAACGATATCATTATCAAATAACAATTTCCTTTAGCTCAAAATTGAGTGAAATCAAGAATCGTCCTCATCGTTTATGTATCTCAATATAAAGTGACCCCTGCTGTATTGTTGAACACCACGATTAGATGAGGAAAATAAAGAGTGATATCATTATCAAAGAACAATTTCTTTTTTGTCAATAAGCTAAGTTGATGTAAATGGTGAGTGCCTCTCATTGGTTATGTATTTCAATATTAAGTTAGCAGTGTTTCGTTCGTATGAGTTTTGGTAAGCTAATTACTAATGGGCGTTTTCCCCTAAGCGGTGTTTTCAGATTCAAATTATTCGCAGTAACATACAAGCATTCCACCACCGTTTATGCATCTCGGTATAAAGCCTGCATTTTTTTACATTGTTGGATACCATAATATGGATGAAGAAAATAAACATTATAGCAGCGATATCGTTATCATATGATATTTCCCATAATTCACATTGGTCGAACTTGACTGGCTTTGTGACTCCCTTCTCGTTGTTCGTTATCATATGAAATTTCCCATAATTCACATTGGTCGAACTTGATTGGCTTTGTGACTCCCTTCTCGTTGTTTTTGCATCTAAGTTTAAATTCGGCAATATTCTGTTTGACAAAAAAATAATAATAATAATTTTTACTCCTCACAAAATGTGTTTTAGTCAATAGCATTGGTTTTGGTTTATTAGTCCTTCCATCGTAAGTTACTTAATACTGTTCGTTTCTCCAAAGCGTATACGCATCTTTTAATAGAGTCGCCTGTGATGGGACTATTAGGAGTGAATTATGGTGGTGCCACTTATGAATATGCTAAACTGTGTTGGATTAGTGCACTTACGATTAATCTTGCATGCGTCTGCCAATTTAGTTAGATAGTAGTTTTGCTTATCAAGACTATATGCCCGCACTTATGATAACCCGGTCAAGTTACTGCCAATTTAGTTAGATAGCTAGTAGTTTTGCTTATCAAGACTATGTGCCTGCAGCATAATGTCCGATCGTGATTTACTAGTCATCCTCCATTCCGGTGGACAATTTGTTTGGGATAATGGAAGTCCAACTTACAATGGAGGTTGTCCAAAGATGGTGTTCTTGTAGAGATCCATAACGTTCTCACAATTGGTCCAAAAAGTCCGCGATCTCTCTAATGGTTACGAGCTAGGACATGTCCCATATATACAATACCTTCATCAGAATGGGAAAGTTTGCACTTTAGTTGGCATAACAAACGATAAGGATGTAGAGATTATGTTCAGAGCATCTGCGGTTGATGCAAGTGCAGTGTATCTATACATCCAACCAAATCCAGTTCATACAATAGATCACCAAAGTAATGAACATAGGTATGCCATGATTAGACTTGTTAACTGCAACAATGCTTCATAATACTAAGCAGCTAATTTTATTTATATGCAGAATGAGATCTACTAAAGTTGTTCGGCCTAGTAGTCCGACTTCATTTCTTGGGAAAAGGTCAGCACTGGGTTTGTTTGTAGTTATATGTTATCCTAAAGGGTCACTAATTGTATTCTTATAAATAACATTTATTTCTTTTCGTTTGTAGGGATGCATCCGGACATGTTCTTTAGCAACAAGACAGAACATGCGACGTGAATATCAACGAGGATGCAAATTTTAATATAACACTACCATCTCCAAAGTTTGTTATTGATTTATTTATTAAGAATTTTTGTCTTTTTTTTATTTTTATTTTTTTTGTCATTTCGTTTCCATATTTTTGCTTTCATCTGTTCGTTGTAATTTTGAAATTCCACATCCGTGGGAATGCGTTGGACTGACTCTGAAAAGCAGCTTGTTGTTAATGATTTAGTCTAGCAAGATATGTCCTCATTGTAAATGATTTGCTCTTATTATTTTTTGATATAATCAGGTGTCATTCCATTCTGTCAATATCAATATTTGTAATGATCACGTTTATTTATCATGCAGTTTTAACCAAACGATGAAAGGATGTGACCTGGCAGCAATAAATGCCAACGTCTTCAGAGATTCGTGGTTGCATCATTCATGTCCTTCTGTACACCTTGGCAATGATAGTGATATGTTGTTTCCATCTGGATGCTATACGTGCAGCTCAGAAGAAAATGGATTTGTCGAGATGGATGTTGGGATGGATATCAACCATGACAATCTAGATGATCTGCATGTGAATACAGAACCTCATAAAGAAGGATGCCACCCCTGCCTCCGTGATGGAGAGGAAAATCCAGCTGCAAAAAATGATGTTGGCCTGGTGATTGATATTGACAATCTTGATGCACAAGGACCAGCAAGATACGGCCAGGGAATTCCCAGTCATATTGAATTTAGAATGGATAAAATACATCTGCGGGGCGCCGCATCCTCATTCCAAGACAAACCATCGAACGACTCCGAAGCCGATTATGTTGATATAGATGTCATCGTACCCGGGACTGTACAGTTTGATCCAGATTTGAACAAGCCAACAGTTATTATCGACACCATGCAGGGAGCGGATGATTTACACATCCATACGCCACCCCATGATGATTCGCCGCACAAGATGTGGAAGGGTAGGGTGTTTAATAGCCGTGATGCATTCAAAAGCACATTGGCCAAATTTGCAATGTATAAAAACTTTTGCCTGAAACCATTAAGGACCAATAGATTTGAATCAACGGCAAGGTGTAGCCATCCTACATGTCCTTGGCGCATCCACGCTTCCATTGTGGAGTCTGGTCCCCAATTTCAAGTAAGGTCGTACAATCCAGAACATATTTGTACAGGACCACTTAATGGGACGAATTATCCTCAGTCAACCTCAGCGTTGATTGCAGATTTTATCAGAGAAAGACTAAGAGTCCATTAAGACTACAGGCCAAAGGAAATTATGTCTGACTTTCAAAGGGAGTTTGGCGTTCAAATTTCTTATCGGAAGGCCCACATCGCAAAGGAAATAGCTATGAAACACATCCGCGGATCTTTCGAGGATTCATACAGGACCCTATCTGATTATCGTTTGGAGCTGAAACGGACAAACCCGGGTACAGTTGACAACATGTGGACAGAAGACGATGGCTCCTTTAAGAGATATTATGTATGTTTTGGTGGATGTGCTAGATCTTTCAAATCATCAATCAGGCCACTAATCGCCCTTGATGGGACACACCTCCGGGGTAAATACCCAGGAGCCTTACTAATGCAGTATGTCAGGACGGTGACCATGGTCTTTTTCCACTAGCATTTGCCATTGTAGAGTCTGAGTGCTATTCGACTTGGTCGTGGTTTATGGCGAATCTGGATTTAACCTTGGAACATGTACAAAATCTTACAATAGTGTCGGATAGAATGAAGGGACTCACCAATGCAGTGAAGGATGTAATTCCAACAGCAAAACACTGTTTCTGCTGCCGTCACATTTCACAAAATATTCAGGCGAAATTCAAGAATGATAGAATTGTCATGAAGTTTTGGTGCGCCGCGCGTTCAACGCGCGTTTGTGAGTATGATAACTACATGGCAGAAATATTAGCAATTGATGTGGGGGCTCACGATTACATAAACGCCATCGGTCGTAAACACTGGGCAAATGCATTCATAGAGGGTAAACGCTATGATATGCTAACTACGAATATTGCAGAGAGCACAAATAGCTTGTTGAAAGACATAAGAGAGCTACCCATCACACAACAGATAGAGTCGATACGGGCAAAGCTGATGGAATTTTATCAGAGCCGGCGTGAAAAAGGGCTAAACATGAATACAAGAGTCACCCCATATGTTGATAAGATCATAACTCACGAGGCGGAAGTCTCACGGAGACCCCAATGTTGGCAGGCTGGAGAATTCGAATTCCAGGTATTGTCCCAGAGTATACGGATGTGGTACACCTCGATAAGTTGAAATGCACATGCCGCAAATGGGAGATCCTTGGCATTCCTTGTTCACATGCCCTTTGTGCTATCAAACTCAAATGATATGATCCATATGACTTCTGTGAGCATTGGTTTACCAGTGAGTGCTATCGAGCAACTTATGCTGATGTCATCCATGCCACACGTGACGGAAAACAGTGGGATCCTAGAAGTGACGAGCGTGTGTTGCCACCAGTAGCTCGCAGACAGCCTGGAAGGCCGAAAAAATGTCGGATAAGAACAGAGGACAGGATGAGGAAACAGGTTACATGCTCTCATTGCAAGAAGCGTGGTCATAATAGACAGACATGTAGAGAACCACCTCCAAGGGGATGAATATTATATTTCGTAATTTGGTGTAAATATTTGCTATGGTGGTACAACATATTGATGTCATTATTTTGGATGTATCTCTCAATAATGGTGTGAGAACATCAGGTGTATATATTGATGTATAGACACAAACCATTTACGAAGTTTCGTTATGATAACTTGAAAATTTTTTGTATACCTGCACCATCAATATGGAGTTTTTTTGTTATCTATCAGTTCTTTGCGTATCATTGTCTCTCTACATTTTGTTTTTTCAATCTGCTCCATGCAACTAGCTCTTTTCATTTTTGTAATAACTCAGTGATATTATCAGTCTTTTTTTTTTAAATTGTGGCAGGTCATCCTATAAGTTTTTCGTCTGGACAGAATTATAAATTTGATATGGTGGAAGACTGTGTTCGTGTGAAATCGACTGCTATGCGTTTAACTTGACACATCCTTCGAAAATTTTGTCCACTGGAATTGTTTCATGCTGACCCTATGCTTTGTTCCATTCGGCATTTACGTACTTATATCCCCTCTAATACTATATGGATTCTCGTCTATTTTGAGAATTGAACCCCCTGCTCGCATGATCAGCAAGAAACATCACAAATAAGACTGCTACAATGATGCTTATGAAATGTTTACAATGAATATAACAAATAAAAGAGACATGCGGTTGATCACTTGATGGCGACGATGTCCTTATTTCATTGATGCTTAAAGAGATTTCAAGTACGAAGATTCATAATCTAATTTCACAATACAATTTATTATTTTTATTTTTCATTTCTTTATCCTGTTTATGCCACTATTCATATTTGTGTCCCTATTAGCTGCTTCTTTATATATGGCAATCTGTTCTAATTCCATACCTGTCTTCACAGAATTATAAATTTATTATGGTTGAAGAATGTGTTCTTGTGTAATCGACTGCAATTTGTTTAGCTTGACACATCCTTCAATGATTTTGTCCACTTGAATTGTTTCAAGCCGTCCCTATGCTTTGTTCCACTCGGCATTTACGTACTTATATCCCCTCTAATACTGTATGGATTCTTGTCTGTTTTGAGAATTGAACTCCTTGCTCGCATGATCGGCAAGAAACATCACAAATAAGACTGCAAACATGATGCTTATGAAATGGTTACAATGAATATAGCAAATAAAAGAGACATACGGTTGATCACTTGATGGCGACGATGTCCTTGTTTCATTGATGCTTAAAGAGATTTCAAGTACGAAGATTCATAATCTAATTTCACAATACAATTTATTGTTTTTATTTTTCATTTCTTTATCCTGTTTATGTCCCCATTCATATTTGTGAACATCCATTCGCCGAAATAAGTCACAAACGAACAAAATAGTAACTATAGTCCATGGGGAGAAAAACAAATTAAGAACAACTTCACTGTCTGGTTTACTGTATATAAACTAATTGATTGCAGCATTATATTATACCACATACTCAGGAAATGACCATAAAACAGTTAAACAATCATTACGTATCTCAAATTCCACAATAACAAGGCCGATGATTTGCCCCAAAAAATGTGGAGAAAATGTATGCGGTCAATTCACAATAAATTCAAGGTTAGATGGGTAGTGTCTTGCGCTAACTAAGGCTAGACCCTAGAGGAAAGTTTGGCGAAGGTGTGAAACTACTCTTCGATGTGTTGGACATACAAGCACACTGGGATTCCTCCTACTCAGTAGAATGTTCGAATCATCCCTTCTAGGATTCGAACCTTTGAGCTTTTTGTGATTTGGCCCAGGAGGGGAAATAACTGAAGGTTCGAACCATCAGTGTAAGGGTTCGAACCTTATTGCTCTCCGAAATTTTGGCCCATGAGGGTAAATATGTGAAGGTTCGAACCCTTGCTGTCATGGTTCGAACCTTGAGATTCCCGTCTATCTGGCCCAGCATATCATTAAGGTAGAGGTTCGAGCCCTTACTTTATGGGTTTGTATCTTACTGGTCTCTGTGAATTGCCACAAGGGGGAATAGGTAATGAAGTTTCAAACCCTTAAAGTAATGGGTTCGAACCTTTGTGATTCGACAACACTGATATAAATTTTTTTTAAGCTTGTATATTTTGTATTTGGCCATTGGTGAAGAAGTATATATCACCATCAGTTGTAAGAGTTGTGATTCTAAATAATGTAGAATCAATATTTGAACAAAATAACTCTGCTAACCCAAGAAATTTGAGCATATTGGTAGATGTAGACTGAACAATTTGACTATATTGATTTCCTCATGTTTTAAATGTTATATAGTCAAATGGATAAATTAAATTTGCAAAATCGAATATTTTTTTAAAATCAGTTCATAAGTAAGTGGTGTCAAATAATTGGGAAAATGGAAGTCCATTTTGCATCCATTCTTCAAGAAGCCTACTGTCTTCTCTGATCTTTGTATTTATATATGTATTTTTTTTCACATCGATATCGTATTTGCAACTACTTCTAAGGAACACCAACCAGTTCTCAGGAAATAGAGCTTTAAGAAAGCCGAAATGGAAGCATCTTTGGTTTTTATTTTTACCACGTGATCCATAAGTTCCAATTTATATTTAGATATTTAACCTGGATTGCCTGTTTGTGACTTCTACGTCTTTGTTTGGCACCAACATAGTCGCAAGTGTATCTTTCTTCGAAACTTATTGATTTTCAGGGGAATCACCGATATTCATGAGCGCAAACGCTTTATATATTCTCATGCCATAAGTATCAAATGTATCCATGATAGTGACTTGTTCCATGTCAGACGCTTTGCGGTTAAAAAAAACATTTGAATACTGTTCTTGATCCCACTAGATTCCGTGTCTGAAAATGCCCACAACATACTATATTACATGAGTGAGGTAAACAAATAAAAAACAGATGCGACAAAGTTTACTGCACATGCCAAACTCCTCGCAACATTATGTTATATATGACATTCAACTGAGGAAACTGGAACGATTAAATACTGGTTTCATTAATGCAATGTTTACTGATAACAATGCTGATCAGATACCTACATAAGGAGGGATTCCACAAAAGTCATCGGTTTTGAACCATATTCATTACAGTGTTCTAGATGTTAGTCAACTGAGCATCGAGGAACGGATATCAGTAAGTTTCCTCGTTCATAAATATCCTGATAACAAGGTTTATCAGGTGCCCAAACATGACGATATCAAAAAAAGACATCCATTTACAATTAACTATAAAGTTCAGTCCCACTGAGGCTAATGTTGCAAGACTTGACCAAAAGTATGGGGAACTACCCTTCTCGGCGGATGTGTGAGAGCATATCGGCAAAACCCTGTCTCATCTCGGCGAATCCTTCATTCATCCGCACTTCTAGCCGCTCGAAACGCACATTTAACGCATGAATCGACCCCTCACCTAAATGATCCACCCCTAGTAGACCTGCATATGACTCTGCAGCTTCGGACGGCCCTGCCCCTGAAGGTTGACATAATGTAGGATCAGCTATATCTTCCTCATCATTATCATCCAACTCAACAGAAGGGATGTGGGACTTGGACTTTTCAAGTGTGAAGCGATTTATCTTCTGCTTGGGAATTATAATGTCTTCATTGGGTTCGGCCAACTTACCCATGTCCACGAGCAGTTTGGATACTAGCCCCAGGAAGGGGAGTGCCGTGTTTTGAGGTGCATTGTGAACCTTTGCCATTCCGTGATATACCGCAAGAGGAATGTCGACTTTCCTTTGAGTCCCAATGCAGTAAAGGAGGTACCCATCCTCCTTTGTGACCCTTTTGCTAACTTTGGGACTGACATTGTGCCGGATGAAAATGGATAGCAAACGATATGAATCGTTAAGCTTATGATGGGATATGTCACCACCAATCCAAGCGATAGGCTTGCCTGTCAAAACTTTAGCTACCAGATTATAATTGATTTGACGGTTGCCCAAAATCGGAAAGTGTGCGCCTTCGACGCGATCAATTTCCAACAGTTGACTTAGAAGATCGGGTGTAATTATCAGTTCATTACCTCGCACAAAGGTCTTGAACGATTCGTCTGAAACTTCGTGCATGTTTGAGTAGAACTCTCTGACCCAATTGACCACTATCTGATATCCATGCTCATACAGTGTAAGCCATCTTCTCTCATGCATCCACATCGCAAAATCAGTATCATCTAGTTCATTATACATGACGATTCTCTCGGGCACAACAGCACGATTATGGAACTTGTTGATGTAGGAAATTTGGCCAGCTTCACTCATAAACCGCGACCGATCCCAAGCTGGGCGTTGACAAGTTGTTTTCTTTCGAGGGGCCATTTCAATTATCAATACCTGCAAGAAAGTCCATTTCTAGAACAGTCAAACTAAGTTGATTAAAGGTTAAGAATACGGCAACACAGTCCGTTTTAAATGTAAAATAGAAGTTAGAGATCACATGGTAGACATGGCATTGCTTACCACTAAATCACATATGCCACGTAATGTTTTGTTTTTTCTTTAAATATAAATTACAAAATGGTTACAATGAGTTTCATACTATTGGAATAGTTTCAGCGGATCATTTTATTAATTCCTACATTTTATCCCATGATTTCAATCATTAATACAACAGTCTTGCGCGGACTCAATGCACTAATTCCTTCGTTCTAACCAATGATTTCAATCATTAAATGCACCAACAACTATATGGGAATTTGTTTAACTTCAACTATTGACCGACAAATGTTAATCAAAAGGGCAAATGTACAGGCACAATCCTAAAAAAAAGGAACTCCTTCTTTAATTGGTAATGAGAACAAGTATAATTGTTTATACTCTAAATATTGCTACCAACATGGAGACCACATTTCATTTTAGAAGCTCAATATTAATCAAACCATCAATAATCAAAAGTTCACATATAATTATTTGGAAAGTTTCATCTTAGAAAAGAAGAAACTATACAACTTTTCCATATATAACTCGAAAAATACAACTTTTATAATTCGATGCATTGTGGAAAGAAGAAACCCAATGCTGTGAGTACTTGGCTACAGTCTACAAAGATTAATTGTTATATCATGGTGAGAAGAATTAGAAGCAATGCCCAAGGAGAGGAAAAAAAAAAGGTGACATGGCCGATGAGCATATTCTTGTTTTCCTTATGACCTCGAATGCAGTTAGTATAAGATGTACTACATTTTATTGAATAGTGGATTGTGGAACAACTTGTCACGACACTTCAAAGGTTTTAGAAGGTAAAGAAAATGACAACAATGTGCATTTTTTCCACTTCAAATTTTGAAATAATATGGATTTGTTACAGGCACAGTGTCTCTTTTAGAGTTACTACACTTATCACACGATAGTTTCACCCTTTAATTGACCACAGTTTCATACAAGCTGATGATGAATGCAAATACCGCTTACATCCTAGAAGCCTTACTCTTTCTTCTACCAAATGCATTTCCAATGGGGCCAATTTCAAAATGCCAACAAGAATGTAGTTGCTAAACTTGGAGGAGATGTTTAGGGAATGGGGTTTAGGTATTAAGATTTAAGGAAAGTGGATTACAGTTGGAGTTTGGAGGTTTAGTGGTTTAGGTTTTCCAGGTTTCAAGATAGAAGAGAGGGGGAGAGATTGATAGAGATAGAGAGACAATGTGAGAGAGGGTAAAATACTTGCTTGGCCTGCTTTGGATCTATCAAAGACAGAGGAGAACAAATAGATCCAAGGGGAATGGTTTCATGATTTCTAAAACTATGGACGGCGATCGACTTGCATGGGAGCGGATGGCATCTAGGCCGTAGCTCTCAAGGGATTTTTCCAAATCCACCTGGGGTGGACGCCCCATGTGCCAAACATGTGGGTTCGCCCCTGTTGTAGAGGGAGAGAGGGATCATTACCTTGGATGAAATTCGTCTCCCGTTTCGTTCCTGTTGTCTTCGATGCGCCGCAATCGATCCTTCGTCTGGCGTGAGATTAGCAGGTGGATGGCGCAAGTGTAGGATGGTTATGACGGAACCATGGTTAAAAGAGGCATAAAGAACATGGGAAACGAACTAGGTTTTTTCAGATTTTCTTTCACTTGGGGGTTTTTCAAACCTAAAGACTACTAGCATTTGCCTTGTCGAGATGTGGAGTGAATCATATCCATGTAGGACGTGGGCCATATTGCCCGGCGTCAAAAACTAGGATGTGGGAAATGGATATGGAAAATAAGTGGAGGGTTCGAACCAATTCAATGCTATTATTTTGACCCAGAGATGCTTTATAAGGTTCGAACCCTATATACAAGGGTTCGAACATTTGGTTTCTTTGTTTTTTGGCCCACAAGTGCACATAAAACACGGTACGAACCCTGTTTACATGGGTTCGAACCTACTGTCTCTTTGATTTTTCGCCCAGATATGCACGTAATTGAAGGTTCGAACCCTGTTTACAAGGGTTCGAACCTTATGTGTCTCTGGTTTCTGGCCCAGAATTGCAAAATATGTAAGGTTCGAACCCTGTTTACAATGGTTCGAACCTTTGATTTCTCTATTTTTTGGCCCACAAATGCACATAACACACGGTTTGAACCCTGTTTACATGGGTTCGAACCTACTGTCTCTCTGATTTTTGGCCCAGATATGCACGTAATTGAAGGTTCGAACCCTGTTTACAAGGGTTCGAACCTTATGTGTCTCTGGTTTCTGGCCCAGAATTGCAAAATATGTAAGGTTTGAACCCTGTTTACAATGGTTCGAACCTTTGATTTCTCTATTTTTTGGCCCACAAATGCACATAAAACAGGGTTTGAACCCTGTTTACATGGGTTCGAACCTAATGTCTCTCTGATTTTTGGCCCAGATATGCACGTAATTGAAGGTTCGAACCCTGCTTACAAGGGTTCGAACCTTATGTGTCTCTAGTTTCTGGCCCAGAATTGCAAAATATATAAGGTTCGAACCATGTTTACAATGGTTCGAACCTTTGGTTTCTTTGTTTTTTGGCCCACAAATGCACAGAAAACAAGGTTCGAACCCTGTTTATGATGGTTCGAACCTAATGTTTCCCTGGTTTTTATCCCAAAATATGCACGCAGTTTGACTGCTTCATAATGTTTACCAGGGTTCGAGCCTTTTGTCTGGTTTTTTGCTCAGAGATGCACATTATATCAGATTAGAACCCTGTAAACAGGGTTCGAACAATTTGTTTCTCTGGTTTTTGGCCCACAAATGCAAGTAAAATACGATTCAAACCCTGTAAACAAGGGTTCGAACCTTTTGTTTCACATGTTTTTTGGCACATATTCAGAACACAAGGTTAACCCTCGTTGAAAGGGTCCGAACCTTACTGCTGACGGGTTAGAAACCACTTGACGAGCAAAATAGCGATGATTCAAACCATCTAAGCGAGGGTAGAACCTTAGGTAAAGGAATATCCCAGTAATGGACACAGTAGTTGTTTCGAACAGTCGAAACGAGGGTATGAACATTCTGTGTCTCTATTTTTTTGCCAAGACATGCACAACAGAAGGTTCGAACCCTTGTTTAAACGGTACGAACAATTTTACTCTCGCGTTATAGTCCAAGAGACCCAAAATACTCTCACGTTATAGTCCAAGAGACCCAAAAAATATCTGGTTTGTACCCTCCAAACGTGTGTTTGGAACTTAGATGTCTCATTTGTAGCCCAGGTATGGACATAATATAAGGTTTGATCCTTTCCAGACGCTTAGATGCCATTTAACTGAAATTTTTTTGTTGATTTTTGGTATTTTTTGGCCCTGTAATGGAAGCTCGCAGTTTCATTTTATTTTCACCGCACAGTCCATATTTGGAATCAAACATTTTATCTGCCTCCTGTTTGACTCATACCAGGCGAGAATTTATTCTTTTTTATATCTTTTTTGAATGTTAATGATCTTACAAACATGAAATATGATTGAACATAAAAGACATGATGTATTTTCACGCCATAAAGGGAACTTAGTGAAAGTCCAAGATCGAATCCTAGAGGGGGGGGGGGGGGGGGTGAATAGGGTGAGCACAAAGACTTTGACCAATTTTAATTCTTTTAGCTTTTAAGTCACTTATGCTTGATTGAATATTAATTATCTTGTGAAAAAGAGAGGTCTCTAAGTTAATCATTCACAAGAAGATAACAACAAGAAACAACAAACAAAAGAAGCATCAATCACATAAGGTAAGCAAAAGAGCAATCATCATGACACAAGTATTTATAGTGGTTCGGCCAACGTGCCTACATCCACTCCCGGTAACCCTACCGGATTTCCACTTACACAAATTAAGGTTTAGGATCACCTCAAACCTTACAAATACATCACTATGCTTTTCAAGGCTAAGCATGAACCTTTACAACATAACATGTGCTTTTCAAGGCTAAGCACCAACCTTTACAAGAAGAGGATTCTCTCTTAAATAAAATGCCTATTGATGCATGGATAAGAGAACAATTTAAGTGCAATGAAGTGCCTCTAAATAGGCTGATTTGAAAATGAAATATCAATCTCTAGATACATGCATATGAATGAGAAAGTCTATGATTTATGCATATACTAGAAACCACTCTATCTCTTTTTAGAAAGATGAAACTTTGAATGATGCAAAGATGTTAATCATATGTATGAGAAAGAGTAGAATGAAGAACACATGGTTTGAAAAGATAAGCTAACTTGAGTTTAAACAAATGTAACTTAAATCAAACAAGTTAGTTTTAAACCATTAAAAACAAACTCATGTGAGTTACAAGTCATATGTTGTAGTCCTATGGATAAACAAGTTTTAAAGATCTAAAGATGATAGGAAGACAACATTCATTTACTTATAACATGCTTTTGAAAGAAAACAAAGATTAAGACAAAGCATGAGATATATTGAGAAAAGAGAGCACACCCATTTGTGATTAATCAAAGGTTGAATCCATGGTTTTGCCCCATAATCCCTTCAATAAGTCTCTTAAAAGGTTGTCCTTCCTTGGCCTCAAAAGTCCATTAAAGTTCAGCACTTTTTCCCAAACAAAAAAACCACTTTTTATAGCCAAAAAGTTCCCAACGGATAGTCTTCGGTCGACCTGCCCCTGTGCCCGGTCGACCTGCCTCAAACGGTCATAAATCTGCCCGTTGCAGGAAGCCCCAACGACAAACTTTTCGGTCGACCTCTCAGTGTGGTGGTTCGGTCGACCTCTCAGTGTGGTCGGTCGACCGAAAACATGCCCAGAAAAATGAAAAAATAGAAACTTGAAAGTTTTGAGGGCATCTTTCTAGGGGACTATTAGACATTGATTCAAGCTTGGATTCATGAAAGAGAAAGGATTAAAAAAAGAAAATATAAAGACATGAATCCTTCAAAAAGAAAAGATTTAAAGAGAAAACATTGGAAAGCTTGAAATGAAAATTTGAAACCAAGGATTAAAACACTTGAAAACTTGAAAACCTGAAATAAAAATTTCATGATCTTAAGAGACATAATGACTTTGAAAAGCATGCATATCATATAATAAAATCAAAGATTATGAAAGATAAATATGCATAATGATCCTAAGATTAAGAACACGAATGAATGAGAGGTCAAGCCATGACAATGAATGCATCCTATCAAATTGCAACAAAATAAAAACTCTAACGATCTCCCCCTTTGCAATTTGATGGCAACTCTAGAAGCTTGAACTCTCTCTCTCAATCTTCTTTGAAACTTGAACCTCATCTTCTTTGGACATTTAAGGAGCTTTGGATGTTCGGGAGCATTTGGATATTTTGGAGCTTTGGATTTTCCTTGCGAGAGCGACTACACAGGACTTAGCTTCTCCCCCTCAACAAAAGCACACCTTGAAGAGAAGCTATCCTCCCCCTAAACTAGAAAACCCTTGAATCTTCTCCCCCTTAATTGGTGACCACATGATATTTCTCTCCCCCTTTGACATCTAATTGCAAAGGAGCCTGCCCATCAACGAGAAAACACAAAACCTTGTTAGTAGCACCTGTTAATAAGAGATATGATAAAAATAAAATATGGTAACAGGTGATTAACCAACAAAAAGTTAGAAATCAGGGCATGGGCCAATGCCCAACTGATGTCTCAATTTTATGAACCGATCATTTCCAAGGGGTTTAGTAAATAAGTCAGCCAATTGAGTATCTGTTGGAACAAAAATTAACTCAATATTTCCTTGATCAGCATGATCACGTAGAAAATGATAACAAATGTCAATGTGCTTGGTGCGAGAATGCTGAACAGGATTTTTAGAGATACTAATGGCACTTGAGTTGTCACACATGACAGGCATGCATTGTTGTGGAACATTATAATCTAACAAAGTTTGTTTCATCCACAACAACTGAGCACAACAGCTACCTGCAGCAATATATTCAACTTCTGCAGTAGACAAGGATACATAATTTTGCTTTTTGCTATGCCAAGCTACTAAGCAGTTACCTATGAAATAGCAGCAGCCACTAGTGCTCTTCCTATCATCTATGGATCTTGCCCAGTCTGTATCACTATATCCAATTAATTGCAGAGTCGAGTCACGGGGATACCAGATACCATAATGAGAAGTTCCATGAATGTATTTTATGATTCGTTTAACAGCCTTAAGATGAGACTCTCGGGGATCAGATTGATACCTAGCACAAATTCCAACACTAAAAGAGATATCTGGTCTGCTAGCTGTAAGGTAAAGAAGGCTCCCTATCATGCTTCTATAAAGTTTCTGATCAACTCTCTTACCCTGAAGATCACTAGAGATTTTAGTAGTAGATCCCATAGGATTGCAACTAGCCTTAGATTCTCCTAAGCCAAACTTTTTCACTATTTCTAGAGCAAACTTGGATTGACTAAGAAAGATACCATGATCAGTCTGACTAACTTGAAATCCTAGAAAGAATTGTAAGGGTCCTACCAGACTCATTTCAAAAGTAGAGCTCATCAATTGAGAGAATCCTTGAGCTAATGGTTCTGATGTGGATCAAAAAACTATGTCATCAACATATATCTGAGCAAGGAGAATATCTTTATCAACCTTTTTAATGAAGAGGGTCTTGTCCACATTTCCACACATATAATCATTTTTAAGTAAGTGACTTGTGAGCTTCTCATACCAGGCTCTTGGAGCTTGTTTCAGGCCATAGAGAACTTTCTTCAATTTAAACACTTAGTCTGGGTGATGAGGATCTTCAAAACCTTCAGGTTGGGTAACATAAACATCTTCCTCTATTTCACCATTTAAGAAGGCACTCTTCACATCCATTTGAAACAGTTTAATTCTCATGCTACTAGCATAAGCCAATAAAATTCGAATAGACTCCAAACGAGCTACAAGAGCAAAGGTTTCCTCAAAATCAACTCCTTCAACTTGAGAGTATCCTTTGGCTACAAGTCTAGCTTTGTTCCTTATCACATTTCCTTATTCATCCAACTTGTTCTTAAAAATCCATTTAGTGCCAATTTGACTTTTGCCTTCAGGGAGAGGTACAAGATCCCACACCTCATTCTTTTTAAACTGACTTAATTCTTCTTGCATGGCATCAATCCATTCAGACTTCATTTCTGCTTCAGAGAAGTTCTTGGGCTTAATTTGTGAAACAAAAGAGTAGTGAGCACACAGATTATGAACCTGTCTTCTTGTCATGACCCCACTTTTGATGTCTCCAATGATATTATCCAAGTTGTGATCTTTTAATAACTTTGTGGGCATAATAGTAGTAGAGGGGATTCCATCTTCAATTTCAGATGGGTAGTCTGCTCAACTAAGGTCTCTTCTTCATCATCATGAAGTGCTTTCTTAATTTGATTAGTCTCATCAATGACAACATGAGCTGATTCCATTACAGTCATGGTTCTGAGATTGAACACTCTATAAGCCTTGCTCTTATCAGAATATCCTAAGAAAATCCCTTCATCAGATTTAGAATCAAACTTTTCCAACTGCTCTCTATCTCTTAAAATATAACACTTACTACCAAACACTTTTAAATACCCCAGATTTAGTTTTCTTCCAAAATAAAGCTCATAAGGAGTTTTGTTAGTGTTCTTTGTCAAATAAACACGATTAATAAGATAGCAAGCAGTATTGATAGCTTCAGCCCATAAGTTGCGAGCAAGATTTTTCTCATTAAGTAAAGTTCTAGCCATTTCTTGGATAACTCTATTCCTTCTTTCAGCCACTCCATTTTGCTGAGGTGTTTTTGGAGCAGAAAATTGATGATTAATCCCATGGCTTTCACAGAAATCTGCAAATCTTTCATTTTCAAATTCTCCTCCATGATCACTTCTTATCTTCTTAATTTTGCAATCCTTCTCAACTTGAATTTTCTTGCAAATGCGTATAATATTATCTACTGCATCAGATTTTGCATGAAGAAAGGCTACCCATCCAAATCTAGAATAGTCATCAACCATAACCAAAATATACTTTCTCCCACCAATACTTTGAACAGGTGCAGGTCCAATAAGGTCCATATGAATGAGCTCAAGGGGACGAGAAGAGGATATATCTTTCAGACCTTTAAAGCTTTTCTTGATTTGCTTACCCATTTGACAAGCTTTGCATAATTCAGATTTAAAATCATCTAATTTGGGTATCCCTCTAACAATTTCTTTCTTGGATAAGATCTTCAGCAATTTGTAATTTATATGACCCATTCTTTGATGCCACAACTGGTTTTCTTGATCGTTTGTCATTAAACTCATGGATTCATTTTCACAGCATTCTTCTATAGTATAGATGTTATCTTTAGTCCGTAATCCAGTGAGTAAAACTTTGTGGGATTTCTCATTTAGAACTTTGCAAGATTTGCTATCAAATATAACTTTGTTTCCTTTGTCACATAACTGACTAATACTCAAAAGATTATGCTTTAAGCCATCCACAAGGAAAACATCTTTTAAGGTAGGCATTTGATCTCCTCCAACACAACCTTTTCCAATAATTTGAGCCTTCCGGTTGTCTCCAAATGAAACATTTCCTCCGTCATAGTTCTCAAAGGTGATAAATCTAGAACGGTCTCCAGTCATATGTTTGGAGCACCCACTATCCAAAAACCATCTAGAGTTTTCCTTAACTTTTAGAGCGGTTTGAACAAGGAAGTTCTTGACACTTTTCTCTTTTTCAATCCAAGTAGCCTTAATGAATGTAGGGGTAGTGATTTTGGGGACAAACTTAAAAAGAGCTCTAGAGGGATGATTTTGAGCCAGCCTAATCTTAAAAGGACAATTTGGAACTAGATGACCATTACGATTACAAAAATGACAAGTCCATCTAGAGGTAAAAAAGTTTTTGTCTATAGGTTTGAAATGAGTCCTAGTAATATGTGGAAAACTATTCTTCTTGCTACTAGAAGAGCATTCAAAACCTACACCATTCTTGTCACCAAAAATTTTGTTCATGCCCAACATTTGGTAAATTTGTCATTTCCCAAAGTAAATTTATCAACAATATGTTTTCCTTTTATGAGTTTCATTTGAAGAGATTCTGTTTCTTGTTGACTAGATTTTAGCAAACATTGTAAATTATGAATTTCCTTTTCAGCTTTAGCTAGATTGCTATTAGAAGTAGTCAACTTAGACTGAATATCTCTTATCTCATTGTCTTTCAAAGTTAATTAATCTTTTAAAACATTTACATCATTCACAAGCCTTTTAGACTCAACTTTTAAACTTTTGTTCTTCTTGGTTATGACTTCACATAGTTCATATACCTCATCATAGGCTTGTTGTAAATCAACTTCATTATTTTCATCATTTGCTTCCTCTTCCCCTATGGTGTCTTCTATTAGAACATTATGATCTTCATTTTCTTCAATAGGTGTAAATAGAAGCCAAGAGGTGGAGTTATCATTATCTTCATCATTTTGAGGTTCATCATTGTCACTACATTCAACTTCATCATCATCCCAAGTTATGTTTAAAATTTTCTTTCCTTTCTTATCTTTCCTTTCTGTATCTCTAGGGGTAGAGCAATTTTGAGAGATGTGACCAAATCCTTTACAATTGTTACATTGCACATCCTTCTTGATAAAAGATCCCCTAGAGTTCCTCTGAAAATTTTCATTTCTTGATTCCTCAAAATTTTTGAAGTTCTTTTTGTTCTTTAATAAAGTTTTAACCTTCCTAGTGAGCATGATTATGTCTTCATCACTCTCACTCTCATTGTCATTTTCTTTTTGTTGGGAGCTAAGAGCTACACCTTTCTTCTTGCTAGGGACCTCAAAATCTAATTCATAGGTGAGAAGATTTCCTCTAAGTTCTTCAGTCTTGATCTTGTCAACATTTTTACTTTCAGCTATGGCTACAATCTTGGGTTTGAACCTTTTAGGGAGAGATCTTAAGATTTTTCTAACAGCCTTGGATTCATCCATCTTTTCTCCTAGACTTATGAGGGAATTAACAATCTCCATAAATTTCGTATAGAACTCGTCAAAGGTTTCTTCCTCTTGCATTTTGAGTTCTTCATACTTGGTAGTCAACATTTGAATTTTGGCAATTTTAACTTGATTAGTCCCTTCATGAGTGATCTCTAAGGTATCCCAAACTTCCTTAGTAGTAATGCAGTTTACTACCTTGTTGAACTCTTCTTGAGACAAGGCACAATATAAGGCATTTTTAGCTTTAGCATTCAGATTTGCCCTATCTTTTTCTCCTTGGGTCCACTCTTTCTTAGGCTTAGAATTGATAGATATAACATATCCTTCAATATCTTGTTCAGTGATAGTAGGTTCATGGTACCATTCTTCAATGATATTCCACACATCTAGACTTTGAGACTCTAAGAAGACTTGCATCCTAATCTTCCAATAGCGGTAATGAGATCCATTAAACAAGGGTGGTCTATTAGTGGCATGACCTTCTCCTAATTGGGCTTGCATTATGACCACAAAATAAAATAAAACACTCTAAGGATTCTAACTCTAGGTTGTTAGACCTAAACAAGAGCACCTAGGCTCTGATACCAATTGAAAGTCCAAGATCGAATCCTAGAGGGGGGGTGAATAGGGTGAGCTCAAAGACTTTGACCAGTTTTAATTCTTTTAGCTTTTAAGTCACTTATGCTTGATTGAATATTAATTATCTTGTGAAAAAGAGAGGTCTCTAAGTTAATCATTCACAAGAAGATAACAACAAGAAACAACAAACAATAGAAGCATCAATCACATAAGGTAAGCAAAAGAGCAATCACCATGACACAAGTATTTATAGTGGTTCGGCCAATGTGCCTACATCCACTCCCGGTAACCCTACCGGATTTCCACTTACACAAATTAAGGTTTAGGATCACCTCAAACCTTACAAATACATCACTATGCTTTTCAAGGCTAAGCATGAACCTTTACAACATAACATGTGCTTTTCAAGGCTAAGCACCCACCTTTACAAGAAGAGGATTCTCTCTTAAATAAAATGCCTATTGATGCATGGATAAGAGAACAATTTAAGTGCAACGAAGTGCCTCTAAATAGGCTGATTTGAAAATGAAATGTCAATCTCTAGATACATGCATATGAATGAGAAAGTCTATGATTTATGCATATACTAGAAACCACTCTATCTCTTTTTAGAAAGATGAAACTTTGAATGATGCAAAGATGTTAATCATATGTATGAGAAAGAGTAGAATGAAGAACACATGGTTTGAAAAGATAAGCTAACTTGAGTTTAAACAAATGTAACTTAAATCAAACAAGTTAGTTTTAAACCATTAAAAACAAAATCATGTGAATTACAAGTCATATGTTGTAGTCCTATGGATAAACAAGTTTAAAGATCTAAAGATGATAGGAAGACAACATTCATTTACTTATAACATGCTTTTGAAAGAAAACAAAGATTAAGACAAAGCATGAGATATATTGAGAAAAGAGAGCACGCCCATTTGTGATTAATCAAAGGTTGAATCCATGGTTTTGCCCCATAATCCCTTCAATAAGTCTCTTAAAAGGTTGTCCTTCCTTGGCCTCAAAAGTCCATTAAAGTTCAGCACTTTTTCCCAAACAAAAAAAACCACTTTTTATAGCCAAAAAGTTCCCAACGGATAGTCTTCGGTCGACCTGCCCCTGTGCCCGGTCGACCTGCCTCAAATGGTCATAAATCTGCCCGTTGCAGGAAGCCCCAACGGCAAACTTTTCGGTCGACCTCTCAGTGTGGTCGGTCGACCGAAAACATGCCCAGAAAAATGAAAAAATAGAAACTTGAAAGTTTTGAGGGCATCTTTCCAGGGGACTATTAGACATTGATTCAAGCTTGGATTCATGAAAGAGAAAGGATTAATAAAAGAAAATATAAAGACATGAATCCTTCAAAAAGAAAAGATTTAAAGAGAAAACATTGGAAAGCTTGAAATGAAAATTTGAAACCAAGGATTAAAACAATTGAAAACTTGAAAGCCTGAAATAAAAATTTCATGATCTTAAGAGACATAATGACTTTGAAAAGCATGCATATCATATAATAAAATCAAAGATTATGAAAGATAAATATGCATAATGATCCTAAGATTAAGAACACGAATGAATGAGAGGTCAAGCCATGACAATGAATGCATCCTATCAAGTTGCAACAAAATAAAAACTCTAACACTTAGCTCACACCAGAAATGGATAAGAGACTTGTATTCATGAATGCAAATGTTAGCCCTTCTACGCAGTTGCTGTTACTAATTGAATATAATGCGATGGAACCTTTTTGATCAACACAAATGTCACTCCCTTCTATATATTTATATCCATTCCAAATGTTTACAGCTTATCTACATAGATATCAACTGGTACATTCAATAAACAAAAAATTTTAAACTCCACTGTGTACATTCATGTGTCACAAATTAAGTATCCTCTCGCACAATTTTTGTTTCATGAATAACATGTTCAACTCGGAATCCCACAATTTGAAGTAATCAAGACTCGGTTGCCTAGCATAAATGTCAACAAATCTTTCTTTTGGTCTGCGGCATCGCGAGAACATCCACAACACGAACCGCATAGTCATCGACAAACGACCCCAACATCAACCCCATCAGTCCACAGGGAACCCAGCCCTCCCTGTTCCATCCAAAAGTTATTGTAACACAAATATCTCTTTAACTTTCTCTCGATCAGTTGTTTTTCTCTGATATTCTCACAGTTTTGAACCCTATTGGATGGTGCGGTTGATTATTCAACATATAGTGCTCGTTGTATAGCTTTGCAAATTGTACTGAACAGTGGGCCGTACCATCAGCATGTGATTCATGCAAAATCCATTAGGCATGTTTTATCTTACTCCTCACGCATCACATCTCTAATTTTCCTCCCCCGAAGAATCGTTATTCGGATTCAGCTGCCTCCTCACATCCCAACGAGCGAATTGATCTTTATAGATGTCACTAACTATCTTGGCACGATAGTAGTACATGTCGCTCTGCCTGAACAACATCGCCCGACCCAATGCGATGTGCTGCGCGTACGCCATGACAAAGATCCCACAATTGACGCTGAGAAAACATTCCAAAATTTTTTAAAAAAAATGTGCATTTAAATGGGTTTTATGAAGCTTACAAAAAAATGACCATGAAACGAAATCTCAAATTAAATACGAATTTAACATGTTTGCCTGCATGGGACAATCCATTTTATGTCTCGTCCATACAGTGGGATCATTCCATCCATATTGCATAAATCGATCATTTATCCATGTTAGCTGTACAAAACACGTTCATGATAATCAGAATTAGCTGTTCCATACGATAGTTATACCAATTAATGTTAAAGCCTAGATTCGTCATTGATATTAGCTTACGTAGTTTTCAGCGAATGGATAATCTCCGGCGCATGTCATGCTGTTATAATATTCCCACCTTCGTTCGTTGACCCGTCCAACTAGAAGGAAGAAATGCATTTGATGCCACACAGGGAAGAACAACATATCCTTATCGGCAATGCTTTCGAGGAAGGCTTGGCTAAAACAACTTTCAATGAGTTTTTCGCTCGTTTGGTTATGCACATACTAGTCCTGCAGGGGCAAGGTTCTTAACTGTAAACAATCCAGGTGAAACGAATCAACTAGATGAGAAATTGTTGCATTCCTTTATATAACACTTACCGACAAAGCACATTCAAAAAAATATGACGATGGTGTCTGCGCCTTTAATAATTCGAACCAATAGTGCATGGTCTGCAAACATCAAAGAGGTCAAAGAATGGCGATGGAACAAATTGAACAAAACAGAATTGTTACAGCCAAAACACAAAATCAAGTAGGGATATGTGAAACCCAGTTGTCCATCCATGCTCCCCTGAGAACCGCATCCATGTTGTTGGCGGTCACAGGTGTACAAAACTCATTCAATTTCGCCATCCTAGTGGTAAGACGGCACAGAAGAGAAGTTAATAAAATAACAAAGCTCACGTAACTTGACAAAGGGGTACATGATAGTTGGAAAATACCCTGTCTTATTAGCAAATTCATTCCGAAATACTGTGAGGATCTCTAATTCTTCAATTGTTAGCTTATATTGTGGATTCCTCATCCAGGCTCTAGTAGTGTAATCATCCATCCACATTGGGGGCTTCGGCTCACTATAACGTGCTTTGACATTCATAATCAAAGATGAGATTTTGCTGAATGGGGACAGACCTATACCAAGTTTTGCATGATCCGGAATTGGTGTACTAGAGCTCACAGTTGATGACCAGGGGCTGGATGTGAAAGGACTAATGGAAGTTCTTGGCTGGTTGGGGACCCTGACTTTTATAGGGGAATTTGGAATCAACTGGGATTGGACTAAACGAGGACTCCTCCGTGGTGACAATGATGATGGACTTGATGCTCCTTCGGAGGTTACGGGTTTCTCTGGGCTTGTGGGTTTGATATCAACTGGAGGTTTGATATATATTCCTTTGAGGCGTATGGATCTTCTGGGGCTTTCTGCTGACTTTGTACTTTTGGGCTTGATTGGGTCATCAAGTTTGACTGCTCTCTTGCCTCTTGCTATGCGTTTCTTGGATGTTTTGACGATTTCTTCTTTCACCTCATCTCCCTTGTTCATCTATTGAATAAGTAGACAAGTCAATACCAAATTATGCCCAATTGAACTGAATGCCAGTATGAAGTTGAGTTAATATATAGGATACCTTCAAGGATGAATCAGCTAAACATGCGGCGTCTGAGTCGTCCAAATTTCTTGTCTGAAAAGCAGCTACACATGCATCATTTAACTGGCACACTTCGGATCTAACTCCGTCAATGAAGCTCAGGAAATCACTTGATTTTCCCTCTAAAGCATATGCCTGATCACAGGATGCCAGGAGCCGCTCAGTGTACTTCAAGATCTAAATTGGTCAAGGAGGGAAGAACATTACAAAGTTAGAATCAATTCAAAGACAGTTGAGCCCGGTGAACTTAACAATTGTTAGCAAGGGAGAAAAATCATTTTTTACCTGGGACGAAACAATGCTTAGTCCAGCCTGTACATTTCCGCCGTCAGGACGACCGATGCGTAGCCGGGTGATGCTTCTATACCACGTAAGATAAGCGTCATTGTGTGGCCCAGCATCACCCTCCTCCCCATAGGTTATGGCATCCATCCTTTTATTCCAAACACCAAAATATACTGCACGTAATCTTTCTCGTTTATTTTCTCCTGTTGGTAGTATCTCGGTTCGCGGGAACGGCCTTTGGAAACGGGGTGGCACAATTTGTTCTAAGCCAAACTGTTTCATCACCCTCTCCGGATTGTGCCGCTCCACAATCCAATAACAAATCAAAACAGTATTTGACCTGAAAAGAGGTACATCTGCATTGTCGATGTAGTCCGACATATTTTCATATTCGCTATATGGCTGCCAGTTGAACTGAAAGAACATAGAAAAATGAATTCGTCAATAAATTGAAATATTAACCAGCTAATACTCAACAAAATTATTTGAGTGTATATTCAAACAGCAGCACCGCCGATGCTTCTAGCATTGACTGATTATTGTAAAATCATTTTTACTTACGCCATCAATTTCCATAATATCCAGACGTCGCCTGGCTTCTTCTACTTTTGTCTAGAAATGATGGGACCTTAATCTGTTGTACCACGTAAGGATAAGAGGAAACTCTACATCCGTGTCCCAATCACTTCTCCTACGAATAGGCCTGCCAATTGTCATTCGCGAATATGCCCATACCTGGACATGGGACCACATAATCATGTACACAGTTATTAAAAAATAAAATATTAAAATGTCGAACGAACACAAGAATATTCACTCTACTCTTTTACCTGCAGTAGTTTTAAAGGACCCGTTATGGTCTTTACAGGTTTTCGTTTGGCCTGGCATGTGGCAACCTTCAAAAGGCCCCTATATAGATTTGCAAGGCAGGCGGTTCCCCAAGACCGCTTCTCAAAATGATGAAATAATTCAAGAATGTGTGCTGGAGCCTTAGTACCCGAAGAGGTCCAAAAAATCTGACCTGCAACGAGACAAAACAAGAAAGCACGTGTCCGCCTTGCATCTTGGTCTCTTGGTCTGTTCTTGGGCATTTCCCCAAAATTGTCTCTCAGCCATGTGAACTTAATTTGGGTACCATAGCAGTCGTAGTTCACATCCGGTGCCAATCCTAGCAACTCTTCGCATAATTTCACCATGGAGAAGGTATCGGCGAAGGTCTTGGAATTAACCGGAAGACCATCAATGGGGAGGCCATAAATGTAAACGACGTCCTCCAATGTTACTGTGGCCTCCCCACTATTTAGATGAAGAGTATTTGTCTTTGGCCTCCACCGCTCTACCAAGGCAGTGATTAGGCCATGATCTAATTCTATTTTCTTGATCTTCGCCAGCTGCTCTAACCCTGCCTGGCGAATTAGTTCCCACATTTTATCGCTTATTTCCCAGGTGTCATGGTTTGGGGTTGGGATACAACGAAGTGGGCCTGCTTCCTGCATTTAATACATGATAGAGAATCCATCATAATTGTCATGGCATTGTCGCCCAAACTGAACGATGTACCACAAATTTATACACAAATTATACTAACCTTGCTCTTCTAGATTTGTTCTGAAATATGTCTCTGTTGTTCATATAAGACGGATCGATCAAGAGGACCAACCTGAAAATTCTCCATCTAATATCCTTTTGCAACTGTAAGAAAGCACAAAGAACATATCAAATATCGAAGACACCTTAAATGAGGTTAACAGTAGAAAACACTAAATTTTGTGTTTGAATATATGAGAGAACTATATTTAATGATTAGAATCAGGACAAACCATTTGTTTTTGTAGGATTGATGAGAGATGTGAGCTCGTTTATAACAAATATATTGGATACGGAATTATTTTTTATGATTCTATACTAGCTGATATTAAGTTGAGGTGTACGTTGACTCTATGAGTTATTGATTTAATGATTACAATCGATAGGTTGAATGTTGTGTCTGGAAAGGTAACGATATCGTTACCAGTATGTTTTTATCTTTTTCTTGCTCCTTGTTATACAACTCTTAAATGAAGAATAAATTTGAATGAGATGCGCAAACAGGGATCCATATCTAACAACTTCACGTTAAGATCATATTTTCAATCGTTTAAACATAACGGTATCGTTATCGTACTTGTTAGATTTTTTTTTTTTCAAAAATTATGTGTACAATCACAAAGTATCAATTTAATTATGATGACACACAAATAACTAGGTAAACTAATAAGTCTGCAACTGTTTCCTTGGAAAAAAAACCAATCAAACTCATTGTTTGTTTAGAATCGTACATTTTTTAAAAAATGTAATATTAAGTTATTTAAAAATGTGAGATTGCTTTTGCAACCCATATTCAACACAATGAATGGTATTTTTGTTGGAAAACAAAATGTGGTTGAAAACTTACAAATAATTATAACGATATCGTTATGTTTAAACTTAATCATGTTTTCGATGGGTGGAGACGTGAGTATTTCTTAATGTTTAAACACCTCAATATAAAATATATCTTCTTTTCTTATCGATTAAAAAGAAATTTATTAAGATATTATAAATGATGGTAACGATATCGTTAGCAAAAATTATAGTCGAGCCCAAAAAATCAAGTTCGTATGACAAGGAAAGCAACATAATATCATGTTAAACATGTGAGTCACCCTTAATATGCCATTTTATCCAATTCTTCTTTTATTTCTTGTTCATGCTATTTTCTCTAAGGTTGATCTAGATAATTTAGCTTGTTCTTCACGTAGAGAGGGGATATAGTCAATTTTTTTTTTCTATTTGTTACTTGGCAGTCATCTAATTAATTTCAAGTGTAAATCGACTATATGAGTCCATGATTTAATGAGCCACAATCCAGAAGTTGATGTTGTTACTGAATAAGTAACGATTTCGTTACAAGAATTTATGTTTCTTATAAACGTTTTGTTTTGCAACTATTATAAATGGATGAACTACGGAATGAGATGCACAACAGGTGATCCACATACAACAACATAACTTCAAGTAAATCTTTTCAACGTATTATCATAACGATATCGTTATCACACTCTATAGACTTTCCATAATCTATTCGTCTCTAACAATAATTCTTACAATATTTTTTTAGTGACATGTATAAACTATGTATACTCTTATGTTTGCAAATGATTCATGTAAAGAAATCATGATCTTCATTTGTTCACTATTGTTTCACAGCGTTAAAATGTCATACAGTTTTTCGTGAGCCTGACTCATTATTTAGGCACCCACTTATCGCATGATTGTCATGTTGTCTCGTTTGCGGAAAAAAACATCGCAACGAAAAACATATCAAATAATTATAAAGATAAAGCTGACTCTAAATTTTATTCCTTTTTTCTTTGAGTTGAATAGTGGGTCTTTGTTATTGTTTAAGCACTCAATCTAAACTTTATCTTCTTTTCTTATTGTATGCAAAAAGCTTGAATGAAGAAACTATAAATGATAGTAACGATATCGTTACCAAATATCAATGTTACATACAAAATACTTTTTCGCATTTGAAGGAAATCAACTGAATATAATGTTAGGCATGTGAGTCACCCCTTAATACGCTGTATCCACCACTGGATTTTATTTCGTAGACATATATGATTGATGAGAGATATCAGTCCCATCTATCATGTAGAGATGGGATAAGAAATTATTCCTTTTTATGTTACTTGTTAAGCTGATATTAAGTTTTTGTGTAAATCGACTATATGAGTCCTTGCTGTAATGAGTTCATATCGAAAAGTTGAGATTTATGACTGATAAGGTAACGATATCGTTATAAGGTAAATTTGTTTCTTGACTTTATTTTTCTTTACAACTAGTAGATAAGTAGTAACTTAGGGTGCCGATGCGCAAACATCTATCAAGATATGATGACATCTCTTCAATATCACCCTTTCAATATATCATCATAACGATATCGTTATGATGATCAAATGAATTTTCATACTTTTCGCATATCCAACAATGAATTGGCAATATATTTATAACGACATCCAAACACTATGTGTACTCGTAAGCTTGTAATTGACTTTCGCAATACGAAATTTAATCAACGAGGTACTGCCGGTAATAGTGTCATGCATAATTAATCTCATCAAGCCAAATGTAAGTTACTCCATATCTCCTCGATATCATTACTACATGAAAAAACAAGGTTTTTATCTTAATCGATTATAAAACCTACATATTATTTGAAAAATGATAAGAAATTTAAATCAAATCCTTGTGCCAGACAGTCAAGACACATTTCACTAGAAAGTCGTGGATGTCTATAAAACTTTCATACTCGTCCTCATGAATCGGAAAGAATTGAACTATATAAGAATAGAGGTCTTATAAATGGTGTACGATGCGTCTTTTAATTATGATACATGATTAAGGCTTATATATGGCTTAACAATATACTATATGAGAATAATCTTTGGATTTAGTTTGACATGATCAACCATGAATAATAAATAGACGTAATACAAGTTTTGACCTTTACAAGTTATAAACAATACTATAATGAATCCAGCCTCTCGCAATTTTATCTTTAGGAGCGACAAATGTAGAAGAATTACTAATAGGAGAATTGGACAAGATAGAAGTATCACCTATCAAGGCATGATGTGGAAACTGATGGACCAATGTCAAGACCCACAAAACAATATTATAGACCATGAAAAGCATAATTCATCAATGCGGTGTTTGGTATGCAAATGAAAAAATAAATTATCAGTGATACAATGAGTCTTTTTTGTTGCTTTATGAATCTCGAAATAAAGTATACACTTTTTTAACTTTTGTCACAAAAAATTTATGTCAGAACTATACATGATGATAACGATATCGTTATCAAGTAATGAAGCAACATTCAAAATTCAAGTTCGTATGAGTTGGAATTGAAGTTCGTATAGTGTTAGGCATGCATTGTTACCTCACTACGTTGTTTTATCACATTTCCTTATGTTTCATATTGTCATTTTTCTATGGTGGGCACGGGATGTGAAAACGATGATCATGTAGAGAGACAACCCAAATAATTTTTTTTCTATCAAACAACTTGACTTCTAATATTAAGTTGTAGTGTGAATCATGAATGAATAACCATTTCCTTTTTTTTTCTATATACAATTCTTATGCTTTGGTTCTTGGTTTAACTTTTCCGCAATTTAGTCATGACACTGGGTCAAGTTGCGTTTTACTCTGAAGTGGATCTCACATAACATATTAAAGAACAATATCAAAGATGGTGTTTGTAAATCTTATCTTTTAAAAGTGCATTGGAGTATACTATAGTGGATTGAAAACCGAAGAAAATAAGTCAAAAAAAAATATAGACTAATACTATCCTCACTAACATGGTCATTTTGATATTGTATAACATTGCTTACCATGTACTGACCCACCATAGAGGTGTCAAAACAACAACAAAATTAATGGTGACTTTATATTGAGATGGATAAACAATAAGGAAGACTCACTATTTCAATCAAAATGTAGTTTTAAAAATATTAAAATAACGATATCGTTACCATTATTTATACGTTTTTTGATCAATTTTTTTTCTACATTCATAATATGACAGAGACTTTACAATGGGGTGCATAAAAACTCGCCATAAATGAATGGGCTAAATCCCTAGATTGTCCAAAGGGCCTACGATCTAATCCGGCATAGCTTCGATGTAAACCTTACATTAAACCCTTCTTTAATTGAGCTCGTTCTGACAAGGTAATGCAACAATTCACTATGATGAACATGTAGAAATCTCACTTTACTACTCTCTCAACTGCTACTCTCTCATCTAATACGGAGATCAATGTCGATATTATTTACTCCCGAATAGAACACTGATGTTGAAGGTGTAGGTGAATCTTATCCTTTAACTCCCTTATTCTATGCCCTTAACAAGATACATTGCAAAGAACTCTCATGATTTAAAAACCGAACAAACGAAGAGAAAAAATAGTCTAATAATATCATCAATAACATATAATTGAGAACATGTACACACTATTTAAACAAATCCACGCCCATTAAGGAGGTGTAGTAGTAGGGACTTGAATTTGCATGTAAGACTAAACATTATACAAGTATTAAAAGATGACGTAAGAATTATGTTCAATTAAACCCACGCGCACAACAAATATATGTAGATGGGAAACTTTAAAAAAAAAAAAAACCACACATAAGAGTATCACCTAGCATTCCTTTATGCAACCCATTTTTCCATATAGACTTTATCAAAATGGAATAGATCAATTAATTAAAAGATGTTCTAGATCTGAAAAATAGTTAAAGACAGGACAAAGACAATATGGAAACTTGTAAAATCCATGATCTTTGTTGCTATATGAGCATCCACAACATCTACTTGAATTAAAAACCGTATGTGTAGGAAATCAATTTCGTATAATGTTAGGCCTGTGATTTTACCTTGGTTACATGCAATGCAATGAACTATCTTGAATTAACAACCAATCTAATGAGAAAAAAAAAAAAAACAATACGCTATTACTTTTATCAATAACATATCATTGAGATATTGTATCATTTTGTTCAAACAATTCAACTCCCATCAAAGAGGTTTGCTAGTAGGGAGTTGAATTTGTATTTGAGAAAAAAAAAAACAAGAAAAAAAAAGAAACAAAACAAAAAGGCTAGTAGACATAACCCAAGTAGTAAAACCTCACATAAGAATCATGCTGAACACAACCGGTGACACAACCGCTGTAAACAACAATTATTTCTAGATGGGCCAAACTGACAAAAATATATATATATAAAAAGACATGAGAATAAAAGAATAAAAATTTATAGACATGCACAGCCTATTTTCATGACAATTCCACAATAATCGTATAAAAGGAAAATGAATATAAGAAAAAAAAATCACATAAGAATATTCTTACCATCACGCTCAAAGAAACCAATGTATATGACTAAACAAATCCACATTACATACATAATAATAGTAACATGCCAGACTCCGCCTAGTATTGTACAAACCCTGCCCACAACAAAGGTAACCTTTGTTTCCAACCAAATTTTCAAATTACAACACTCACACAACCTGCGCTAAAATCAAGCTAGATCCCCGGTTCTTTCAATTTGCACAGATAAATCAATACCACCACATGAGGCAAGGGTACAAACACAATATATATAGATGGATGTCATAACATGACTTAGGATTTGTTGGAGACAACTCCTGTATAACCCCCTGCACCTAACATAACGAAATATCCAAAATACTCATCAAATAATCTCCCAAAAAAAGATGAGAAATTTATACACAACCATAAACCTTGTAATTTGAATCCCAAGAAAGTCCAATTCCATCATTATCTGAACCTCACATTCATCATCTCTATACTCCATCTTATATCATTCATCCCTGTCACCGATTTTTTTTTTTCTAATTAAAGCACTCACGCACTCGTCCTAATCCCACATAATCTACGCTAGAATCAAGCTCGAACCCTGGCTGTTTCCATGGGGGATAAAACAATACCACCACATGAGTAAAGATGGTAACAACAAATCTTCGCCCTTTTAAAAATGGTTTTCTCCATCCAAGTGAAACATGGTGGAGATATAGCATTAGAGGATAGTATTGAATCTACATAGTGGTATTCTCTATATGAGGTAAAGGAGATTCCAGTAGTAGTCATCTTCACCTCAGCCAAGTTGGCTTTTAGAGATATTTCAAACATTCCAAATATCATGGTAAAATTCAAAAACAACAGACGTGCCTCCCTTTCCAATTTCGTTGTATGAAATTTATGGAACACCTTTAAGCAACAAAATACTACAGCTAGGATTGAGATTGATGTACTAATATTGGAGTTTGGTATAGGAATGAGGTACTAAATTAACATATTAACACAGAGATTGGGTTTTTTTCTTTCTACTTCAAGACAACTACGGCTATTGGGTTTTTTTCTTTCTACTTCCAGACAACTATGGCTATTTATCTGCAAATATCCCAAACCAAATCCCCTTTGCCCGTCGAACCCAACAATTCCAGCAGTTATTATAGATAATGAAGTTGTATAGATAATGAAGCTGAAAACAAAACAAAAAAAGAAATAGAGAGAAGGTACCAGATATAAGAGCCAAACAAATCAACTTGGGTAACTGAGGTTTTTGTTGAAATCACAAATGGAGGATGGTCTTTATCTCAGACAGAAATCCACCAGAGGATCTGGTCGCAAGATCTTCGAAACCAGGGAGAGGGTATGAAGCGCAGTAGCGGAGACGCAGGGAGAGGGGATGAAGCGCAGTTGCGGAGACGCAGGGAGAGGGGAAAGAGAACAGGGAGAGGAGAGGGATAGGGACGGCAGGAGCCGATCGAGACGCAGGGAGAGGGGAAGAGATAGCAAGGGAGCAGGGAGGGAGAGGGAATGAGCACAGGATCGAGCGGAAAAGCGCGGGAAAGGAGAAAGAGGAGAGGAGATAGGGCTGTGAACATGACGATGTCGTCCGAAATAGGGGAGGGTAAAAGAGTAAAAATTCACAGTACGAACACCAATATCGTCATTAGCATGTATTTGACACCAAAACAGTATAATACGAGTATACCAACACTTTTTTGGTAAAATTCCCTAAAAATTATTGATGACATATACTGATAGTCACGGATTGGGCAAGACTTAAATCACTGTGGCCTCCTTTTCCATCTCTTAGCATTTTCGTCCTTTTATAACCATCTTGAGTCGGAAATAATCTCTCCACAATTATTGTGCCATTTGACTCAGTTTCCCTCTTATATTAATGAAGTTAATGTTATAGATAAAATAAGAAAAAACACAGAAGAACAGTTGAGCATCCACAGCTTCCAAGTGCATCAACCGAACCTATACAAATTTTTCTTGAGATGCAAGTATTCCCCGTCACAAGTAATGGCCCAAGAAATTAGAGTTATATCAAAGAAATGTAAAGTCAGATTTAACATTGAGATAGTAGTTTTTTTCTTCTCTTTTTTCCTTATTTTCTTGGTAAAAAGTCTGAGACAGTAGTAGAAGTTCTGTTATTAGAAAAACACATTGAGATGTGTTCAACTTCCTTTGGGTGAAGACCTTGTCATAATGTTAGAGTTGCTGCAAAGTAATGTTCATATGATTTACTTCATAATTATATAGGCCATAAGTGGGAGCAACCCAGTAAGCAGAAAGTTGTTCAAAAGCAACGAAATGCAACTTGATTTGAAATTAGAGTGAACATAATCTCATTTCCACAAGAAAACACCTTAGTAACACTGATGACCAAAGATATATCTTACAAACGAAAACAAACCCATCATTAATAAACCAGTTTCTACTGAAGTTGAAGAAACCCGCATAGCAACAAGACATGAGTTACTTACAAACGACAGTAAAAAGGCAAACAATATAATGATATAAGTAGAATATAAAAGGTGAAAAACATAACTCAATATAGACTACAAATAAGAATCCAACTACCAACCGCAAGGATGGTCTCAACAAAACCAACTACCAAATATTCATGACATGACACCATTTCATTTTAAAAAGTCCATAGTGTAGTGACTTGTGGTTTAAAGTTTATGTTCATGAAAATGTTCGCATGTTCAAAATTCATATATTCAAGAATATCGCAACTTTACTCATTGCAGACCATTGATCTCATGAGTCGACCAGAACTAATGGTTTTCAGTGAACATTAATTTTGCCCTTTCATATTTTAGAAAATAAAGGCACAAAGTTCCAAGAATGTACATATTAAGGCTATATAGCTAGAAATGAATTCTGCAAAACAATGACATCACATAGAACAATTCATTCAAATGGGAGAGGAAGACTACCTCAAAATTTGCCAAAAAAGATGATATTGCTTCATGATCTCCTCCATGTTGGTCACAATTTTCTTGTCAGATGAAGAAAGAGCAACAGTAACATCCTCAGGAGAATGCCCACCAAATTCACAATTCTGTATGTAAACTCGTACTTCGTTGCTTGGATTAGAATTGCTTAATCCCCGTCAAAAAACACTTGATTAAATATATTAACTTTCTTGGCTTGAACTGATTATTTTTTAACATGACTAATGATATCAGTTAGCTCCATACAGATAAAATTATTGGCAGTGTCAGGATCATTGTAAAATAAGGTAGTATAACAACAAACTGTTTTTTTTTTCCAATTCAAACAATCGAAAAGAAGAATCATGGAATTTTGGATTACTAAAATCGCCTCTACTTTAGGACCATATAACCAAGCCCTAGACCACGCAACCATACAACACAAAAAAATCAGCAGAAAACCTTTATTTTTCCATTCACAACTAGTACTACTGGGTCCTTACTTGCAGTCCATTTTGCCAACAAACAAACCAAATAGGTAAAAGGGCTATCTTCGTCTCCACAAAGTATGAGTGGGTCTTCCACTTCTTCAACCTCGTGGATTTCATCCACATCCAAGTTAGAAGTTTATGGATTAGCTTCAACATCAAGTCTATTACCGGATGCAGGAAGCCCGTTTTCCACTTGCTCCTCCAATATCATTGCTAGGTGTATCCAATGCACCCACATCCAAAGCAGTATCTAAGAAAGGGGTATCATCAGCACACGGTCTCGTTACAAGAGAAGGAAATCCTTCTCTAGTTCTTTCTCCAGCGCCATTACCGTATGTAGCCAAAGATTCTTAGAGGCAGTACTCCATGCACAGTTATCTTCAGCATTTGGTCATTGGTGGGTAGGAGCACACACTAATGTGATTTTTCCTCCAGCATCATTACTTGGAAAAGCCATAGTGGTGACACTCCACATTGTATTTGAGGATGATAAGTGAGCAACTAGAGCATTGCTAGGAGCAGCAAAACTACCAATGTTTATTTTGCCAGTATCAACTAGAGATGCAGACAGAGTGACAGCATCCAAGACAGCATTTGAGGATGTCAGGTTAGCTTCAGCATCCAACCTACGATTAGAAGTGGCCGACCCTTCTCTAGTTCTTCCAATGACATCGGTGCCAGGTGTGGCCAAAGAAGCAACTGTAAAACAGTGGAAATGAACAATACATACTGAAAAATAAATTAAGACAAGAAGCATAAGAACCTATAACTGTATAATATCAGAGCCACACCAGTCTTCTCTCCTTGTACGAAATTTTGTTATCAATGAAGTATTGTTTTTAGTACTACTCAAATGATTTTGCAAAATTTCATGCATCTCATGTCCCTTTCTCTCTTTGTTTATTTCTTTGTTGGTTGCTCAGTTGAATCGAAACTCTGTTAGTAAGTTGCATTTCAGATTTTTGATCTTTTAAGACTTGATAGAGTTAATCGATTGTTGTTGCTAAAAAGGGTGGTTTGGGTTCGAGGCCTCTTGTCGCATAGCCTTTGTTACCCGTTAGCCAGGAGAGCGTTTAGGGCTTTTGTCGTAAACCGTTGACAGGCCACCAATCATTCTGATTAGTGATAATTATTAGTTAACAATGTCTGGAATTTTTAGATCATTAAAAAGAAATTCATCTTCTAACACAATTTCTTCTTCTGCATCATCATTCATCATTCCAACAATAAATAAAATTTCAATTAGAAATTTAGAAGAAATAAGCTTTGATGATATTGAAAAATCAATCCAAGATTGGACAATTCCTAAGTATCTTAATTTCTACATGGTAGAAACAAGGTGAGCAGCGATGCCTCCAAAAGGAAAATGAAAAAATACAGTCATTGACATCATCAATATCCTTTCCAACAATAAATTCAATGCCTTGAATTCAGTTTCTCCAATGCTCCGAGCACCCACTCCTTACAAAAATCTCAATACATTAAGAGCTTTGAATCTCCTATTGTCTTTCTTGATGATAGAATTTATGAATATCTTACCATTGACCAAATCCTCACAAAATTATTCCGCCCAAATAACCATATTGCCCCGAAAACCCAATATCTCCCAAAAATATTATGAAGCTATTTTGGATCAATCCAAAAGTGCAATCATCACTCATCAAGACAGAGGTGATGAACATGCCTTTTCAAAAATGAAGATAATTTTACGTATCCATTATCCCACTGAATGGGTCGACAATTTCTCCTCACCAAAGTAAGTGGTAAGTCCCACAGGGAGTTCTTGGCCCTATGATTATTGGGATTATATGAATGCTTAGGAATATATTTTGTTGTATCAAAATTCTACAAAATCTCATTCATGGTATATAAGTTTTTCATCAAAATGTAATCAAACTATTCCCTCTTGGTTTTGGAAGAATTGGTGGATCCCTTTTGGACCACAATCTTTTATCCTCCAAGAAGCCCTATTAAGCAATTATCAAACATTTGAATCCCATACCAAATTTGAAATTCTTGATCATTCATACTCTTTCTTTAAATTTATCTCTTCCTCCACTATCCCATGGATTCTCCGCTGGGAATATGGCAAATAGCAGACAATAAAGTCAACATGCCTTGTTCGTATTTCTTATATAAAATGGTGGGATAAATTTGAAGTCCCTAGTTTTCTCAATAAATCTCATCATTCCTCCCTTCAAGCTTCTCTCATCATACAACCCCATACTGCAAATCCTCAATCCAAAAAGCAAGCAGCTACGTTTTAAAGATATTATTCATGGCGAATCCTCCTCGCCAGCTGCTCCTCTCAATACTCAGTAGCATATGAGTCTTCTTCAAGAAATGCAGAAATTGAAAGATGAAATCCAATTTCTCAAAAATACTATCATAAAGAAATATGGCGGATTTATTGAAGAAGTTTCTTCCTCTAATGGTTCCGTCAACAATAAATACGATTCAGATGCAACAATGCCTCCCTCAGAAGAAGGATTCTAACAATCAAACTAATGTTGATCATCAAGTCCGGAAGATCTGGAAGATTCCTAAAAAATCCAGCACATATAGCAATTATCATCAAGCTTGCCGACATACAGCAATGCAACATGCATCTCGCGCACATTCTAATGCAGAGTTATTTCAGCAATACAGATGTCTCAAATGCAGAATACCGCAGTTCCCCATGCAACCCCTCATTCAGCAAATCTCTCCTCATGGCGCCAAGTGTTCCATGCCATCAACATCAAAAGCATAAACAATGGCTTAAAACCATTAAAATGATTTTTATAAACAAAAGGGCATTTATGACTTTGTTTATGTCAAACTATGCAATTAATACCTTCATATTATATTTCTCCATCATACGAATGAGAAATCATAAATTATAAAATAAACCAAAGGTGACTTCAAAGTCAAAATTTGTGGGATATGGTGATCCGTCACCATATGGTACTCCCCATGTTTATACAATTCATGCCAAATAAAGTATAATCCTACGGGACCCCATCTCTCTTACTATGCAAAAGTCAAATGCATCTTGTCAGATGCAATTGCGCCTGTAGCAACTCAATAATGGAAATAATGCAGCTACAACAATACCGCATGCAGCAGCTACAACAATACAAATTATATGATACAGTACAAATAACGTGTACATCTTATCTATGCAATGTATCTACTTCAATTAAGTATAATCCCATAGCGGATTTCAAATGTAATTAAGTCTATAAGTGTCTATAAATAGGGACTGTGAGCCCTTGTCTCACAAAACAAAACAAAAACACAATCTTCCACATTTTAAACTTTCAATTTAGTTTATTAGCGAGACTCCTCTGGTCGGTCCTCGATGTAAATTGGTATCAGAGCCACACCAATCTTCTCTCCTTGTAAGAAATTTTTTTATCAATGAAGTATTGTTTTTAATACTATTCTAATGCTTTTGCAAAATTTCATGCATCTCATTAGTTGCTCAGTTGAATCAAAACTCTCTTAGTAAGTTACATTTCGGATTTTTGATCTTGTAAGACTTGATAGAGTTAATTAATTGTTGTTGCTAAAAAGAGTGGTTTGGGTCCGAGGCTTGATACCAATTAACACTGAGGACCGACCAGAGGACTCTCGACTGAAAGAAAGTTAAAATTTACAACTGTATGGACTGACCAGAGGACTCTCGACTGAAAAAAAGTTAAATTTACAACTATATTTTTCAGGTTGTTACTGAATTTTGCGGTGTGAGAGAATGGCTCACAAGCCTTATTTATAGACACTTACGAACTTAATTACATTTGAAATCAACAATAGGATTCTACTGAATTAAAGTAGATACAGTGTATAGATAGGATGTACACGTCATTTGTACTGTATCATTTGATTATATAATTTGTATTGCTGTAGCAGCTGCACGCGGTATGGCTTCTGACATCTACATTATTTGTATTACTGTAGTTGCTGCAGGCGTAATTATTGACTTTTGCATTGAAGTACCGGATGCATTTGGCAATGCTTGCATAGACATGGAGACTATCATATGGTGAGGAGCACCATAGCCACAAATTTTAACTTTTGAGTCACCTCTGAGTTATTTTATGATCTTTCACACGTATGAAGGAGAGATTATTTTATCAAAGCATTTAAGGCATAACAAAGACATGACTCAAGATCTTAATTGCACCTTTATGACTTATGTTATACAAATTCATTTTTTAAGGCTTTGATCAATTATTTATGTTTTTGATGTTGATGGCATGGCAGTTCTTCGGAACACTTGGCGCCATGAGGAGAGATTTGTTGACTGAGGGGCTACATGGGAAACTGCAGTTTTCTGCATTCGAGATATCTGTATTGCTGTAATAACTCTGCATTGAAATTTGTGCAAAATGCATTTCGCATCGCAGTATGTCGGCAAGCTTGATGATAATTGCTGCATGTGTTGGGTTTTTTAGGAATTCGGATGCTGGATTTTTTAGGAATCTTCCAGACTTGATGGTCGGCATTATCTTGATTGTCAAAGGGAGGCATTGTTTCGTTTGAATCTTCTTTATTGTTGACGGAACCATTAGAGGAAGAAACTTCTTCAATAAATCCGCCATATTTCTTTATGATAGGATCTCTGAGAAATTGGATTTCATCTTTCAATCTCTGCATTTCTTTAAAACTTTTGGGCAAACTTGTATGAAAAGCTGATTGCTTTTTAGATTAAGGATTTGCAGTATGGGGTTGAATGATGAGAGAAGCTTGAGGGGAAGAATGATGAGATTTATTGAGAAAACTAGGGATGTCAAATTTATCCCACCAGTTTATATAAGAAATATGAACAAGGCAAGGCATGCTAGCTTTATTGTCTGAGATTTGCCATATTCCTAGCGGAAAATCCATGGGATAGTGGAGGAAGAGATAAATTTAGAGAAAGAGTATGAAGGATCAGGAATTTTAAATTTGGTATGGGATTCAAATATTTGATAATTGCTTAATAGGGCTTCTTGGAGGATAAAAGATTGTGGTCCAAAAGGGATCCACCAATTCTTCCAAAACCAAGAGGGACTAGTTTGATTACATTTTGATCAAAAACTTATATACCATAATGAGATTTTTTAGAATTTTGATACAACAAAATATATTCCTAAGCATTCATATAATCCCAATAATCATAGGCCCAAAAACTCCCTGTGGGACTTACCACATACTTTGGTGAGGAGAAATTGGTGACATAGGATTTTCATTTTTGGAAAGACATGTTCACCATCACGGTCTTGATGAGTGATGATTGCACTTTTGAATTGATCCAAAATAGCTTCATAATATTTTTGGGAGATATTGGGAGCTTTGGGGGCAAAATGGTTCTTTGGACGGAATAATTTTGTGAGGAATTGGTCAATGGTGAGGTAATCATAAATTCTATCGTCAAGAAAGACAATAGGAGATTCAAAGCTCTTAATGTATTGAGGTTTTTTTGAAAGGAGTGGGTGCTTGGAGCATTGGTGAAACTAAATTCAAGGCATTGAATTTATTGTTGAAAAGGATATTGATGGTGATAATGACTGGATTTTTTCCTTTTCCTTTTGGAAGCATCACTGCTCACCATGTTTCTACCCTGTAGAAATTCACGAAATAGAAAATCAGGAAGGGAATTGGAAGAACCTTTTATAAATTCAATGTCAATAAAAAATAGCAAGTAAAGCTTGGCATTTAGCAAAAATTTGTTTCGATGCAGGATTTTTAACATCATTTTGTAAAACTTCTTTTGCAGATTTGCAATTGACTCTTAAAAGTAATTTTTGATTTAAAATATCACTTTGAATTTTGAGTATGAATGAAAATATGGCAAGGACTTCTTTCTTTATTGTGGAGTAATTTTGTTAAGTTGTATTCCAGGAGCCGGATTAGAATCTAACGTTCTGTTCCTTTGATTGGGCATTTCTTTGAAGTAGGATTCCACCAAATCCTATTTCAGAGACATCTGTCCATATAATTTTAAAGAGATCTGGATTTGGAAAATTTAAGCATGGCAAGGATTTAATTTTTTATTTTATCTTTTGAATTGCTTTTGTATGTTGAGGAGTCCATTGATCTGTAGAATCTTTTAGGCATTTTTGTAAAAGATTTCTTTCTTTAGAGACATTATGGTAGAAATCAGATACATAATTTAGACATCCTATAAAAACCTTTGTAATTATTTTTTATCTATTATTTCATTAGGAAAATTATCAACAAACTTGATTACTCTTTCAACAAGAGTTATTGTTTTATTTGTTATTTTATATCCAAGAAATTGTATTTCAGTTTGGAACAGCTTTATTTTTCTTTAAAAAATAACTAAACCATTTTTCTTAGTGTTCCACTTGAAAGATTTTAAATGCTTCCAACGTTCATCAATGGATTGAGAGAATATTAGAATATCATCAATGTATACAATAGAGAAATTTTTATAGGGGTGAAAAATATCATTCATCATTTCTTGAAAAGCTGAAGGAGGATTTTTTAGCCCAAAAGGCATAACATTCCATTCATAATGTCCAAAAGGGATAGTGACGGCAGTTTTATCGCGATCTTTTTCTTCAGCCTATATTTGCCAAAAACCTGACTTAAGATCAAATTTTGAAAAGATAAAAGCTTCATATAAGCGAGTAATAAGATATTGTTTATTGGGAATTGGATATCTGATTAATTGAAGAACTTTGTTTAATGGTTTAAAATTGATTACGAGGTGGGGAGCCCCGTGTTCCTTTTTAGGAGCATTTTCAACATCAAAACGCTGCACAACTCTCCAAGGAGAGTGTGATTTACGAATTAACTTCTTTTGAAGAAGATCTTTAATTTCTTTATCACATAATTCTAAGAGTCTAGGACTCATTTGAGATGGTCTAACTTTAGTAGGAATATCTCTTTCATTAAATGTAGAAATGTAGGGTAGAGATACCATATGTTTTTTTCTATGCCAAAAGGCAGAAGGAATTTCAGGACAACATTCTTTTATTAATGAAGTTTGAAAATTATTAAGTTTAAATTCAAAAATCTTTTGATTCTAATTGATCCTCGATTCAACAAAAAGCAATGTCACGTTTAATATTCTCAATATATTTTTCTTTATGAGATATGAGCAAATTAATTTTATTTATTCTTCCAAATTGGTTTGAAATTAAGAATTGAAGTTTTATCAGAGGATTTATCTTTATCAGAGAATTTATCTTCAAGATTTTTTTGTAGTATTTTCTTTTTTTGTCTTTAGATGAGATGTTTTCTATTATGTCAATAAGTAATTCATCTTGAGCACTTAATACATTTATGTATGAAGGTGAGGAGTCAGATGTAGAGTTTTCCATATGGGATTTATTGGAAGTGTTTTCTAGATGGGATTCTTGTTCGACAATGATTGCTTTGGATTCATTTTAACACTTTTTCAATGGAGTTGCATTTATTTCTTTATGTTTAATTGCAGAGAAAGGAGGGTGTACCGATTCGATTTCACCCTTTTCGGTTTCCCATGATTGTGTTAGATTTATTAATTGTCATTATAGTTCCTTTTTTATTTATTTTTGACTAAAGCCAATCAATGAAATGAATATTTCTTCGTTCTTGATTCATTTGTTCATACCATAAGTCTTTTACTTGAGATCTTTCAAATTTAAAATTTTTTGTAAAAACCATTTTGTCTTTGGATGTTTCAATAGATCTTGTTGAAGGTATTGTTTATTTATTATGAAATCACTTATTTCTTCATGTAAATGAATTAAAGAGATTGAATTTATTGAGGCATCAAAATCAGACTCAGATAATCTGACCGATTGTATATCTTCATCTTTTGTTTCTGAATAAACAGGGAAGGCTATACCTGATGGATGAATGGATGGTGATTTTGGGATAGAGGATTTATTAAAAGATGAAGTGGTTGATCTGTAAGATCAAACTTCCGAAGGGATTGATCTTTTTGTAGATTAAAAGTACGATCTTGGTGTATTAGCAAAATTTATTGTTACTTTTCCATCTGGATGTTCTGTAATTGATTCATCATCATCTTGAAGTTGAGCGGTTTTTGGTTGAGCTTCTTCAAGCTCTCATCTACCAGAAAGATTCACATCTTCCCAAGCTATGGATTTAGGGATAGTGACTTTATTTTTGAAATTAGTAAGGAATAAAGTAGTTACTCCTTTGATTTGTGATGAATAGGCAATTTCAAGGACAATTGTATTCATTACTTTATAATAAATTCTATTTGTGATTGCAACACTTTGTGATTGAGGCTTCATATTGAATCCTTTTGTGTGGATGCCTAGAGTGATAGCTTCAAAGGCACTTGGATCATGAAGTGATACAGTGAAATTAGGAAAGCAATTAAAAAAGGCAGGGCCATCATGAAGACTGGCTTCTACCATCCCTATTAGGGAATCTTTCAATGATTCATGTCGTTTATCTCGAAAATAGGCGAGACAAGATGTATTTAAACCAACTCTGATTAAAGGCTTTATTGCAACTTAAATAAATCCTATATGCATGTATTTATATTTTGATTTATGCATGTCAATTCGTTCCAAATGAATTAAATGTAGATTTTCTTCATTTTGCTGTATTGAGAGGGTTTCTTCAACCGTCTTGATTACATAATCTGATTTTATTTTGAATGTTCCTTCTTTATAGATTTCTTTTAAAGATACTTTAGGAATTGTCCAATCTTGGATTGATTTTTTCAATATCATCGAAGTGAGGACTCTCGACCATGAAAACAGTTTCATGGCACCAAATTTCATCATTGTAAGAGTATTATACAGTTTTTAACACCAAAACTACAAAAAATAAAAATTGTAAAAGATGAAAATTGCAACTTTAGGTTTGTACTAGAATGACGACCATGAAGAATTGCCCTTGTTAAGATTGGTCACTTTTACACATCATGAAGAACTATTAGATCCATGTTCAGACAAGGTCCAATCAATAGTTATTGACTATCCACCTACAGAGCCCACATTGGATTGCTAGGGTTCCATCTTGAAAATTATTCTGAATGGAAGATCCGGAGTATCTAACCATCAGATTGGTGATTTATGTTTCTCCAATTTGACCACTGCCAATTTTTTCCAAAGTATCCACTCATGTTTAGGAACTTCGGACTCATCTGCTGAGAACAAATCCTGGTCTATTGGCAACTCAATACAAGCTCCACCAGACACTTAATACCCACCAAAATCCTGAATTTTAAATTCCAATCCCAACCCCCGACCACCCCACTACCAAAAATAACATAACTCACTTAAAAACCAGACACACAAGCACATAACCCATTATAGAGAAACTTCTTAACCTACCAACTTCAAGGAAAAAAAAAATCCAAAAGGCATGAGCAATGAAACATAGTCAAAAAACAAGACAAGAAAGTTCAGAAGATTTAGCATAAACTTACTTGGTTATCAGAATTGAGGATGCACACTTTAGCACATTAGGCCTATAACCCTTTGGCAGGTCCTCCATCCTTTGCTTCTCCAAACAAGTCTCAAAGACTAGCTGATGTTGCTATTTTTTCTCAGTGGCAGTGGCACAAAGAAAAAGGAAACAAAAGGAAGGTGAAGATATCAAAAGTGGTGGGTGTGTGTATCTTAAGATCCTAAATCTGAGCATCAAGCAACCTCACTCACCTCAGCAGGTGTGAGGTAAAAACGTCTCAAGTTACATGTTTCCCCAATCACAAATGCATCTTGTGCTGCTGCCAGTCTGTTCATAGCCCCCTTCGCTCCTGTGCGAAAGCTGAACATTAACAATTGCAGAACTTAAGCCTACACCACTTCAATGGAAGAAACTGATTTGGCAGATCTGTTACAGTGGGAATCAGCAGATCCCTCTCTTTTTGAAGAACACAATATCAAGGCCTTCACAACGTTACGGAATCTCCTTCTATAGGCTGGAAACTTCGACACGCTCCTCGTTATTCTCACCACTCTGGAAGCCAATACTAATTAGCAAATTCAGAGAGTATGTACTAAATATTTCATCATTGCAAGGAAAAACAAATGCTATTTTAACCGTCAATTATTCTTAGAAATTTAAACAGTTAGTCTTGACTGTAAATGGTTTAATTATGGCCAAATGTTTGGAGAAGATAAAGAAACTCCTTTCTCAATAAAAGAAAATACATGTACTTTCATCAAAATGACTCTAATATTGGAATTTTTTTCCTAAAAGAATTACATATCATTGCCGCTATATGTAGAATTCAGGTATAATACAAAGTACTGCTCCAATGAGTTCCATACATACCATAAAATGTATATCACAATGAGACCCAAAGGTACCTGAAATATATACATACCATAAAATGGGGTAAAGACTATAGTCAACCATCAGGCTGGATGTCATTAGGAGTAGCACCGAAAACCTACTACCAAAACAAATATATATATATATAGCAATTTGAGTGTGAATTTTTAAAAGAATTAAATCCAAATATAACTAATTTTTATAACTATGGTATGCTACCCACAGGTTCGGATGAAGACGGCGACGGGCCACTCCCAGTGAACGTCTGCATCCATGTCACCACTTGGTTCAATGCGGTTCGCATCTAGACCACCATTTGGTCACTTGTTATCCTCTGAGCTCTCTCCATCTCTATTATCCTCAACAATTCAACAGTTGCAGCTCGTGCTTTAGCGGCTATAGCTCGTGCTTCAACAACCAAAGCTCATGGGCCATAAATATCAAAGGGGTGACACCCGACGTAGATGTGCGACCCCGGCCACATCTATCTTCTCCCATCAGTTGGGTGAAGATGGCATCTTGTGTTGTGCTGTTCTGTGAGCTTTCTCGCTGTTGGCTAACTCTTTCATTGAGCCGTCTGTGCAATTCATAATCAAATACTTAAAGGGGTTAGTCAAATAATAACTCAAATTACATGTGGGGCAAAAATAATTGTTTAACAAGGATTAAACATACCAACGCGTCCTCTGATGCTTGATCCACAAGCTGTCCATCTCGGCACATGAGTCATTCTGAACACGTCTATCCGGTCCGGCGCCTGCCCATTGGGATTTTGTGCCCACTAAAATCATTTAAAAATAGTTAGCTTAAAAACAATGAGATGGATATCCAAATTATTATATTAACAACAATGATTTAATTATATAAGAAATTACTACTTCCTCGCGTTTTCGAGCGAAACTTTTTGTTCCTGCCGTATGATTCATTGTTCCGCGCCTCGCGATTTTTAGAATTTCTTTTGCTTCGCGCGCGCCTATTTATGATAATGCAAGCATTAGTTTTTCAAAGAAGAAAAACAACACTAATAGCAAAATTAAAACATTCAGCTTAGAAATCATAAAGTTCTTATTTATTTCATACCACCCCCACCCGAGACCCCAAAACACAACGAGCAACACCCATTGGTCTGGATCCACTCTAGCAAGACAGTGTTGTAGCCGCTCCCGAGTAGTGCTATATAGGTTATAATATTTCTTCTTCAATGCGGTTTTACAATTCCTCCATTTGTAAAGATAAAAGTCTCTCACTCCTCCCAATGGACTGCCCGTATTCATTAAATTCTACCACGATGCGCTCTCCCTCATTAAAATATATAGCAAGGATCACGACAACATGTAGGAACACCACCAATGCAAAAAATCCTAATCATTTATATAATCTCAACTAGGAAAGACTAAAGACATGCATGTATACAAACTTGGGACAATCTGGGATCATTCAAAAATAAAGACTAAGGGGGTGTTTGGTTAAAGGAAGATTACAATATAATCACATTTGAGTATTGTAAGATATTTCATTATCACAGAATAAGATAGTGACATATTTTGATATTGTGTCACTTGTGGTTTTAGCAATTTCTGCTAACTTCAATATACCTTTGAAGTGTTTGGCAATTTATAAAAATTTTCAGTAAATGATGCCCAAAACAAAAAAAAATGAATACAGAAAAGAAACCAAGATGATTGACCAAGTGAGAACCCACTAATTAGTAGTCACACTAGGGTGATTTAATATCGATAACCATGATAGGACCCATTTAATTAAAAAAACATTGGACTAAATGTTAAAAACCACAAGCAATGTCGTTTCATCAATGTGAGTCCATCAAATGTTAATAACCATAATGTAATGCATCCAATGATGATTATAACAGAGCGCCCTATCGAGTGTTAGACACCTTTGAGGAATCCATCTATGAAAAATCAATATGGGACCCATTTGATATCAATAGTCATATTAACCAATCTAATTATAGTAATCACTAGGGGGGCCCATTAAACAATGAGACTTATTTAATGATAGCAAACTAATAAATAGTCATATAATTTTTTTTTTGAAATGGTTACTTTCATTAAAGAAAGGCAAACAGTACAAGAAAGCAAAGACAGCAAAAGCAGGAAAAAAAAGAAAAAGTCCTAAGAAAAAGCCAGCTCTTTCCAATGATACACAATTTGATCTAAAGAGTATCCTCTAAAAGAAGGGAGAATAGACACCCAAAGAGCTACTTAAAATTTTGATTTCTCCACCATCCTGCTTACGGTCGAAGTAATTTCTTCAAAAGATCTTGAGTTTCTTTCCTTCCAAATTGTCCAAATCACCGCCAAAAAAGACAGCCGCCACATCATTTTGCCTCTAGGGTTCCCAATAGGTGCCTTCCATGCTTCGAAGAGCTCGGGGAGAGAGAGAGGAAGGACCCAGCAGAAGCCAAACTCGCGAATAAAAGACATCCAAATTGCATTAGCAGTTTTACAAGTAAGCAAGAGATGGTCCACAGATTCTTCATCCCTCAAGCACATAGGACAGCCATTCACTATCGACATCCCTCTCCTTCTTAAAAGATCTATGGTAGGAATAGGAATCCTCATTCTTAGAGCCAACCACCCGAAAACCAGCACCCTTGGTGGAGCTTTCAACTTCCAAATACCGTATAGCCCATTCTTCTCCCTGGGATTACTTTGGATAGCCTTAAAGAAAGAGGACAAAGAGAATGATCCATTCTTAGAGGCTATCCACACCCTAGCATATGTTCTATTGTTATGAATGGGAAGACGGTTGAGGAGATTAAGGAGAGCAATGAACTGGGCTTCTTCATGATCCTTCAGGCTCCTCCTCAAAATGGGACCCCAAAGTACCTGTCCTCCAATTGTGCTCATATAAGAGCTGGTTGTGGCATCCATGGCTAGAGCACACTTAAACAAATCGGGGAATAGATCACACAACGCCCTTTCACCTACCCATCTATCTGTCCAAAAGAGGGTCTTCTCCCCCAAACCGATTTGGTAATTAATGTTCTCCATGAAGAGATTCTTTACTGAGAGGATTCCTTTCCAAATAGGAGAGGAGTTCGGAGGAGGGTCTTGGACATCCCAACCGTGCCTTGGGAGGCCATATTTCTTTTCCAGCACCTGTCTCCAAAGGCTTTGAGAACCATCTCCGATCCTCAACAACCATTTACCTAGAAGAGCTTGGTTCATCTTCTTCAGACGTCTAATTCTTAGCCCTCCTTCTTCCTTCGGCTTATAGATGGAATCACAATCTACCAAGTGAAGCTTCTTCTGGGAGCTTGTGCCATGCCATAGGAAGTTTCTCTGCTATCTTTTAATCCTCTTTATAATTGAGGCCGGGCATCTAAAGATGGAGAAGTAATAGACTGGTAAGATCGAGAGGACTGATTTGATCAAGGTTACTCTTCCTCCTATAGAAAGGTACTTAGCTTTCCAGGAAGACAACTTTCTTTCTACCCTTTCCACAACTGGGTTCAAAGAGATTTAGTCACCCGCCCCAAGCACAGAGGCATGCCTAGGTACGAAATTGGAAGTTCCCCAACCTTACATCCCAGGATCTCTGAACATTTAAGGAGCAGAGGCTTTTTAGTTTTTAGCCCGATCTCCTCACTCTTGAAGAAGTTGACTTTTAGGCCTGACACTGCTTCAAAACATAGGATTGTGGCTTTAACATTTCTAACTTGATCTTCTTTTGCTCCACAGAATAATAGAGTGTCATCAGCATACTGTAAGTGACTGATTTTTGGGGAATTTGTAGCCACTTTGAAGCCTTCGAATAAACCAACATTCACAGCCTTCATTATCATTTTACCAAGCGCTTCAGCTACAATTAGGAATAGAAAAGGAGAGAGAGGGTCCCCTTGTCTAAGTCCCCTGCCAGCCTGGAAGTAGCCCTTCGGAGACCCATTCAACAAAATAGAGAACCAAGATGAAAAAATGCACTCCGGAGTCCATATCCTCCATTTTTCCCCAAACCCATTCTTCCTAACATGTAATGAAGAAATTTCCAGTCCACCCTATCAAAAGCTTTCTCTAGATCTAGCTTGCATATGATCCATGGATTCCTATCCTTGAGTCTTGAGTGCACACACTCATTGGCCACCAAGATGTCATCCAAAATTTGCCTTCCCTCTACAAAAGCACCTTGTTCGATGGAGATCGTCTTTGGCAGAATCTTTTGCAATCTCCCTGCTAGAACTTTGGAGAGGATTTTATAGGGACTTCCCAAGAGACTGATGGGTCTATAGTCTTTGATACCAAGGTCTCCTCCTTTCTTCGGGACTAACTCGATGAAAGAAGCCCCTAAACCTTTGGACAATTTACCCCTTCGCGAGAATTCTTCGACAAAGTCCATAACATCTTTTTTCAACATCTTCCAAAAGTGCTGAAAAAATGCTATCAGAAATCCATCTGGGCCTGGGGCCTTATCACCTGCAAGGTCAAAGAATGCTTGATGAACTTCCTCTTCCTCAAAATTTCTTTCAAGCCACTTTGCTTCTTCTTCTCCAATTACTTCGAATTCTAAATTTCCCAGATGAGGTCTCTCCCAATCTTCAGCAGTGAAAAGAGATTTGAAGTAGTCTATTATGTGGGAAATTATCTCCTCTTTTTTCTCAAGCCTTTTTTCACTAACCATAATACTTTGAACTCTATTGGCCCTTCTTCTCGAAGAAGTCATACCATGAAAAAACTTTGTATTTTTATCCCCTTCTTTTAGCCTATTGCATCTAGATCTTTGTTTCCATCTAATCTCCTCCTCCCTCACTTTTCTTTGAAAATCATCTTTAAGATCGAACCTTTTCTTTTCTTCTTCACTGGACAACTGATCACTCTCCTCTTTCCAATCTAAGGCTTGGATTTCAGCTAGAATTTTTTACTTTTGGAGACTCACTTCCCCAAAGTGTTCCTTTGCCCACTCCTTCATTTTTAATTTCAGCAGCTTTAGTTTAGTAGCCAGTCTATGACCCGCCAATCCTTCCACTCTAATCTCCTCCCACCATTTCTGAACCAGCCTAGGGAATTGCTCTTCCTCTAGCCACATGAGTTCGAAGCGGAAGGGGGAAGGTCCCCATCTTTCACTTTCCGATTCAAGAAGAATCGGGCAATGGTCTGAAGCTAGCTTAGGCAAAGCAATCTGGGTGACCTCCGGGTAGATTTCCAGCCAATCTATAGAGACCAAGAATCTATCCAGCCTGGAAATAGCTGGATTGCTTTGATGGTTAGACCAAGTGAACGAAGCTCCACCCATTTGCAAATCCACCAAGGAGTGAGAGTTGATCCAGTCAAAGAAACGTCTCATTTCTTTAGTTTGATTTTTCCCACCTCGTTTTTCACTTAGGAATTTGATGATATTCTAGTCGCCACCAATACACCAGGCTCCACTCCATCTTCCCCTTATCATATCCAACTCTTTCCAGAACTCTTCCCTTCTCTGACTAAAGATTTGGACCATACACCGAGGTGAGGAGCCATTTTTTGGAGTTCAAAAGGTCCTCCACCAGAACTGAGAGGGAGAAAACATCTACCCAGCTTCTAACCACGGACACCGACCCTGTGTCCCAAAGAGACAACAGCCCTCCTGAAGCACCCACTGCTTCTGCAGCGACCCAATCAACCTGTCTTCTTCCCCAGACTTGTTTAACTACTCTTTCAGAGACATCTTTCAATTTGGATTCTTGCAGGATGACTATTTGAGCCTTCTGACACTTAACCATTTCTTTCACCAACAATCTGCGCAAGACTCCCCCAAGACCGCGGACATTCCATGAGAGCACCTTCATTTAGAACTAGGAAGAGCCCCCTTAGTTTTATCCCCCTTCTCTGGATTGCCTTGTCATAGTTAATTGAACAGTTTAAGTTGTTTAGCTTCCTGACCCCCTTCTTTGTGGACAAGCCCTCCCTTTCTTCTCGATTTTGCCTCTCCCTGACTTGTACAAATTTTACTAATGGACTCCATCCTTCACCTTCACCTGATTCCTCTACTGTTACTCCAACAGACTTAGCACAGTGAACAATTTCCTGTGGTGTCCACTGTGACTCTGCCTCTTCCTCTTTCCAGAAGGAACTCCCTTCGTAACTGTTGAGGTCATCCCCACCCCAGTCCCAGAAAATCCTCCAAAATCGAACATACCTCTCTTTATCTCAGTTTCCCCTGCCCTCAATGTCTCAGCTTGCCGTTGTTCTTGGCTGAAGGTGGGAGCCCTCTCTGTCTCAGCATACCGTTGCTCTCGTCGACACAGAGGAGGAGCTGACTTGCATTTCTCTCGACTCTGAATAGGGGTGATCAACCAGATTTTCGGCCCGGTTTTCGGACCGGAATCCGGTCGGACCGGATTTCCAGTCCGGCCTAAAATGAAGGACCGGACCGGTCCAAACCGGTCTGGTTGGACCACTTAAAGTGGTCCGGACAGGTTTTCTTTTTTTTTTTTTCATTTTTTTTTTCGTTTTTTTTTTTCATTTTCACCACATCTAAAAAGTGGGCAAATGTCAAATGAATGAATGATGGGTTTTACAAATGGGTGCTGGGCTCATGCCTCATGGGCTCATCAATATGAAAAAAAATTTATTATTTTAATAAATGCGGTCCGGTCCGGTCCAGACCGGACCACAAAAGGCTTGTCCGGTCTGGACCGGATTTGGACCACTAAGACCGCAAATCCGGTCCGGTCCGGTCTGCGGTCCGATTCTGTGCAGCCCTACTTCTGAAGCATGGAGATCCAGCCCTGTGAATCTCTGGTAGGGGTATTGACTGGGGCTCTGATATCATCCTTCTTCCTTGATCGGCAGCCTTCGTCCATCCCTGACATCCGTCTCTCTTCTCTGCTCCTGTCGCTGGCGTTCTTCTCTTTTCCCCCTCTGTTTTCTTCCCTTTTTGTTACTTCTGTCCCGAAGGTGCTTTTTGGTGTCGTGGCCCACTTCCCTGATATCTCCCCCTCCAGTGAACTTTTGACTGTCTACCGAAGCCCTTGGGTCCACAAATGTCTGTTCGCTCTCTTCTTCGTCGACGGAGCTTCCCTGGACGGTAGTTGCCTCTTCATCGGAGAAATTTTCCTTTGATTGGCCATGTCGTCGGCTCCTGATGCTCCGTCGCCTTGCTTGGCAGGAGCTCAAGCTCTCCTTCTTCAATTTCAGCATAAGCCTTTGAAACGAGCCCTAGCCCTTTAAAATACTTATCCTTGGTGTCGGATCCTCCTGGCCCAACGTGAAGCAGACCACGGGTTTTAAGTGAGTTGCAGCCCAGATGGCCATCTTGGGCCATTTCGACCTGATTTGAAACTGGCCCACCCTTTTATATCCTGAAGGCGGACGATTTGAAATTTGAAATGGGACTGCTGACGTCATCGTCTTCCTCCCACAGTCCTTGTTGAGCTCTGCAACTGCACCTGGGAACCTCCTTTTGTTTTTCCCTTCTCATCCCTTATCTTGCCTCTTCCCCCTCCAGATTATCTTCTTCCTCCTCTTCCACAGTCACCATGAACTTCAGATCATCCACCCAGATTGGCACCTGCAAAGGTAGTTTGGTGGAGCTGTTGAGCAGGACCTGCACCCTCCCTTCCTTGAGAACCTCCTTATCTCGGGTTCTAGCATCTACTTCCACTATTTTCCCAGCACAGTCACCTATGAGCCTGAACACTCCTTCATGCCAAGCCTGAAGAGGAACTCCTTGAACTTTAACCCAGATGGGTTTTGGTGGCGAGCCTAGCACCTTCATCCATCTCTCAATCATTGAGAATGGAGAGGAGCATCCCATTGCTGCGATATTGTGGAGGAAAACATCCACCTCACTGGTAGAAGATAGCTGCAGCCATACCACCCGATCTCCCAACTTCTGCAGTTTGATGGGTAGCTGACCACAGCACTTACAGATCTAGGATTCTATTTCTTCGATGCTTACTGAGCTTGCTTTCAAGAATCCCATCAGGCTTTTGAAGAGAGATCTCTTCTGCTCCTTGACTACCCACTGTGCTAGCCTCACACCTTTACCTGTGTCTTCCTCCACTATCCAACCTGCAACTCCTGGTTTTTTAGGCCTTTCCTCTCCTCTTTTCTTACTCCTCTGATATTGGACTTCTCCCATGTGGCATTCTCCCGGCCAGAAAGAGGATTGTCTAAAGTTTTTCCAGTCCCTCTTTGAGCTTTCCTCTCCTCTTCTCTTTTTAATGCTGGGGCAGAACTGAGCCAAGCTGGCCTGTAGCTTCCTTCCTCCACATACTCTGCCTTCTGCCATTGTAATTGCTCTCTCTGCTTCTCTTAGAGTTGCAAACCTGACAAATGCAGAACCGCTATTGCTATTGTTGTTGTCCCTCTTATCTTTAGGGATAAACACATCTTGTATTCTCCCTGCTCTCTAGAAGATTGCTTTTATCTCAGCTCTGGAAACCTGGATAGGAAGGTTTGATACAAAGACTGAGTAGGACTCCTCCCTAATCCTCCTAATCTGTGTTGGGAGAGGCTCCTTGTGAGGCTGTCTCTCTTCTAGACTTCTCTCTTTGCTAGACTTCATCATGTTGTCATGTTCTTGTCTTCTTCTTTTCTTCATATTCCTCTAGTCACACAATCTAATGATATTAATTAGTATGAGACCCATCAAATGTTGGTAGTACGGGACCCGTTTAATACTGGTAATCATGGTAAATGTTACCCAACGTGACATTTATAGGACCCACCTAATATTACTAATCAACAAAGAAACTATGTAATTATGATAGGATTAGGGGACCCACATAAAATTTATATACACTAAAGGGCCCAACCGATATTGAGAGTCATAGTAATACTCCTATAGAAACCATAATGTTAAAAATCATACTAAAATTATCAATGTTAAAACAATATTGTGGGCCACCATGGTAGTAATTTCTCATGAACTTCTACTAATTTTTGCAAAAACTCTTGACCCATGTTTTGGGTAGTTTTCTTAAGGAAAGATTACTTTATACAGCATATACATGACTATTTTAATATGAATGCTTTTACAAGAAAGTGAGATATTGTAGGATATTTTCTAAGTTATTCAAATACCTAGTTTTTAGGTATGGAGATTATATTCTAAAGTATGAGATTATATAGCAAGATCTTTAGGAATATATGATTTCCAAACACACCCTAAATAAGAAAACTCGAGGAAAAAGTTCAATGGTAGTAGGAAAGTGGTTAATGTAGACATGAGATGTATAAATTGGATAGGAGAAAGATCAACATGATTTTTAAACTTGAAATCATTGACACGATTCAACAAACACAGTGTGTGCAAGTCAAATCCCGCAGAACTACACATATATAGCTAAAACCGCACATATATAGCACTTATGATAGATTTAGACCATCTAACACATGCTAATAAATCACCTGAGGACACAAATAAGTACAAACCATAAAGATTAAGATTTTCTTTAAAAAAAAAACCCCTAAGTTGGAACCCCCTTCTCCCTATATGTCACTGCCAATGGAAATCAACCCCTTTTTTTCAAAATTTTATTGATTCAAGCACTCTGGCATCAATAGAAATCAAATCCATGTGTATGATGCATTAATTTAATGGAATCCCAAACCTAGAATTAAGAACCCTTTAACTAAAGACTCAGTGGTGACTACACGGTCGACTACAAGCTATGATGCCTAGATACGGATTTGGATACGGACACTGATACGGGATCGGAGACATGACTCCTTACTTCTAAAAATCTAGGACACGGATACGGATACGGATCCGGGTGTCCTTATTTTTTCTTTAGATCATTTTTTAATCAATGAAATTATCATTTTTTTTCATCCCTTTCTAGCATTTTTTATGGTGAGAAGTAAAAATATTATATGAACTATATGAAATAAAGGACTTTATAAGTAGGATATGTTAAACTTGTTCCCTAAAAGTATCGGTGCAGTATCAGGTACCAATACAAGTATTGCATCGGTCCGATATGAATACGTGGGGCTTGTACAAGTATCCAAGTATCATAGACTACAAGTGAAAACACCCACCCACAAGTGATGGAAAACATGATTCTACTGAATGGAAGCACATAGCATTAAATCTAGGTTGTCAAGTCAAGAGAAAACACACTAATACAGCTTGAAATCAACAAGAAAACTCAAAACATTGAATCTAGAGAGATTAAATTGGACATTATTGAGGAGGATATTAAGCCACCTAACTAAATTTGAGTCCTAGCTCATTGTGGAAGATGGCTTGGGACACACTAATACAGCTTGAAATCAACAAGAAAACTCAAAACATTGAATCTAGAGAGATTAAATTGGACATTATTGAGGAGGATATTAAGCCACCTAACTAAATTTGAGTCCTAGCTCATTGTGGAAGATGGCTTGGGAGGAAGATGATGATTGGGAGAAGAAAATCAAAGCCCCCAATGGAAAAATTCAGCCTCCAAGCCGTGCACTTCGTCTTCTTCTTTCACTCTCTTCCTCCTCTCGTTTCCTCTTTCTCCTTCATTTCCTTCTCTTCCTCTTTTTCTTCCTTCCTTTCTACTTTCTCCTTTCTCACCCTTGGTCCTTGTCTCAGATGACTGAGACAAGAGATGGGTTCTCTTTTGGCTTGGACAACAATCCTCTTAAGAGGATTGGGCCCCACTTTATTTCTTCTCTTTCTTCATCTTTAGCAACACATCAACATTATGATATGTCTTTTACATATTGCTAGTGGGTCCTAGTGTTGGGTGCAGAAATCAAATTGGGAATCTCAAGAGGGTCTCACTTGAGCCTACTTGACCCTTTAATTATTTTATTTTAATAAATCCTCACTAAACTTAAGAATTAGCATTTAATTCCACTTAAAATCCCGCCATAGATTTATCTAATGAGAACTACAGTATTAGCATAAAACCAAGGTGGGTACATACCAAAGGGTTTATTTCATTAAATTCAGAAAATTAGTATTATTTTAGAAAATTTTAACTTTTCGCGGGGCTACTTATGAACGCCGCTAAAAATAACTTCTCGAAAAAATTGCCCGCCGCTAAAAGTCAGACAATAAAAACCCGAAACTTCCCCGCGAAAATTTGGCGCCTTTGAAGAAAAGTTTTCACCGTCGGCCATTTCTACGGTCACCGCTGTAAGTTACTAGAAATTGACTTTTAGCGGGGGCCAGGTTTGGCCGCCCTATGAGTGACCCATAGCAGCGCTCCTAGCAAGCACCCCACTAAAGGTATATTTTCTTGCAATGACTGCTAACCATACCACACCGAAAGACCATTTGATTGGGTAAAGAGACATATGACTAGAATCCTTGTAATATATTCGATCATAGTCACTGCCTTTTCATTATATATCACCAAAATTTTAGTTTCTAATAGAAAAAAAAATGTCGGGTTTCATTCAGAAAGGGGGAAGGTAGAACGAAAAGAAAATTGAGAGATTTGTTATGGTTCATTCATTTTATGCATAACCATCATCAATCATGATGTGAGATAGGTGAGAAGTGGATGCATATAAAAATTTCCAATAGATTATCACAGGAGCAAGGAACTTAGGCAGATGCAAGGTACCCACTGCATGGTTCTTAAGAGATGAGTAAATATGGCTTAACTACAGCCGGCAGTGTTTTTTTTTATTGTTCAATGGTGTGATTTTCACTTCCATTATTGTCAATCAGATAATGAATATGGTTACACCTGAAGTTCGCTTAGAATAAAGAAAGCATAGCGTGATTTGAAGGTGTCAAATGAATTGTGTCATGACAGAAGATGTGAAGGGTTGTTGATAACTCAAAATAAAATGCAAGATTACAGTCAACTGAATTATTTGAAACAAGCATATTCATCAATTCAGTTGTGGTGCTTGTGGATGATGAACTTTGGCCAATCAAGGACAATTCAAGTCAAATGAAAGTTTAAAGCTTCACTAGTGTCAAAATTATCTCATTTGCCTATTGAGATGCCAGTACCAGTGTATAGGTCAGTGGTGAGGCAAATCTATTCCATAGAGACAACCAATGATCAATCCCTGGCTGTTAGTGTGATGGTGAAGTACTTGGGTGAATGTGTTTGGATGTGTGAAGAAAAAAAACACGCATTCATAAAATTAATCAATGAAAATTACTAATAAATAAATTACCTTCTTTCCTATACCACTGAATCCTTAGGCATGTTGTAGTGGCAATGCGAAAGTGAAGTTCTCTTGTTTTATAGCCTTGCATATCCTTCCTATTTCAGCAAATAAGACACAAAAACTTAAGTATATGATAAATACAAAAAGAGAAAATGAAAAATAAAAACCAATAATAAAAGAAGCTCAATCTAAAAAATAGAAAGAACAAATGATTGGATTAAAGAAAACCGTAGTAGTAATACACATCGGAGCACCTGGGAGTGAAAGGTAAGATTGTACTGAGTAGGATGACCATAAACTTCTAGGACAATACTATAACCACCAAGAGGAAAATTTTATGCGAGGTCTGTGCCGTTTAAGGCCACGAGTTCTGTTGGGAACTTTGTTTTTGAGTTAGTAAAAGATACCAGGTTTGCCCTCTAAATTTAAGGGCAAGGCAGAATTTGATAATATCGCAGGTTGTAAAAGCTAAATTAATCAAGCACATAAAACATAAAAAGAACATTATAGAAGTGGAAAATTGCCCAATCTAACTCCACGCTAGCTATTTTTAACTTTCATGCATCAAATCTAACAACAATCTTGAATCCAATCAAGAGTGGCATTATCAGAGAGGAAAGAGCTTGGGCTATGAATTTTAGGAATTAATTTGTGGCCCATATCTTGTATACACTGGGGTCAGTGGCACAACATCCACTGCCACTTATTTTCTTTAAAAAAAAAAACAAGAAGGAATCTGACATTGATAACTAAGAAACCTTTAAATATTATAGACAACAAAATAAAGATCAATGCTTCAAAATAAAAAGGATATTATAGTTGAAACATTTTTTCCTTTATACAGCATTTGCTGAATCAATATTATCACAAAGATTGAATTAGCAAAGAAAAAAAAAAAAATTTCGGAATACATGTTCCAAAACCCGATTTGTAACATCAAAATCCGATTTATACCTGAGATTGAGAGGTCCGAAACGAGAAGAAAAATGACTCGACAATGACATGTTCAGTCCAAGGAGCGTGGGCGCCGAGAGGAGAAGATGAGAAAAGAGCGACGCCAGGCCTCCTTTTCAACGCCCTCACCTCGTTTTCTGAATGCATGCCCTAACTTAACTTGGGTGTGACCTGATGTCGGCTAACTCAGGTTAAATAATGAATAATGAAATTTGGTTTAGTCTTTCAATAACCCGCCCCCCACCCCCGCCCACCCCGAGTCAGGAACCTCCTGCGGTCTAGCTTTTGACCTATTTGGTTGGAACTTCAGTCGTTTGGAGATACGTTGTTTAGAGAATTTGAAAAATCTTAAACGTTATTACTGCTTTAAAAGTACAAGGACAAAATGCTAATTGCAAACCACCGTTCTAAATTTTAGCATACTAATAATTTCTAGGCCCTCTACGTAGCGGACACTTCAAGAAAAGAAATAAAGTGAGAAAACAAGTTAATTGGTAACCATGGCACGAGAATTTGGGAGGGCATGGCCCGCCTATGAAGAATCTAAATCGATGAAAAAGTGGCCAGCTCTGGTTCAGTATGGTCGTCATCGCATTTTACTAAAACGATCCATCATGATTCATAACTTTTTAAACTACTCAAATAAAGTAATTAAAAAAAAAAAAGAAATGTTTCATATAAATATATTTGATGGCGGGCTCTGATCGTATTAGAGTTAAATTTTTCATAGAAAATGATATTTTTCTTTTGCGGGTGTAGGTGCAGAAAATAATGACCCACAATGAGAGGGAGCCTTAGAGGACTTATCCGAGAAGATGGTGATGACTGGGAATGACTGGATGCCGTCCGGAAGCCTGAAAGGGAATAGCAAACGGTCAGAGGACCCTGGCCTGGGCGGCGCAAGGCTCTCCGATGCCAAAGTCAGTGTGGGAACTGGAACAATGGAAGGAGAGGGAGAAGAGAGACAGAGTAAGGGCTCTGTGAATGGAAATGGGCGTACCTTAGATGGTGGTTTGAGCCTCTATTTATAGAGTGTGGAACGTGTCTTTGGGAGATATTGTGGTGTGGGTCCCATGATTGGACTGGGAAGTCACGATCAGCCCACATTGCATTAATTGTGGTCCAATCCAGCCCACTATGCATTAAATGCACGTCTTGTTGGGCCAGGTCTGGTTGGGCGCCTTTGGCGGTAGGGGTACCAGCGGATCTGCCCTCGGGCCCTGCCCTGATGTGGCTTCAGCCGCTGGATGCCGCCCTGTCAGGGATCTGGCGAAGATTGTGGGCGGCTGGATGTCGCGTCTGTCCCACTAGCTCGTGCCCCTATCCCTCCACGTGCCTGATGACGTGGGGGATGAGGGGCGCAAGTGAAGGTTCTCTCTTGCTTCGGCTTCTGTCCCGGCTTCTTCAACCGAGGTGGAGTTTGCTGCCGAGATGGCACCCGGGGTGGCTCAGCCGAGGTGGAGCTCCCCGCCGAGATGGCACCCGGGGTGGACCAGTTCGGCGCTAGTGGCCCGGAGATGCTTGACTTCGGCCGAGGCCTTTGTCCTGGTAACCGGGGTGAGATTGGTGCCTCGTGGATGGCACGCGGATGGCACGTGAGAATGCTTAGCCTTATCTGATGGCTGTGATTAGCTTAATCCTGTGGCTCTGGAAATCTCCCCACACAATTGCCCCCTAGCTTTTGACCTCTTAGGCGCCCTAGCCCTTAGTGGTCGAAAGTTAGAAGAATCCGTCCGGGGATGTGGCGATCGTCGTCTGGTGTCGCTTCAACTGCTCTGAAGCCATAAATGCTCTGTCTTGCCTGTACTGGGAAGCGAGTCGACGGCTACACGCGTCGCCTCTTCACTGATTGCGGTGTCTGCCGGGATCCCTGTGAACGATCCAGTTGCGAGCTGAGCTGCATCCGGTTCCGAGTCGTCTACTTCAAGTTCGGAACCGTCGAACCTAGCGGTCAAGTTTAGGCGGGGGTCTTCTTAGTCTGCGACGCCATCTTCTGCCAGCACCCGTGCTGCTTCGAGCTCGGGAGGTGCTGGCGCTACTTCAGCTTCTGCTCCTGCTCCAGCTTCTGCTCCTGGTCCGAGTGCGGGAGTGCGGCGACGCTTCGCCGGAGCGCCCAAGGGAGGGGTCCCCGCCTAGAAAGAAGTCCAAGGCTGGAGAAGGACTCGGGGGCTGAACAGCCTCCGAAGAATAAGGCTCCTGCGCGGGCCCCCGGAGCCAAGACTCCTATTGAGAAGAGCGCGCAGGTCAGCAAGCCGACCGGTGGAGCGACCCGCGAGCTGACGATCTCGGGGGGGCAAGGGTCTGGATCGGCCTCCGGACCCCGGAGTGCCCCAGCGCCATGGAGGCCGAGGATGAAGACTCAGCCCGGTGAGCCTCTGAAAGTCGAGGACCGGCTGTTGGGGAATGCCGAGGTGATCGGAGCTTTCGCCAAGGTCTGTGCTCTGCCAAGAGACATGGAGACGCACGAGATAGGTCTCGGCGATCCAGGCTGATCTTCTGGTAAGTGTTTGCAATGCTTTTCTTCATTCTTCAAGTGTCTTGGTCGAACCTGACCCTCTGTTTCCATTTGCAGAACGTGCAGCGGCTCCTGACCGTGGTGGGAAGGAGCGATAAGAACGCGACGCGGGTCACTCAGCTGGAGTCTGAGGGACAAGCTGAAGAGGGAGCTGGAAGAGTCGCGGAAAGGAATGGAGGGGATGAAGAGGGCCAGCGCTGAAGAGGCTGCTCGGCTGGCATCGGCTCTGGCTGATGCCGCCGAACTTACGTCGAAGGCGAGGTCTGGGCGAGGAACAAGAAGACCGCCGAACTGGAGTCTGAGCTGGCCAGATTGAAGGCTGAATCTACTGCTGAGGGGATGAGGCTGCGTGGGGAAGTGCTGGCTGGGCGCGCCGAAACGGCAAGGTTGAAGACGGCGAACGCCGAGCTGGAGAAGGAAAAGGCCTCTCTTCAGGCCGAGGCCCGGTCCGCCTTCCAGGATGGGGTGGATCGAGCCACTGAGCTGTACGAGAAGCAGGTGGAGGAGATCACCGTCATCCTGTTCGAGGAAGGATGGCTGGCCGCACTGAGACGTGCGGGGCTCCTGAGCCGAGCTCCGCTCCTGCAGCCGAAAATGCCCCAGTTGGAGCTCCTGCAGTGGTTCCTGCTCCGGAAGATGCTCCAGCTGCCCCGGTTGCCAGTGATGCTTCTGTCGTGCCTCAGGGCGAGGCCTCTTCTGCCCCTGGAGCAAATGAGGCTCTGGTCGAAGAATCTCCTGCCAGCGACGCTCCCAGCAAGGTCGCGGTTTCGGCCGAATCCACTGGTCCAGCAGATTCGGTGATCGACCTAGTGGAGTCGCCGAAGCCACAGTAGCCGGGCTCCTCTTTATTTGTCTTTCTTGGCCGAATTGCCTTGCGCCGGGGTAGATCCATCATTCCGCTGGATTCGGCGAGGCGAGAGTGAGTGCGGCTATGGCCTTCTGAGGGGTGTATGAACCCGGATTTCGGGAATCTGACCTTGGCCGAAATGGCTGACCTTGGCGAACTGCCTTGCGCCAAGGTGTGAGGGGTTTATGAACCCGGACTTTAGGAAACGGCTGAGTGTAGGGACTCCAGACCATTCCCAGGGCGGTAGACCCTTGTAGTGTGGGATGAAACCCTGATTTTAGGAATTCAGCCGAGTGTCCGAACTCGAGGCCTTTTCCAGGGCTGTTAACCCTTGTAGATGGGTGAAGACCCTGAGTTTAGGAATTGGCCGAGTGTCCGAACTCGAGGCCTTTTCCAGGGCTGTTAACCCTTGAGTGTGTTCCAAACACGGGGACTTTAGGAAAGGCTGAGTGTAAGAACTCCAGGCCATTTCCAGGGCGTATGTACCCAAAGTGTGTCCAAGACACGGGGGCTTTAGGAAAGGCTGAGTGTAAGAACTCCAGGCCATTTCCAGGGCGTAGAGCCCTGATTGTGTCCAAGACACGGGGCTTTAGGAAAGGCTGAGCGTGAGAACTCCAGGCCATTTCCAGGGCGTAGAGCCTTGATTGTGTCCAAGACACGGGGCTTTAGGAAAGGCTGAGTGTAAGAACTCCAGGCCATTTCCAGGGCGTAGAGCCCTGATTGTGTCCAAGACACGGGGCTTTAGGAAAGGCTGAGTGTAAGAACTCCAGGCCATTTCCAGGGCGTAGAGCCTTGATTGTGTCCAAGACACGGGGCTTTAGGAAAGGCTGAGTGCAAGAACTCCAGGCCATTTCCAGGGCGTAGAGCCTATGCTGCCGGAGTCGACCAGAGAGAGGTGACAGATTGCCCTTGGCCGAAATGGTTGGCTTTGGCCGAGACGAGCTGCTTGTGCCGAAGTGGAGTCGTCATTCCGGCTGTGGAAGCGTGAGCTTGGCAATGATCCTTGAGGGGTGTAAAAACCCAGACTTTAGGAATCCGGCCGAGTGTCCGAACTCGAGGCCTTCTCCAGGGTCCAGGACCCGGAGCTTTAGGAAACGACCGAGTTTGGACTCGAGGCCTTTTCCAGGGTGGTAGACCCTTGTAGCCGAAGTCGATCAAAGAGAGATGACAGATTGATGACGGGGCGAAAGCTATTTCCATTGATTCAGAGATTCATTACATCTTTTAGAAATTGAATTTCTTGGGATACAGATGGATACAGAGGACGCCAGATGGATCACGTAATGATCTTCTCCGAATCCTCACTGTCTGGAACCTGGGCTGCGCTCTGGTGAACTCGGCCCTCGCTGCCGCCAGCATCTCCTGCCTCAACGAACTCTGGAATGTGGCCCTCTTCGGCCAGCTTCTCCAGATACCACTGCAGAGAGTTGCAGTCTTCGGTCATGTGCCCGTTGCCCCTATGGAAGGAGCAGTAGAGCTTACTTCGGGCGCCTGAGGTGGGCTCATTCAGCATGGGCGGAGGGTACTTAAAGAACGGCTTTGACCTGATCTTGGTCAGGATGCGGTAGGTCGGCTCCTTGAAGACGACGTTGACGCTCTGACTGGCGCTGGAGGGAGGTCTGGGCTTCCAGGTGCCCCCAGACCTGGACGATGAAGGCTTCGCCGAACTGGAGACCCAGGCCTGCTCGGGCTCCTGCTTCTGGGAGGGCCTCCCGCCTCCCTGCCGAGGCTGGCTACTCTTCTGCTCGGGCTCCGGATGCCCGTCCTGATCCCGGGCTCGGATCTCATCTTCCTCCCGGGCGATGAAGCGCTTCACCCGGGACATCAACTCTGGCATGGACTCTGGGGTGTCCCCGGCCAAGTCCTTTCGTAAGTCGATGCCGGGGATCAGGGCATGCTGGAAGGCGTAGATGGCTATCCCTTCCCTCGCGCCCTCGATCTGGCTGTAGACCGCCCAGAATCGCTGGGTGAACTTGGCGAGGGTTTCGCCCTGCTTCATTCTCAGGGCGATGAGGTCCCCTTCCTTCTTGGGGACGACGGTGTAGGCTTGGAACTTCTTCAGGAAGGAGAGCTGGAGCTCCTTCCAACTGGAAACCGACTGCTCCGGGAGAGAGCAGAACCACTTCAGGGGGAGGTCACCCAAACTGGAGGAGAAGATTTTGCAGTTTAGGTGACCCTCATTCCCCCAGATGGACATCTTCTGGGAGAAGTGTCGGAGGTGTGCAGATGGGTCGGACAGTCCGTCATAGGGGACGAACCGCGGGACGGAGAACTTTCTGGGCAAGGGGGTGCGCTCGATCTCTTTTGTGAAGGGCGAGCCCCCCAGATCAGTGTGACCACAGATCTGCTTCTGGTCACGCATGTCCAAGTTATGCTGGAGAGCCAATCTGACACGTTTGTCAAACCGCTCTTGCTCGTCGTCCTTCTCTGGAGTCTGAGCTCTGGGCTTTCGCTTGGGATGGCTCGGGCTACGACGGCTATGAGTTCGGCTGTCTCGGCTATGGTGACTTCGGCTGTTGCTCGAGCCTTCGTCACGGATCTGGCTCCGTTTCTGGTCCAGATGATTTCTGAGGTCCTCGCGGGGAGGCTGGGCTGCCCTACTGGGGGCGTCCCTCTTTTTCCCTTGAGGCTCAGAGACCTGCCTCAGGGAGGCAGCTCGCGCTGCCTTCAGCTGCTGTTGGAGTTGCTGGAGCTCTCGGACTAACCGCTCCTGCTTCTGGAGAAGAGCGTCTTGGGCTGCGACGTCTCCTCCAGCGGCTGGAGGTCGATCGCAGCGCGTCTCGTCTACGGCAACAGCTTTATCTTTGCGGGGACGCTCGCGCCGGTGCTCGTCACGTCGGGGTGGCACGGTTTCGTCCGCTGAGAGCGAGGCCTCGACTCCCTCTTGGAAGGGGATCTCGACAAAGAGTTGGGAGCCCAGGCGGCCCTCGCCTGCGGATGTGCCTTGGACCGTTCGGGACCGTCCTTGAGGAGGGACGTCCGTTGGCGGTGGTGGCAGCTCGAGTGCTGCTCTCGAGGATTCTACGCCCTTCCTAGCTTTCGGTGGCATGGCTTCTGAGAGATGAGGTTTGGAAGGTTGGGAAGGTTTTGAGAGGTTGGGATATTACTTCCCCACAGACGGCGCCAATTGTAGGTGCAGAAAATAATGACCCACAATGAGAGGGAGCCTTAGAGGACTTATCCGAGAAGATGGTGATGACTGGGAATGACTGGATGCCGTCCGGAAGCCTGAAAGGGAATAGCAAACGGTCAGAGGACCCTGGCCTGGGCGGCGCAAGGCTCTCCGATGCCAAAGTCAGTGTGGGAACTGGAACAATGGAAGGAGAGGGAGAAGAGAGACAGAGTAAGGGCTCTGTGAATGGAAATGGGCGTACCTTAGATGGTGGTTTGAGCCTCTATTTATAGAGTGTGGAACGTGTCTTTGGGAGATATTGTGGTGTGGGTCCCATGATTGGACTGGGAAGTCACGATCAGCCCACATTGCATTAATTGTGGTCCAATCCAGCCCACTATGCATTAAATGCACGTCTTGTTGGGCCAGGTCTGGTTGGGCGCCTTTGGCGGTAGGGGTACCAGCGGATCTGCCCTCGGGCCCTGCCCTGATGTGGCTTCAGCCGCTGGATGCCGCCCTGTCAGGGATCTGGCGAAGATTGTGGGCGGCTGGATGTCGCGTCTGTCCCACTAGCTCGTGCCCCTATCCCTCCACGTGCCTGATGACGTGGGGGATGAGGGGCGCAAGTGAAGGTTCTCTCTTGCTTCGGCTTCTGTCCCGGCTTCTTCAACCGAGGTGGAGTTTGCTGCCGAGATGGCACCCGGGGTGGCTCAGCCGAGGTGGAGCTCCCCGCCGAGATGGCACCCGGGGTGGACCAGTTCGGCGCTAGTGGCCCGGAGATGCTTGACTTCGGCCGAGGCCTTTGTCCTGGTAACCGGGGTGAGATTGGTGCCTCGTGGATGGCACGCGGATGGCACGTGAGAATGCTTAGCCTTATCTGATGGCTGTGATTAGCTTAATCCTGTGGCTCTGGAAATCTCCCCACACAGCGGGATTTAGGTTTTTCCTGCCATTTTTATTTTTCTTAATGAGCCCAGCTAGGAGCCTCAGGGAATTCTCATGACTAAGTCATAGATAATCTTGATTTAGGGCTAACTTTTGTTTTCTCAAGTGGGTCCCACTCAAGAATTTTCACCAAATCCTTTGTCTAACAGCCCTAGAGGGATCCATACGTCAAACTCCATAAAAAGAAAAAAAGGAAACTTGTGTATGGAGAAAGAGTGAGTTAGTTTGGATCTTGTTTAGTGTTCACTCAGACTTCTCATCAAGTGTAGCTCCATGGTCAAGCCCACATAAAAACTTAGTCCCAACCATTCAAAATTAGGCTATCACCAGAAGATCAGGAGAAAAATATCGTTCACCACACCCTTGGGGGACTTACGGCTATGTCTCTATGCCCTTTTGTGTTGAAAAATGCCTGTGCTACTTATTAGAGGTCCATGATGGTGATCTTCCACGATATGATCCACAATTGTATGGAAGTTTACGTAGATGACATCATAGTCAAATCTAAAACTCGTGCCGAACATGCCACAGCCCCGAGGAAAGTTCTCTAATGATCTAGGGATACCCAATTAAAGATGAACCTGAAGAAATGTGTCTTTGGAGTCTCCTTTGGCAAGCTCCTGGGCTTTATGGTAAGCAATCAGGGGATCGAAGTCGACCCTTCCAAGGTAAAGGCCATTGTAGACACCTCATTTGCCCCCCTATGACAGCCTAAAACACCTATCATATAGCGGTGCCCCCATTTCACCCATAATTAAATGATTAATTGCATAATTCAGATTAATTAATGACGATGAAGATGCTTGTTGATAATCTTAGACTTAGTTCGACAATCTCTAGAAATTTGTGAGAGAAAAAGCTGAATCGCGTCGAGATCTCGAGTTCAACCCACTATTCACACAAGGAACAGACTACAGCTCTATCCAGGCCCCTTCTAGCAGGACACACTTAGGTTGTTCCTAGAAAGATAACATTTAGTTTGCCCAAGTACGATACGACTAGCATGGGTTAAGAGGCTAGAATCAATGATCCAGATATCCCTACCTTTTTCCTACCTCTGATCATTATGATGTATGGACCAAAAGATTCTACGTTCCGAGAGCTTTCCGACGATATGTAGATTGTCCAAATCCAACCGACGGATCAAAACATATGGCCATCAGAAGACCACCTTAGTGGCCCCCACCAGGAACACACCTGGGCGTCACCCTAGGTGCACCTAGGTCCCTGGCTGCTCTACAAGTGCACTCGGGTGTGTACTTAGGTGTATCCCACTTTGTTCTTCGTAGTTCCGACCCGACCTCAGTCCAAAAACAACCCAAAACTGAACACTAGACCAACTTACACCCAAAAGGAGACCCAGGCGCACCTGTGTGTGCGCCTAAGTCCCCCGAAACCCTAGTTCCACCTTGGGATGTGAGAATCTTCTAAAAGCTCGTGTAAACAGCAGCCCTAACCCCTCTTGCACGCCCAAAACCCCTATATAAGCATCTCTTAAACCCCATTTACAAAAAGGCTACCAAAAAGAGAGAAAAATACAAGTAAAAGAAGAGAGAGAGCAGCCACCATAGAGAGAGCTTTGGATCTAGGAGGAAGAAGAAGAGGAAGCACTCTAGTTTGCAAGATCAGCAATGGAGGAAGCTTCCAAAAGCCATGGATTTGCGCAAGAGTTTCGATCTAAGGCTTGAAAAACATATCCAAACCGGTATTTCTAGATCTAGTCTCTTCCTTTAATGTTTATCATCATCAATAGTTAGAAACATACTTATGATCATGCATATATTATAGATTTGCATTAATAGTAGTATTTTCTTAGTAGATCTGACACTTAGTAATCATCTATCATTAGAAACATGCTTAGGATCATTCGTAGTTTGTAGATCTGCATCATTTCCATCATCCTAAACTTGTGATTAGAATAGATCTTGCATCCATATCATTTTCATTGGAAAAAATCCGAATCTAAAAAAGAGAAGTGCGGAAAAGCATTTAGGCGCCACTGTGGATGCGCCCAAGTCTCCGGGCAGGGTTTTGGCCCCGATTATCTTTTCACGTGCACTTCGTTTCTCATATCCAAATTGATTCTCATACAAGTTGATATCAAGGTCCTCAGATCTATAATTTGGTGTTCTGAACCACGCGAAAAGCATAAGAAAAGGACCAAATACGTTGCTAAAAGGAAGAAAGAGAAAAGGAAGAAACATAGAGGCACTTGGGCGCCACTGTGGGTGAGCCCAAGTCCCTGCCAAGGGATCCGTCCCTCAAATCTCGACCTTCGCACCATCATTTTCAGATCCAAAGGTCCCAATATCAGTAATTCATATTAGGACCCTACATTCAGTTGTCAAGTATCAAAATCTTGGCGGGACATCGCTGAAAAACCAAAAATACATTACAACTTGCAGGGGAGACACTTGGGCGCCACTGTAGGTGTGCCCAGGTCCCTGGCTCGCTCTTCGGCCCTCATTTTCTATACTTCGCTTCTCATTTAACTTGTTCCATTTGTGTGATGATTGTGATAGTTTGATTGAACTTTTGGACTTCTAATTATTGAATCGTCACTCTTTAGGTTAGGTTGCATTGATATTGCATAAAATACCAAAAAAATCACAAAAGCATAAAAACTCTTCCCTTCTCATCTTGCTCTTTAGTAATTAGAGAAGAGACCAAAAAAAAGATTAAAAGAAATAGAAAAATCCATAAAAAGAGTAGATATTAGGTAGATAATCCTAGGTTATTCTATTCATACCTAAACGAATTAATCAACCCTAATAAAATACCTTAACTAAAGCCCCTCATTAAGAAACCTTCAAGTAATCCCTAACTCCAACCCTTAATTAAAAGCCAAACCCCCAAACCTAATTAAAGCAACCCCAATCGATAAACAAATCCTAATTAATCAAAACTCGAATCAATAAAATCCTAATTGGTAACCCCCCCCCCCCCCCACCAAATTCAAACCTTAAGTCCATAGCCAAAGCCTAATTGAGACGATTGACAAATCACATTTAGAGAACCTAGTCAAAACCCAACCAAGACCTGAGTTAGAATACCTGAAACGACTTAGAAATACCCTAGGATCCAACGAACTTGTAGCTACCCAATAAACAGAACTTGGGCGCCACTACCTAAGTCACCCAGGACACCTAGGCGCCACTGCTGGTGCGCCCATCTCCCTGGGCTAGCCCCGGGAAGCGTCTCGGTTACATTTCGACTCCCAAACTCCAACCATTATCACACTCCAGAGACTCAAAACCAATCCGGGATATAGAATTGATTGACATAGATCACCTGAAACTCCAAAGCTAAGCTAACGAATCCCAAAAATAACCAAAACCCACGAACAAACCACTTGGGTGCCACCACAAGTGCGCCCAAGTCACCCAGGAAGACCAAGGCACACACATAGGTGCGTCCAACTCCTATTCTAGCCCCGGGACCACTGAATCCTTATTCACTTGAAACCTTGACCTTAATCAACATCACAGAACCGTCACAGAGTCCATAACAGTCATAAAATTAAAGATTTAATTAACTTAAACCCATCCGGGACCTCGAATCAAGTCAGAGGACCAAAAGACATCAAATTAGTACTTAGGCGCCCACATAGGTGTCCCCAAGTCCTCTGTCCGGCCCAAGTTCCGGATCCTGGTTGTGTTTCGAATTCCGGACTTAAATCATTAACTTAAAATTAACCCGAAGCCTAAAACAACATCAGAACAGAGACTTACACTAAGCCAGACCCCATGACATCCCGAAATCAAGCTGATACCATCACCGCTAGGCAAACCACACAAAACCTGGTGTACTTGGGCGCCACTACCTGTGCGCCCAAGTCACCAGAGTGACCTAGGCGCCACTGTGTGCGCGCCCAAGTCCTTCGCCAACCCTATTTCGCCGATTTCAACGCCTTTTCATCATTTGAATTAAAACCTAAAATTCCAGAACCTTCAACGCATTAATCAGAACCTGAAAACACTCCTAATCCACTTCTCAATCAATATATAACTTAAATATAAACAAACCAAATCACAATTAATAAATTGCTTAGGTGCAGGAATTATCAAACTTAGGTTATTTACACACTAGGATTAAATTGGATTACCTTATTAGATAGCTTAAAGCATTAGGCTTCACCCCCATCACTCTTCCTGTTTCATTAGGGAATCAGCAAAGCTGATTTGGGCGATCTAGGACCTTAGGTTAGGGTTAATCCGTTGATCAGTAATAAAGCATTAATTATGTAAATCCAAGTAAATCCCCTAGTTAGGCCCTTCTAGCCCAATATAAAAAATCCATAAAAACTATAAAACCAACAAAATAATCACAAAAATATTTTCCTTTATTTCTTCCTCCACCTCAGGTGTCAGAAATTTAATCAAACTTAATGATAAAAGGGAATGAAGAACTGATTTATATAATTGAATAAATGAGAATGACGAGATGAGGTAAGTGATTTCGCACACACTTTTAAACAATCACGGCCCATCGGCCACCCTAAAACAAACACAGGCCCATCGGCCACCTTCAATCAATTACAGCCCATCGGCCTTTCAATTTTATTACTCGTGTATCGCACACAAAAAATACAAAAATCACAGGTCAAAGTCTCATTTGGATCATCATTTTGGTTTGAAAAGTCAGCCTTTAAACCCTATTTTGCCAAGGGATTTGAAGGGGGTACCCGGGAACGGAGCCGATCCTCTTCGTATATATTTGGCACCTCCCCCCATTTATTTTCTTTATTTTAGTTATTTTATTTTACTTGGATCTACTGTGATTATGCTGTGTGAGGATTAACCTTTATTCGGACTTTAACTCTTGACCCTAAATTCACCCTATATTAAACAGACCCAAAGAGACCCAAATTAATATGACAGGACAACCCTCGTGTGTTGCCGGCAGCACATTAGACGAGAGGAAGAACCCACCCACTTATTTTTCTCCCCAAATTTCTTCGGATTTTGTCGAAGAACTGTGTTACGGCCGTTACCGTAGCTGGCAATCGTGATCCATTGATTTTGAGGGTAGTCGGAATCCTCATTTTCGATGTAAAAATTTATGTAGCATATATAGATGAACGAAGATTCCCTACGCCAAATGTCCTTTTCCTCGTGCGCGGGGGGGGGGGGGGGGGGGGGGGGGGGGGGAGGTCGAAATTCACATCCGACAGCTTGGCGATCGTGATGGGACCTTTTTTATTTTCTTGTCACTTATTTGGGTCTTTCTGGGATTTTATTGTAGGACACGAACATCCAATCAATGATCAGATGTCCATGTCCCATTCAGTTTAGGCTTGTTATGAATCTAGTCTGAAACTAAAACCTAAGGTTTGAATGCACCATGCACTAAGCTTTCCCCCATTACAATTATAAAAAATAAACTTGCACCAACACTCACTATAAAACAACATAAAACGTGCTCTTCTCATCCCTCTGTCTCTCTATTCTCATCTAAATACTTCTTCACAAATGGAGGGTTACACGTTTGGGATGCCCGACTTTCAACCCCTCTCACCCCCACTATTACTCCGCACCACTAGCGGGTCACACCTGATGGACTGCGCATTCCTTGCTCGATGCTACCGAGGTCGGCGGACGTGGGAGTCCGTTTGATCCGACCCTTTCGAGCCCAGGGGGCAGGAGCGGGTATCAGCATTTTTTTGTGTGGCATGCCAGATTTTCTATTTTTACTTGGAATTGTAAGTGGTGATCTGGAGATCGACCTTCGCAAGTAAAAAGGAAATCATTATCTTTCAAGTTTTTCATTGCACATATTTTAAGAAAAAAGACATTTTTCTTGATTTGCCGTGAAAGGCGATTTTTTGGCATTTATAGTCAATTTTGGCGTTTATAGCCGATTTTGGCGTTTATAGCCGATTTACAATTCCTATCAACAATGAAGACAAGAGTTGTGATTTTTGTCTCTTTAGAAAAATACAAAATACAATGAAAAGCAAGAAAAGGAGGATCTAACTTCTCAAGAGATTGTGGGGGACTCGTTCAGATTGACGGTCGCAAGCCATGTGTGGACTTCACCATCATCCATGCAGATGAGAACAGATGATGCTCTTGATTCGCTTGACTTAGCTATAACCTCGTATTTTTAGAGGACAAAGACCAAGATGAGGTCCTATGTCCAATAAAAAGCTAAGTAGACGGGTTGAAAAGCCACATCTAAGCCATTGGAGGCAGAAGGAGAAGGCAAGGACCTTCGGGGGGACACCCCCCAAGGGACTTTTGTCACCTTGTAGTGGTGGCCGGTGTAGAACTTTCGTAGAGTTTTCTCTCTTTCTTTCTCTTAGATTTCTGATGCCTTTTTTTGTCTGGATTTCCGGGTTTTCTGAAGTATATCTGGAATGCTTGGGATGCTCTCCTATTTATAGGCTCTTGGTAGCCATTTAGGAAAGTTTATGGGTTTTTTTTTTTTTGTCATTAAGCCGGATAATAGGAGGAGTTACAGGGTTTAATTCCTTTATTTTTTAACTCCTTTTTCTTGGCTTCTGATTGGCCGGTGGAGATTGAGGACATTTAATCGCCTTTAATCGCCATGATGGGAGGAGTTTCATGGGTTAAATGCCATGAATCAATTGACTTGTAACTCCCATTTGCTTGCTTCTGATTGGGCCGTCCAAAGAAATGAATTAATGACTGCAATAAAGCTAGTCAATTAATCGCATTAAGTGGTCGCCGAGCAGTTAAAGAGTCGCGGGCCGTGCCGCATCTTTTGGGATTTTTCTGGCAATGATCATCGATGGATCTTCATGTAGATCGACATCGGATGACCATGTAACTTCAGGTATTGGTTGCCAACAGTGGGTCGGTGCCATCTGTCCTTTTAATTTCTCAATCGGTCGGGTAGAAAACACATTTTTTTTGGTTGACCGGTTGGCAATCAATGTTGATTTTGATACTCTTGACGATTGACCTGTGATTTTGACGGATGTCAAAGGATTTGGGGCCTCAAAAGTATGAATTTTGGAAAATCCCAGGAGTTAGACGCTTCGAATCGCGAAAAACGACGAAAAACGGGCTTTTCGGGGCGAACTTGGTGATTCCGGGCTCCATGGTCGCCGGCGACCCTGAGCCGGGGTCGCAGGGGCAAATTTTTTCCCTTTTGTCCCGTTTTGCGGCCGTTTTTTATATTTTTCGATTCTTTTTTCTCCTGTATTTTTTCTTGAAATTTTTGATCATTTGTTGGCCTGATTTCCATGTAGAAAACTTGACGTGAATCCTTGCATTTTGGAGTGCAAAGTTTCCAATTTTTCGGGAAAGCCGAAGACTTTGTCGTGTAGAGCCCCCAATTTTTCGTCAGAAGCTGAAACTGGGTCAAACGATATCGGAATGACCTGAAATTTGGGGTGAAGCCTCCTGAGCAATAAATAAGACCAACCATAGGCTTTTGTTTGAGTTTTGAATCCGTTTGGGGTCCTATCGCTAGTAGACTTGTTTTTATCGCGAGGGGGAGGTCGCGCTTTGATGTGCGGTCAACGGGTGTCCGATCGACTTGAAATTTGGCAGGGAACTTATTGGAGTCATTTTAAGATGATCCATAGGCTCTGTCTTGGAAACCATGGTCCCGGGGAGTTTCGCCGCTTAGAGGCCTGATTTGGCTTTCGAGAGTCAAAGTATGGTCAAACGATGTCGAAATGACTTGAGATTTGACGTGTAGCCCTTTGTAAGAACTTTGAAGCCATCCATATGCTCTTTTTAATGAGTGATGGCCTCGGTGGTTCTCGCCGCCGAGAGGCTTGATTTAGCTGTTCGAGGGTTGATGTAGGGTCAAACGTTGTCGGTTTGACTTGGAACTTGACGTGGAGCCTTTTGGATATATTTTGAGACCATCCACAGGCTCTGATCGAAGATTTGGTGTCTCCGATGCTTTCGCCGCCGAGAGTTCCTTTTTAGCTGCCGGAGAAGCGAAGTTAGGCCAAATGATTTTGAAATGACCCGAAACTTCTTGTGTACTCCTCTTTTGGCTGTCTTGAAGGATCTTACAGTTTTTGTTTGATCCTGACAAGATTTGATTTTTGGAAGTAGCATTGCCTATTTATGGCAGGCTGCGACTTTATGTAGCTTTTTGGATTTTGAAGCAGCAAAGTGACATTTTTGGTGTCAACAAATGCCCCCTCGAGGTACAGCGACGAGTTGCTTAACTTTTGTAGTCTATGTGCCTCGAAGAATTTTTTGAAGGAGAGCTTGTGACTTGACTAAGAGTCTTTGAACAGTCTTTCTTTTTGGTATTGTAGCCTTTTGAGCTTCCAGGGGAATTTTATGGTAGTGAAAAAAATCACGTACCATCTCGAGGCAAAGTTTTGAAGATGACATCAGAGATGTGAGTTTGGATTTTGTTTTTTGACCTTGTGACCTAACAAGCTGTATGTGGCAAGTTAGAGGGTCGGGTTTAGTTTTGACCATGTGACCCAACAAGCTGTATGTGGAATGTTGGGGGTCGATTTTGGTTTTGATCTTGTGACCTAATAGGCTGTATGTGGCAAGTTAGGGGATTAGGTTTTGGTTTTTGGTTTTGGTCTTGTGACCTAACAAGCTGTATGTGGCAAGTAAGGGGATCAAGATTTGGTTTGGATTTTTGTGGAATGTCAATTTCAAGATTTTGGCTCAATTTGGTATATGAGGCTGGATGGTTTGATTTTTGGAAGCTCATGGGGCTTAGAATTCTTTTTGTATGGTCCAATCAACTCAAAAGAGGCATGGAACCATTTTTGTAAGCTCTTGATAAGAGGGATTTCTCTTTGACTAAAAGCCCAAATTTTTTTTTTAAGTGCCTAGGTGGTCAAACCTGGCTTATATGGGCTAACCCATGGGACCTTAAGCTTTTAAATGGCTTAGATCTAATATGGTGTCATTTTTTTAAAGAATATCTAAAAATATATCCTTTGGATAGAGAATATCTATGAATATCTTTATTTGGAGAGAACCTCTCATGTTCCCTTTATTTTGGGAGAGAATATCTCAAGATATATTTCTTTGGGAGATAATATCTCAAATCTCCTATCTTTTGGGAGAAAATCTCTCATTGATTTATTTTTGGGAGAGAATCCCTCAAGATATCTTTCTTTTGAGAGAGAATATCTCAAATCTCCTATCTTTTGGAAGAAAATCTCTCAATGATTTATTTTTGGGAGAGGATCCCTCAAGATATCTTTGTTTTGGGAAAGAATCTTTCTAATTTCTTTCTTTTGGTAAGGTTACTAATTAGTAACACTTACCTCTTTCTTCTTTCCTTCTTTGATTTGCTCTCTTCTATAAAAGCAAGGAGGAGGTTGGATCTCTTGCTCTTTTGCTTTCTTTTGCAACAATCCCAAGAGGGCTTCAAGACCAAGAGTTCTTCTTCTTCAAGATCTTCAAGACTGTCTTCTTCTTCTCCATCAATGGCTTCAAGTAAGTTCCCTTTTTCAAGAAAACTCCATTGTAGGAAAAAAAAATTTTTTTCTTTTTTTTTTTTGTTTCTTTCTTTTCTTTTCTTCTTTTTCTTTTCTTTTCCACGTGTTCCCCCCCTTTTTACACGTTTTTTCTTTTTTTTCTCGTGCTTTCTTTTTTTTTTGCACGTTTTTTTTTGTGGGCCGTACGGCCACGTGGCCTGTGGGCCACGGCTTGTGGGCCAGTCCCTCTTTTTTTTCTTTTTTTTTTTGGTTCTTTTCTTTCTCCCTTTTTTTTGAGAAAGTTTCTTTCTTTGTTTTTTTTTTGCTCATCATGATAGTGCATTTTTTTTTGCAAACCAAGATGTTCATCCATGTATTTTTTTTTGTAAATTGAATTTGTGGCATGATGTGATAGCATACCTGAAAGTTTTTACAAATTTGGGAATTTAGAGCTCGCAGCGATGTTGAGCCCTTCCTGATTTTGCGGAGACTTTGAGGTTTCGAAAGTTTGAAATTTCGGAGCTCGCGGCAATGTTGAGCCTATTTTCAAGCTTTCTATTTCTTTCGGGGTATTTCATTTTCTTCGGAATTGACCCCGGAATCATGTCAAAATCTTGCTAGAATTTTTTTAGCGAAATTTTGTCATTTTGATGATTGATCTTTTTCTTTTCCAACCTTTGCAGGTGGTTCCTCCAGAACGAACAAGGGTAAAGAGCCTGCTAAAAGCGTACCTCGTCGATCTGCTAGATCTTCTAATCTGGCCGTTCAGTAGGCTTGGGAGAAGGTCCAGTATGTTGAGAGAAACCTCGAAGAGTGCGACTCCCTCAACAAAGATGAGATAAGACAGCGACTAATCGCTCTCAAGGGAGAGGAATTTTATAAGATCATGGTAAGCAGTCGTCCATGGGTGATAGACGATCAGAGGGTTTTCCCAAGCCTACCTTCTTCTTTGGTGATGCAGTCCCTGATGACATGACATACCAGAGGAGATGTTTTCAGTTCTCTTTCACAACTGATGGTGAGAAGAAGACTGTTGCTACCCGATCGATGTTTGATCATACTATCTCGATCATGAGCCTTGCTCCCACATGCTCTAAGAGGGAAGATCCTCCAAGCTGGGTGAAAAGGACAAATGTAATCAAGACCGGGGTTTTTGTTGGCGGTTCTTCTAGATATACGGAGAAATTGCCTGCTGATATGGACATGTTGATGCCGGCCAGCGGCTACCAGAGCTCTGATTATCTGTCGGTCGATTTGGGACCGGTGGGCCTTGGTATTTTCAGCGGTGACGGCAGCAATTGGGTGAAGCCTTTTCGACTTCGTGGCCGTTTCAGTGCTGACTCCGAGTGGAAGTCGTGGACTGATTGCGTCCTGCTGATTGGTGGCGCCGTTTTGAAGGAAGCCGGGATTTTTGATGCGGTCCGTGCCTTTAGGGAGACCGTGATCTTTTCCGACGAGGCCTTCATGACTATGTTGGAGTCATTCCTTCCACAAACCAATACCTTCGTTGTCACGAATGGTGAGATTGGTTTCTCTTTGAAGGAGCTGAGCGCCATTACTGGATTGCCCATCCTTGGCAGACTCTATGAGGAGTTTATGCCGATCGACAGTGTCCTTGAGGAGCAGTCTGATGAGTTCAGGCTTTTGTACTTTCAGCTCGTCACCTTCTATGATTTTTTAAAGGAGAAGGAGGGCTCAAAAGTAAGATCCACTAGTTGGAAGAGTTTTAGCTCTTCGTCTCCTAACTTCTTTGAAAGTGGGGAGCCTTCTGATAGCATGACCCGGGAAGACAGGGCTAAGGATCCGGGTCCGAACAAGATTTCGGCTATGCAAGAAGAGTTGAGAGATTTCTTTGCGAGTACAAACGCCATATGTCCTGACATTGCACTGCGGAGAGATCTCGCTATTTACCTCACTTATTGGCTAGGTGAGACCATTTTTGCTGGAGGAAATGGAACGCACATCAGGCCGCATTGTATTTTTCCAGCTTGTTAGATGGCGTTTGGAGAGCAGCTTGCTTTGGTGCCAGCTTTTTACTCCTATTTGTGTACCGAGCTGCAGGCTGCTGCATTTTTGGTTCGACTTGGGCTCCCTATGAATAGGGTATTTTCAGCCCATATCTTTTATTCGTGGTTTGTATACCACTGTCCTGGCTTCCACCGACTGGGTGCTGCATAGGATAATGATCCTCTGATGATTCGACTGGGTAAGGGGAAAGCCGTATCCGAATCACTTTTGTTTGCACGCATGAGGATCCGACGGTTCAGGGACGTCGAGATGGGGCAGTCTTCAGTGAAGCTTTCTCCGGAGATGCCGAAGAAGGCTTTTGATTTTGGTGCCTCCCGTGAATCTACCAGGGCGGGGTCGGGAAGGCATTACTCCTTGACAAATGCAGAGAAGGAGTGACTTTTCAGCATACGTGTCGGCACGATGGTGTACCGTAGACATCTTTTCGTCGATATCCAGCCGTATGTGCCTTCTCGTTTTGCACTGTAGTTAGGCTTTTCTCAAGGCGTTGTTGGAGCGCCTTCGAGTATGGTGAAGCGTTTTGGAGGCTTGTAGGATGGCAGAAATGCATGGGCTTTTTATAGCGCTAAAGACACTACTGCCATGATTTCTTATCCTGTGTTGTCGACTTCCCGGACTGCCGGCTTTGCGAAATGGTTCGCGGAGAGCTTTTTGGCATATCGGGGGCTTTCTAAGAAGGAGCTTGATGTGAACCTATCATCTGGAAAAGGCCTTGGAAAGTCGGATGGCATCCGGTGAGAGGAAGTTTGGGCCTTCCTTTCTGGAGAGAAGCACAAGATAGGCTTTTTCGGTGACCAGGGTGTCATTGGTTCTGAAGCTGTCCGAGAGGTACCTGATGAGGCCTTAGAGCAGCTAGAACAAGAGGAAGCTGAGCTTGATGCTTGGATGCAAGCGGCACAGAGGCGAGCTTCCGTGGAATCTACTGGCAAGAGTAGACCATCCAGTGAGGAGTCAAGTGGGAAACCTGACTCTGATAGTGGGGCATGTTCTTTTAGGAGGCAAGCCTGCAGGAGTAAGAGGAAGAGGAGTCATCGTAGCAGCGAGGGGCCACATGAGAACTCTCTTGATATAGAAGTCCCTCTTACTATCAATGAGGAGGTGCCAGGGAATGCTGACGAGCCTCTGGAAAAGAGGGGTCGAGAAGAAGAGATCGCCGGTGAAGGTATGATTCTTCCTCTTTCTCTTTTTGTTTCTTTCATGGAATTTTCCATTTCTTGATTTGCTTTCTTCCCTTGCTGCTCTTTTTTTTTTAGCAGAGGATGAAGACTTAGCGATGCCAGAGGTTCATGCCGATGAGGCGGTGACGGATCCGGTTGCGGCACCAGAAGAAGAACTAAGGGACTCTGGAGTGATTCCAGAATCTCCAACTGGTATGATTTCTTTTGCTTTCTTTTTTTTTTGTCCGTGACTTGGTTTGCTAACATTTTCCTTGTCAGCTGACTTGCCATAGGATTCCGGTGACTTTGAACCATCGATGGATGCAAATGTTGAGGATGCTTCCGATTATTCACGGAGGAAGGGAGTGTTCCGCCAGTCGTCAAAGAAGGTATTTTATAGTAATAACCCTGATAATGATTTTTTAAACAGGATCATATTCATACCTTTTTGTGTTTCTTTGGTAGGTTTTGAAGCGACAGAGGAGAGTCCATTGCTTCCTTCAGAACCAGAGCAAGGGATGCCAGAGGTTGATCCAGAGGTAGAGACTTCTGCAACCAATTCTGACACGGTGGAGGGGGGTACCTCGTGCTGAGATTCTTTCCCCAGTAGCTCCGACTGGAAAGAGTTCTTTTGTTCCTCTTCCAACGGGGCATGACATGAGCAACCGACCGACGAAGCGGGGCGAATCTTCAGTTGAGCCATCTATTCTTTTTGCGAAGAAGGTGGTGGTGCGGTTTCTAAGCTCTTGGATTGAGACTCTCCTTGCTGGACACTTGGATGCCGGATTTGGCATGATCCAGCATGTGCAGGAGATTCTCGGTGATGCCGAAGAGGCTGGTCTGGATGTCACAGGTGCCAGGGAGGTCGTTGATAGGATCATTGCACTGGGTGACAAGTGGTTTGAGACCATGGGTTTTGCTGAGGACCAGTTCTTCAAGGAGGTGTTCCTAGACCCTGCTGATAAGGCTAAGTCTGACATGAATGAGGCTACACAAAGTAGGAAGCAGTAGTCCGAGAGAAGAACTTAGAAGAGCTAGCTATCATTGGGCTGACACATGACCTTAACATCCTTGATAGGGAGGTCGATGAGGCTAGAAAATGTCTTGAGCATTTAAAAGCACAAGTCGCTGTCAAGTGGGCTGCTATAACAGGGGCTCGCGACAGGGAGAGTGCTATGATTCGCCGGGTTGCAGATGCTGATCGAGTTCTCGAAAGGAAGTTTCAAGAGGACAAACAATGGCAAACTGCTCGGGATAAGCTTCCCGGTGTGAAAGAAGGGTTGCTGCCTTCTCCAGCATCTCATGGCAAGTTCCTGAAGAAGCGTGCCTTGGAAAGTATTACGGCTGAGGCCAAGAGTTTGCTTGAGGAGCTCAAATTTTGGCTGGAGACAATTTTTGGTTGAGCTCCTGGTTTTTGTAGCAGAAACTATCCTTTTTTTTGTACCACATGTATTTTTTTTGGTACTCTCTTTTTGTAGTGCTTTGTAACACTTTTTTTTGGTACCACTTGTATTTTTTTGGTACTCTTTTTTTTTGTAGTGCTTTGTAAACGCTTTTTTTTTGTACCACATGTATTTTTTGGTACTCTTTTTTTTTTTGTTTTCCCTACGCTCACTTAAATCTTTTTGTGATGAAAGCAATTGCTAAATGGGATATATTTTTTTTGTTTTCCCTACGCTCACTTAAATCTTTTTGTGATGAAAGCAATTGCTAAATGGGATATATTTTTTTTATTTTCCCTACGCTCAGTTAAATCTTTTTGTGATGAAAGCAATTGCTAAATGGGATATATATTTTTTTTGTTTTCCCTACGCTCACTTAAATCTTTTTGTGATGAAAGCAATTGCTAAATGGGATATATATTTTTTTTTGTTTTCCTTACGCTCACTTAAATCTTTTTGTAATGAAAGCAATTGCTAAATGGGATTTGATCAAAAGTTTGTCATTTTGTGAAAATCTTTTGTCAAATGATTGTTTTGGCATGGGAGCCAAATTTTGTTTGTGGCATGGAAGCCGATTTTGGCATGAGAGCCACTTTTTTGTGGCATTGATAGCCGGTTTTGGTGGCATTTATAGTCGGGTTTTTTTTTTTAAAGCCAAGTTTTGATTGGTGGCATTGATAGCCGATTTTGTTTTGTGGCATTGATAGCCGGTTTGTGGCATTTATAGCCTATTTTGGTGGCATTTATAGCCGGTTTGTGGCATTTATAGCATGCTTTGGTGGCATTTATAGCCGGTTTTGGTTTTAAAAAATGGAAGTATCGACTAAAAGTCGCCTCCCTGCTGAATGGTCTTGCAAGTATCGATGGAATTTCGCATCCTTGCTCATTCGGTTGCGAGTATTGATGGAATGTCACATCCTCGCGGATTTGGGTGCAAGTATCGATGGAATGTCGCTTCCTTGCTTTTCAAAAATTTTGATTTTGCGGGTACTGACTTGATGTCGTTTCCCCATGATTTTTGAAATTTGCGGTTTTCTCGAACCTTTGGGATGTGGATATCAACTGCAATGTTGCATCTCCATGATTTCTTGGTTTTTTTCGAACCTTTGAAATTTGGGTTATGGATATCAACTGAAATGTTGCAAAACTACGGTTTTTAGGTTTTTTCGAACCTTTGAAATTTGGGTTGTGGATATCAACTGAAAAGTTGCGTCTCCACGTTTTTTTTTAGGATTTTACAAGTATCGACGAAATGTCACTTCCCTGCGATTTTGGGAGTGTCGAACATGGTTCGCATGCTTCCAATTTGTGCGAGTATCGACTAAACGTCGCTTCCCCGTGGTTTTTGAAAAACCATTTTTTTTTGTTTAAAGACACGAGGGTCATAAGTTTTGACCTAAAACCATTTTGGCGGTAAAAGGCAGTGTGGACTAGGGTGGAAATCCCTGAATCCGGATTTTGTTTCAAACCACGAATTTTGGGTTCAAGGATTGAAAACTTTGGTCAAGTTAGGGAGAGGTTCCTAAACTTGGAATTTTTTAACAATGAAACGGTGAAAGTAAGCATTGTTTGAATTTCTAGAAATTTCAACATTTGATATGAAAGTTCTAAAAAGAGTGGGTTTAGCGAGCGAGTACCTGGAAACCGGTTTTGGCCGTACAGGCATTGCTCTTACCCAGTTGGGTAAGTCTTCAAGGGTAGTACCCCTTTAAGAACTTGCTGCTGATGGGCAGTATAAATCTGTCACCCTCCATGTTTAGGAGTGCGTATGCGCCGTTGGAGAAAACCTTGTCGATGACGTAGGGTCCCTCCCATTTTGGCACAAATTTGCCTTTGGACTTGTGAGCGAAGACCATTAGTCTTTTTACCGCAAGAACCAAGTCATCTTTTTGTAGGCGCATTGCCTGACCTTTTTGTCGAAAGATCCTGCCATGCGTGCTTGGTAAAGTTCAATGCTTTGTCGAGCTTCGAGCCATCTCTCATCGAAATTGTCCAGCTCATAGAGTCGCAATTTGACATTGCTTTCTTGAGTCATGTCATTTTGTAAGGATATCCTCAAGGAAGGAATTTGTACTTCCAAGGGAACGATAGCTTCACATCCATAGACCAAGGAGAATGGTGTGCTATGGGTTGGTCCTCGAACGGTGGTTCGATAGGCCCACAAAGCTTCAGACAGTTTGTTGCTCCAGTCTCTTTTATGACTAGAGACCATTTTCTTGAGAATTTTGCAGAGTCTCTTGTTGAAGGCTTCTGCTAATCCGTTTACTGCCAGATTGTATGGAGTCAAAGGACAACTTTGGATTTTGTATTTGTCGCAGAACCTGTAAAATCGATGATCCCGGAATTGTGGTCCGCTATCATGGACGAATCTTTTGGGTATGCCGAAACGACAAATGATGTTGGTGCGCATGAACTGAAGGACTAATGAGATCTTCATTTCGTTAAGCACAAATTCTTTTGACCACTTGGAGAAATAATCCGTAGCGGCGAAGATGAAGCGATGGCCTTTGCTTGAAGGGGGAGAAGTAGGACCTATGATGTCCATACCCCAGGCTTTGAAAGGCCATGAGATCGTTGTGGGATGCAGGATCTTCCGTTGGAAGGTTCGTAGGTGGTTCCTCCATAATATTTTCGGAGGCTTCTAGCTCTACGAAACCTTCTGGGGTTTCAAGGGCATTTCCAGACCAAGGTTTGTTCCTTTCCACGGGTCTTCTTGATCGGCAATTTTCTTAAGGCTTGCTATGAGATGATCCTAATCGCCTGTTGAAACCGGGTCAAAGTAGGGTACTTCTTTTGGATACGAGGGTTCTTCTGGGTCAGAAGACCACATGTTTGTGCCATCGGACAATTCCTCTTCATTGTCAAAGAAATCGTACCAATTGGCCGAGCTTCCTGGATCTTTGTCAGGTGACTCATCGAAGAGATATCCAGGGAGATCGATGTCTTCATGGGCTTGAGATGTTGAGGCTTGGTTAGTAAATCGACTTTTAAGCCTTTGTGTCAACTGTCTCAGGGGAGTGTCGGGATCATACCCTAGCCCGTGTGAAGACTTTTCTACATGGCCGTAGAGTCTCCAATCTTCCAGCTGGCTTTTGGTCAAGACGGGCCCCAATGGGGTCAGAATACCACGTCCTTCTCCCAAACCGACTGGGTTTTGAGCGTCATAGCCCATTTTCTTCATAATAGCTTGTGCCACAGGACTATATAAGGATAGTTGAGGCATACCTTCATTTTGAAAGGGTTCAAGCATGGAGTTTGATGAAGAAGTATCCGATATATGGAAGAAGATCGGCTTTTTCTTTCCTGAAGTTGCTGGAACAACGAAGGAAGCTGACGTAGGATCTTCTATGTCAGAAGTTGTCTCCATTGGAGTAAGAGCAGGCTGAACTTGCTGAGTGTCAGCTTGGCTTGATGATGTGTCGTCTTCTGGCTCTGAATCTAAATCCGTGTCTTGTATGATAGACACGAAAGAGACAACAAATTTGCCCCTAGACTGTTGCTTTGCTCTCTTCACTTTAGTCATGATGACCAAAGGTTTTGAAGGTTTGAGGGAGATGATGAAGGGAGTTTGAATGCTCTCTTCGGATTTACCGGATGGTTTGTTTTCTTCGGGTGATTGTTTAGGAGCCTTGCCTTTATCTTTCTGGAGATTTTCGGCAAAGGGTGTTGTGTCCTTCTCCTCTTCTTCTTTTTCACCTTCATACATCTGTGAGTCTGCAAAGTGGACTTCTTTACCTTTGAAGGGTTTTCTGTCCACAAAGACTCGATGTATCATGCCGTCGTCGCTAACAAACTTGATGCATTGATGTAGAGTTGAAGGGACAACACCATTCTCGTGGATCCAGGGGCGTCTAAGAAGGATGTTGTAGCATGAAGGGGTTTTTATTGCATATACAGTTACCTTAGAGATAAGATCACCAATCTGTAACTTGAACCTGATTTTGCCGATAGGCCTTTGGGTACTCCCATCGTATCCAAAGATAGATACAGATGTGTGGCTCAGCTTGCTGGGTGGGATGCCCAACTCTTCGAGAGCCGAAGTGGAGATAAGGTTGAGTGCAGAACCTAGGTCGATCTGAACTCTGTGCATAGGCATTTCCTTGATGTACCTTGTGAAGTACAGGGGTCGGTTGTGCTTTGTTTCGCCGAGTAAGAGGTCTTCCTTAGTGAAGGCGATGGTTGCACTGGCTGCTTTTTGAACCAAGAGGCATTCAATGCATGATCCCTCGGTTTTCTTCTTTTCTCCCTTTGAGGAAGCTTCTGAGTTTTTGACCCGGTAGTCCATTTCAATTTGGAGGACTTGCAGGGCATGTTTGTCGACATCCTCATTCAGCTTTTGTATTTCTGAAATGAGATTATCACGAGTGTGTGGAGACATTCGCAATAAGTCTCGGATGTGCAGACGTGCAGGTATGTGCTTGAAATGTTCGATCAAGTCATACTTGAAAGCCTTAGTGGGGCCTGCATGTTCATCATTGTTGCCACTAGGGGCGCTTACAACATCTTTTCCCAAAGGATTTATATTTGTAAAGGAAGATTTGTTGTAATTTTTATGGTAGTATCGGCCAGAGCGGGTGTCTCTACCAACTTCGAGAGCTTCTTGAGAAGGGTCTTCGTTTGGAAGATTGTCTTCAAGATCAAGAGGCTGTCGTTTTTCATTTACTGAGGATGTATCTGCAGCGGAGTTACAATCCTCAGTGATTGTGTTACATGGAGCATTTTCCGGGAACAAGTCCTGAACAACATCCAGCAACCTTTCTTCTTCGTTGACCAATTCATCGTCCCAAGCATCAATAGCTGGGGATTCTTCAGTCAGGAAGGGTGTGAGCTCTGAAGTCACAGTCTCAGGAGAAGAAATCTGAGAGGGTGCCGTCTCAGTGAAAGTCACATGAGATGAGGTGGCTCCAGAGGATACATTGCTAGGCGTCGTCGGAGTGTTGTAAGTGATCTCATCAGACGATGCTTCGGAAGAGCTATAATCCCGAATTATCACATTACAGGAAGCTCTAACAGGAGACGTTGCCTGATCGGAGTCAGACTCATCCTCGGATGTAAGAGGATCATCTATCCAACAATTTTCTCCATTTTCAGGAGTTAAGGGAGGATGTACCGGATGGTCTTCAGGGACTTCAGGCTCGGGATTGCGAGGAGGCTCGTTTACCGCGGTCTTGCTCTTGTTCTAGAGCGAGATGCTGCAAGATCCTTGCATATTCTTCAAGATTAGGCATGGGAGCCAAATCTTCTTATTCATCTACTCTTTGTGGCTCAACATAGTTGATTTCCACTGGAGCAATGATGGGTGCTGGGTCAGCAGCATTCTCATGTACAGCCTCTTGGTCTTGTTCATCATCAGACCAAGATCCTTGTGGCTGTAAAGGGTTATGCCAGATTACTAGCATAAGGTGAGTTTCAGGAACCCATTCTTCACCGAAGAGGTATTCTCCTGTTTTCAAGGGATTCCTCCCACTCGTCAGTGTAGTTGGATTCGAATCCATCATCGGTGTCGCTGGACTCGTATCCACCAATGGAGTATCCAACTACCGAATTGCAAGAGTATGATGCCCCCTGCATGGCTTCTTTGAATTGAGGTGGCATAAAATCACTGAGAGTGAATTTCCTTACCCCCTTTGAAGTCTCTGGAAGGGACGTTTTTGTTGCCTCCAGCGAAGCAGTAGAGGAAGCCTCTGCCTTTTCTTGGACTTCTTATTTTGGCTGGGTCTTCTCTTGCCGTTTGAGCTTGAGGAGATGTTTCCTAGCCTGCCTTCGCTGTTGAGCTGCAGGCTTTGTTTTCACGACCTCCCAATTTTCATCTTCCAGGAGATCGGGATGTACCCATATGGGTTGTCCGTCTGGTGTCGGGTAAGGAACCAGTTCTTCGGACACTTGGATTGTGTTTATCACCTTGAAGGAAGTAGTGATCTTCTTCTTCGGTGATTTTGGTGTTTATCCACATGACACCATGTTGACGGAGGCAGACCCATAGTTTTTGTCAAAGGTGATGACTTCGTTTTTTCACATCTCATTTATTTTCTCCCTCACAACGAAGCATTGATTGAGAGGATGCGAGATCATCTGGTGGTATGGACAGTACCGAGGATCGTTGGTTTTGCCAACATCACCCGGTCTTTTGGGTTCAGGCAAAGTGAGCTTGCCATTTGCCACGAGGGCCCCGAAGATTTCATCAACATCTTCATCGAACGGGTATTTCTTTTCTACTCGCTCTTTGAAGGCATCAGAGAGTTCGGGTCTCTTACCTGCACCTTTATTTTCAGCTTTCTTTGGTGGCTGAGGAGCTGACTTGGTTTGCACATTGAGGACCTCTTTTTTCTTTGGTTTTGAGGTTCTAATGGCGGTTGGTTCTTTTCTTGATGATTTTTGACTGCTGAGGTCTTTAATCACCATTTCAGCTTCCATGGAAGCTTCTAGGAGTTCTCCCAGGTTCTTTGATTTGTTGCCGGTGATCATGGAGCGGATTCTAGCTCTCATGATGTTTCGGCAAATGTCGACTAGCGACGCTTGTGGCAGTAGATCAGAGCATTTGTATGCCATTGCTTTCCACTTGTGAATGAAGTCATATGTTGACTCATTCTCCCCCTGTTTTAGGCTGCACAGCTGAGCCATAGTAGCGGGATGATCCTCACCTTTGAAGTGAGCCAGGAAGCGTGTCTCTAGCATGGCCTAGTTTTGGTGGAGTCCTCCGACAAAGTGGAGTACCAATCAAAGGCCGTACCTTGTAGGGTACTTGCAAAGAGGCGGATCTTGAGTGCATCTTGATCCGCGATAGCTCCCATCAAGATCTTGAAGTGGATGACGTGCTGTCTGGTTGATCCTTTCCCCATATATGTTTGGAGAGTAGGATGCTTGAATTTTATAGGGAATGGGACCGAGTCCATCCATAAGGGATATGGTGGCTTGATCCCATGCTCCTTGAGTATATCCTCTTCTTTTGCTTTTACGAGGATACTGTCTGCGTCCTTTTTGGTGAGGGCGCGTGATTCATTTTCTTCTCCATTTCCTCATCGTCTTGATGATTATGAGGAGGTTCATTGTTCGCCTGATTTTGGAAGGCGAGGAGAAGGTTTTCCATCAGAGTTTCAATCCTCTGTTGGCCTTGTTCCAACTGCTGGATGCGTGTGAGCGCATCATCTTGAGGTGGATTGAGGGGTGGTGGCTCAGAATTTGTAGCCAGATGTTCATCCCTCGGGATTCGAAAGAAGAAATTGTCCTGGTGACTGAGCTGGGGCTCATTCTTTTTGATGAAGAGCTTGAGGAAGGATCACTCTGCCATCCTTTGCTTGAAGGAGCAGGGGACTCTTCTAAATGTCTTCTTGTCCTGGAGACGATGCGGGTCATCGGACGTCGGACATGGATTTTTGATGTTGACTTTTGGCGTCTTCTAGTTTTTCCAACCATATGGACAGCACCAACTTGGTTGGGTCTTTCTTTTTCAACCCATTTGGGAAAGACTTGAAGTGTAGTTGGCTGGATCCTTTGCTTCTCTAGTCTCTTTTGTCGATACGACGAGCAATTTGAGCTTCGATCGGCTCTGGCTGGGCTTTGACAATGAAGGATGTGCTCCCTCGGGCGCAACAGCCGAGCCTGTCTTCTTTGTAGCTGGGCAAGGATAGGATGCGGACCCAGTCCTTCGCCTGCTACAACGAAGCTTTGAATTTTTCGAGTTCGGCCCCTGTAGAGATGAAGGGTCGAACTGCAGGATTGCGGGCCTTGGCAGGTGCGCGCGAATGATCCGTTGTCTCACAGGTTACCCCTATTCCTCCCTAATCAATCAAACCGAGCCGATTACGTCTTCTATCTCGTAGTATGGGATGCCTACGGATGCGCCTGTCACCACACCAGTTAGAGTCGTCGCACCATCCCAGACTCTCGCGACAAACGTGAATCCATATCGTCAGACAAGTCATGGTCCAGTAAACACATGCCAGTTGACGGCGTCCAACACCTCATACCATAATCCCTTGACTCATATGGGAATACCAGATGTCTACCGACAACATGAGGTAACCCGACCCCAATTCCAGGTAATGACTCCTCCGCCAACCAATCAAGCACATTACAATCCTGTGACGGCCGATGCTGATATACCATATCCCCAGCCGATTCAATATAAGAGGGTCCCTCCCGTCTATCAAAATCAGACAGCCCCGATCTACCAAATGCCTAATTCAGACCAGAGTCCCCCAGTCCAGAACATGCAGGTTATCAATCCCATGGGCATTAGAAATTCTTATCAAACATACAAAGTGAACGAATCACGCTATCAGCAGGCATATCAACCACCCACCTTAAGTCCGATATGGAGGAACTCAGTTGAGCCAAGGCTATCAGCCTATCCCGCAACCACATTTCATGGACTAGTTCTAAGAGCCAGCTTACGCCCCTGTTCCACTAGAACGACAAGGAGGGTACCAACCACAGACGATTCAATACCTAGATCCTCTAGCGTTCAAAGAGCTGCAGAAAAACGTAGAAGAGCTGAAAAATGAAATTAAGAAAAAGTCCCCGAGCTCGATTGGAAAAAAGCTAGGATTCTACGATTTTACTAAAAAGGAAGAAAAATAAAGGTCGCCTTTCCCTGTTAGAGCTCCCAAGTTCATACCCTACGATGGGACTTGTGACCCTCAACACCACCTAGTCTCATTCTATAACAAATGTCACGCCATCGCTGACAATGACTCCATGCTCATAAATTATTTTCAGGAATCATTAATGGAGGCTGCGTTAACTTGGTATATGTCTATATCTTCCTACGAGATTAATATCTTTGAGGATGTACTAGAGAAATTTCTAGCACGATATCAGCACCTAACTAAAAAAAAACCCCTACGGCTTGACTTAGCGAACCTCAAACAAAAGAACAATGAGGATTATGAGGAATTCGCAGTGAGATGGCAAAATCAATTTGCGACTGCAACATGCAAGAAGAGGAACAAGTGAGAATGGCCATATCAAATATGAAAGATCCGATGAGAGCCTTAATGACGATGGGGGAAGTTGGAGCGGCCTATACCGTGGTTGTCCAGGATGAAACAAAATTTAGATGAAGGAGTATTGAACACCATCATTGACCATAAGAAAACAGGCATAGATTAGGCACAACTACCCAACCGGAAAGCCGCACAACCCCTGAGGTGAGCTTGAATCAAGAAGAGGTCTATCGACCGTACCAGTAACGCAACAATGTTAGCTTTAACCAACACCAGAATCAGGGGCAAAATGGCAATCCCAATTTCTAGAGTGGTAACCCAAATTATCAGAGGAACAACCAGAATTTTCAGCAAAATAATCAAAATTACCGAAACCCTCTGAGAAACAACCAAGGTTATGACCAACCACCAAGAAATCAAGGGCCCTCGGTGAATCAAGATCAGAATCCTAATCCTATACAACTAGTTCCGAATTTGATAATTCTGTCACAAAATCAGAACACAAATCTTCAACCCAGCTATGGTGTCGTCCCCTTCAATTACAATAGAGGCAATAATGGCAACCAAAATAACACGAACAATGGGAATCAAAGAAGATTCGGAGCTAAAAGGGCGAACTACCCATCCTTTCCACAACCTTGGACCGCTGTCTTCTGGTCTCTCTTAAACCAGAACGCCCTCCAAATCCCTCCGGAATGACCGCAGGCCTGGTCGGAACACCTGGATAAAACCAAGTTTTGTGCCTACCATAGGATGCCGGGGCATGACCTCACCAAATGCTACACGGTTAAGACCTGATTTATGATCTCAATGACGAGAGCAGAATCGATTAGAGCAATATTAGGCCAATAGGCGTGAACGACCCACGAAACACCCCTCCTAATCAAAATGCGACCCCCAATCCAGTGTAAATGTTCCTAACATGTAGATCTATACAAACCCGCTACCTCAACATGGACCATCAACCTCTGGACAAAGCCTACGGACTCAATTGATAAACATTGCCATGATAGAGCACCAATGTGTTGATGCCCCAACCCAAGGGAGCATAAACCATAGCCAGCCATGCCACGACGAATTCTATGAGGAAGAGGACTATCGAAAATATGTCAGGCCATGGGATGGGAAAACGAAACTCAAAATCTTCAATTCCAGAATGGGCGCGATCGTTGATTCTCCTGACCCTTACAAGGTGAACTTTAATGAGCTAGACGACCAAGAACCACCGATCCTTACGAATTCCCAACTAAATCCTCATCCGGATACAAACGCGTCTCAGGCTCACCTCCGATCTGGACGGATCCTTCCTCCCCGACTACCTACTCACCCGGTTGTTTAAGACTTAGATTCTAAGAATCCCAACACTCAGGCTGATGAGACAGTTGATGAAATAGCTTATGCTTCGATAGAAACGAGGATAGAGTATGACCTCTTGGAACACCTCACGAAGATCCCAGCTAAGGTATCCATCCTCAATTTGATTAAGACCTCACCTAAACATCAGCAACAATTACTTGAGGCTATTACGCACTTGCAAGTCCCTGTAGGCATAACCCCCGATGAGTTGAGAACTACCATCACGGCCTTAGCCCCTGGAGCTCCCTTCCCTGCCGTCACTTTTACTGAACAAGAACTAAAAGAAATACTGCCTGAAGTGAGGACGTCTCCCCTGCATCTAACAATTAAGATATCGGGAAATGAAATGTTAGGAGCCCTGGTTAACACCGGCGTGTCATTGAACATATGCCCCTTGAAAACCTACAAAGCTTTAGGGCTCGCAATTAAGGACCTAACTCCAGCCCTTATGGTTGTAACCGGTATGATGGGAATAAGAAAACAGTATGCAAAAAAAATTATGCTATTAGTGCAAGCGGGCCCGATCTTAATGTCGGAAGAATTTTATATCATGGATATTCCTGCCACTTTCAACTTAATCTTAGGACACCGATGGTTGAACCATATGAACGCCGTCATGTCGAGCAGACACCAATGTGTCAAATTCCCTTACTTAGGCAAGATCATGAAGATTATGGGGGACCCACTTGTCATTGAAATTTGAAACAGAGGAACTTCAAATACTCCCAACCCTACAACCCGATCCTATGACACCAGAGGTCAAAACTCATAGATATAGAGCCGACCCTCTCATCTCCTTAATGGACATGGGCCCTATGCAAAATACATTCTCTGAGGTATCCTCCTTGCGAAGTCCAGCAACAGACGATGAAAGTCGAGCCCGAGGATGGACTCTAATGAAGAAGATGGCATATCAACCTGGATTTGGGCTAGGAAAGAACAGAGAAGGTATTATCGATCCTTACATACCAGATCCTAGAGCGAGAGCGAAAGGGTTAGGTTACGATACACATGGTAATATGAGGTATAAATAGAGGACTGGGCCTTAGATGAACACTTTGTAAGACACAATAAAACCTTAGATCCCAACGCACCACCAACTAGAGGGGATGCTACAATTTGGATCGAAATGACAAAGGTAAGGCCGTTTTAGTAGAAGATTGGGAAGACTCTGCATTGATGGACCGCGCTCCTACCGCTCGGCGCTTACTGAGGTCGGCGGACGTGAGAGTCTGTGGGGTACGACCCTTTCGCACCCGGGAGGGCGAAGCGAGCATCCATGTTTTTCTTTTTGGGTGGGTGTGCCAGATTTTCTACTCTAATTGGAATTGCAAATGGTGATCCGGAGATCGACCTTCACAAGTAGAAAAGGAAATCAACTTCTTTTGAGTTTTTGTTGCACATATATTTAAGAAAAGATGCATGGTTTTGAAATGTCGTAAGAGGCGATTTCATTTGTTTTGCCATTAAAGGAGTTGTTTACCGTGAAAGGGGGTTTTTGGCAATTATAGCCGATTTACAATTCTTATCAATAGTGAGAGACAAAAGTTGTGATTTTTTTGTCTTCAGAAAAATACAAACTACAACGAAAAGCAAGAAAATGAGGATCAAACTTCTCAGGAGATTGTGGGGGACTCGTTCACATTGACGGTCGCAAGCCATATGTGGACTTCGCCATCATCCATGTAGATGAGAACAGAGTATGCTCTTGATTTGCTTGGCTTGGCTATAACGTCAGATTTTTAGAGGATAAAGACCAAGAGGAGATCCTATGTCCAATAAAAAAGCTAAGTAGACGGGCTCAAAAGCCACGTCTAAGCCATTGGAAGCAAAAGGAGAAGACAAGGACCTTGGGGGGCGGTGCCCCCAAGGGACTTTTGTCACCTTGTAGCTGTGGTCGGTGCATAACTTCAGCAGAGTTCTTTTTTTTTTTATGACTGATGGAATTTTCAAGACCCTTTTCCATGCTTGGATTTCTGGGTCTCGGATTCTGATCGTTTCTTCTTGGAATGCTCTCCAATTTATAGGCCTTCGGTAGCTATTTAGGAGAGCTTATGAGCCTTAAATGCATTAAAACAGCATAATGGGCGGAGTTACAAGTTTTAATTGATTTATTTCGTAACTCCTATTCTTTGGCTTCTGATTCGCTGGTGGAGAATTAAGTGATTTTAATCGCCTTTAATCTCCATGATGGGAGGAGTTTCATGGTTTAAATGCCATGAAACCTTTGACTTGTAACTCCCGTTTGCTTGCTTCTGATTGGGCCGTCCGAAATAACGAGTTAATGACCCCATTAAGTTGCAATAAACAGGTCAAATAATAGCATCAAGTGGTCGCCAAGTCGCTAGAAGAGTCGCGGGCCGTGCCGCGTCTTTTGGAATTCTTCTTGTGATGATCGATGATGGATCTTCATGCTGATCGACATCGGATGTGTTGGAAATAGGTGGGCCTCTAGGATAGGTTTCAAAAAGTTTTGATCAACTTGATGTAGTGATCAACTATCCAGAAGGCTACAAAACCCAATCCAAGATGCATATCCTCAATCTCAGCCATCATGATCAGTAAATAAATCTATCAAGAAGATAGAACAACAACATACAAGCTACCATAAAAATCTACAGCATGCAAGGAAGTAGATTATACCTTTGGAGCTCGGTTGTGCTCAAATATAGAAGTTGCGTCTTTCTTTGATGATGAAACTCTTTCACGTATCAAATAGGAACTGAGACCTCTTGATCTTCCATGCTATGACCCGTATCATATTCTCTTTTTCTCAAGAAGATGGTGAAATCTCCAAGAGAATACTACTAGGAACTCAAAGGAGGAACTAGAAAGAGAACTGGAAGAGGGAAGAGGAGAAAACCAAGATGTGCAACTCTTGCACAAGAAGGGTGTGGACGTCCAACACTTGGACTTGTGTTGCCTTGGGCGTGAATCCCAATAATGATAGCATCATGCGACGTCCAACCCTCTCCTCTTTTTATAGTTTTTGCAAACTCCTCTTACTAATCGAAATAGAAGTCTCACTTCAATTAATTATTAGTAAGTCTCTTCTTTCTAATTTAAATAGAAGTCTCACTTCCATTATAATTAGTAACTTTCTATTTTCTAATTAAAATAGAAGTCTCACTTCTATTAATAATTAGTAGCTTACTATTACCACTATTAGAAGTCTCATTTCAAATAGAAATAGTAACTTTCTTTTTAGAGTTCAACTAGAATTAGACGATTTCTAATAACTTGGGCTAGCGTGGGGACCATTAGGGATTCCTTAGAAAGCTGGCTCCAGTTGAGACTCGCGACCCCACATCTCATGTGCAATCCGGGCTCACAATTAATTGCAAATAACTCCACTATATAAATGCAATTGAAGTCCAGTCTTAGGAATATTACATAGAAGACCCTAAACTTCTCTATTACCACAAGTAGGCCCCTCCATCAATACCCATGAATCAATTGGACCTGTCTTCCAAACCAGATTCATATCTTATTATCCTTGGGCCCCAATTAATTATAATGATCATAGGTACCTTTCCAATTAACTCTTAATAGGAATGAGTGCGCACTTACCAATGATAAATCCATTAATTGGCACAAGATGATATTAAAGATAGATTCCATCTTGACCATTGAATATTCCCACAGCTCTACTACCACGTACCCAAATCACCGAGGTGTTGACCTACAATTGGCCTCACTCATTGGTGACTCAAAGCAAATTGAATAGATAAAAACTTGAGTTCATTAATGTCTTAGGATTGAGAGCCTATTGCTAGGAAATTATGAGAGCAAACCTTAAAGTAATGACAGTGTTCATAAGGTGCTTCTCATGGTCCTTCAATAAATCTAATGTACCAATACTGTGATCCAGAATCTTACATTCTGATGATCGAGACAAATCACACTATCTCATAGTAATCATTGTACTTCAACCTTGTCAGATGAGATGTCCAGACTCATCACTGGTTGTGAAGATATTTAAGTATAAGATTTGCTATACAAGTCTCCTATATGTGGATTTCATCCATATACATGTGTTACATCTAGTATACTTATGGACTCCGGTTCATCTTATGAACCATCATGTAATTCGTATTGGGTATGTGTAAGTATATAATAAAACACTATTTATTTCATGAAAGGTAAGCATGAATATATTGATAAATAAAGAAATTAATCAATTTATTATATCATCTACTGGATTGAGTCCATAAAACTATTAATCTCCCACTTGGGCTCAATGTCAGTTAGGGTTGCATCTCATGCCCATCCCATTTACATACCGCTTAAAGACTAGACAAAGGCTTAGTAAAGGGATTTCCCAGATTGTCTGCAGAGGTTGTCTTGGTGATCATAACATCACCTCTTTGCATAATCTGTCTGACCATGTATAACTTCCTCTGTACATACTTTTTGGCTCCTGGGTTCTTTGGACTTAGTGACTGCCCTGCTGTTATCACAGTAAACTGTGAGCGGCTGTCCTGCGAAAAGTACCACTCCAAGTTCCATAAGGAATCTTTTAGCCAATCTGCTCCTTAGCTTCTTGTCAAGCGGCTACAGGATAAACACATACCCAGAAGTTGATTTCTTGGAATCCTGATCTGACTAGAAGTCAGTATCTATGTTATCAACTGGAAACAACTCATCACTGCTGTAAATCAACTTGTGATCTCTAGTCCTTCTCAAGTATTTGAGAACACATCTTACAGCAGTCCAATGATAAGGACCTGGGTTAGACTGATATCTGCTGACTAGCCCATTACGTGACAGATATCCGGTCTAGTACAAAGCGTAGCTAACCGTACTAGCACCTAATCTATGTACGCATCATGGGATAAGCCTGTTATCCTATTTTTTCGGTCTCAATGGAAATTGATCCCTAGGATGTAGCTGGCTTCTCTCAAGTCCTTCATATCAAAGTCTTAGCTAACCAAACTTTTACTATTGACGATAACCCTATGTCACTCCATACAAGAAGGATGTCGTCGACATACTATACCAAAAAAATACACTGCCTTTTGACCTTTCATGTAAACACATGACTCATCCGTATTCTGACAAAAATTAAATGACTTGATTGCCTTGTCAAAATGGATGTTCCTATTTTGGGATACCTGCTTTAATCCAAAAATGGACTTCTGCAGCCTGTAAACTCTTTGCTCTTGGTTATCAGCTATAAAACTGTCTGGATGCATCATATAGATGTCTTCCTCAAGATGGTCGTCGTTAAACATCGTCTTGATATCCATTTGCCAAATCTCCTAACCGAGATGAACCGCAATGGATAAGAGTATCCGGATGGTGCAGGGTTGAGGGTTGATGTAGGGTCAAATGTTGTTGGTTTGACTCGGAACTCGACGTGGGGCCTTTTGGAGGTATTTTGAGACCATCCACATGAAAGTCCAAGGGATCTTAACCCTAGAGGGGGGGGGTGAATAGGGTGATCTACACTTAATGACTAATTAAGACCAATTTTAATTTCTTTACAAGTAACTAGTCACATGTGATGATTAACAAAGAAAATGCGGAAGCTTAAACAAACAATCACCACAAATCAATCACCACTACACAAAGATTTATAGTGGTTCGGCCTCAATGCCTACATCCACTACCGGCTTGTGACTCAACACCCCACCGGATTTCCACTAAGTATGCTTTTCAATAGGCTAAGCAGTAACCATAGCAATGCTGTTTTTCAAGGCTTAACAACAACCTATACAAGATGCTTTTCTAGGCTAAGCAATAACCTTTACACAATGCTTTTATATGGCTAAGCAATAACCTTACAAATAAATGATTTCTCTCAAAGAAAGTGTCTTGACAAAACACTCTAAGAGATTACAATTTAAGCTCAATTTAACTGCCTCTTAAATAGGCGGATATGAAAGTGTAAAGCTAACTCACACAACACTCTAAGTAATGCAAAGATGAATGCTCATGAAGTGTGTGTGTGAATACTTCAATCAAGTTGAAAAGAAAGCTCAATCAATTTATGCTAAAAGCATTTAAAAGTTTAATGCACATAAAAAGATATGATTGAAGTAATATGCAAATCACATGTACCAAATACAACCTTGTAGAAGATATGAAAACAAGGGTTCACAAGTTGTATGAAATTAATTTAGTCTAAACATGTGCCAATGACTTAAATCAAAGATTAAGAGAAGAAAGGATTCAACCATCATAGTTATATGCTAAAAATTCATTTACCAATAATTTAATTAAAGCATAAAACATATGATTATCAAAAGGCAAAGCTTACTTGGAGGTTTAACTTCATTAATCCAAGCTTAGCTTTCCTTAATGACCCTTAGCCTTCCTTAGCTTGATCCCCTTTCTTTTTGCTTCAAAATGCCTCAAGAAGGGCTTCAAAACTCATAAAAAACGGCTAAGGAATGAACTCACTTTTATAGAAAAAAAGTGTTCAAATGGCTACCTGTCGGTCGACCGACACCTCAACGGTCAAGTCCCAACGGTCATATTTTGAAACTTTGCAGTTGTCGGTTAACCGACAGGTGACCGACAAAGCTGACCGACAGTGCAATTTTGTTCAGAAAACAGCCCTCTGGAATTCTAACCGAGAGGCTTTCGGTCAGCTTCTGAACATGGTCGGTTAGCCGACACTTGACCGACATGCTAACCGATAGTGTGGCTAAAATCCCAACTTTTGCACGTTTCAAAGTTTTTCATGTAGGGATTTTTGGGCTATTAAACCAAGCATGGAAACATGATTTGAAATCAACCAAGTGCTTTTAAAATCAAGAAACATAAAAGGCCAAATATAATTTGAAACTTTGAAACATAGGCTAGCTTGATTTGTGAAAATTCTTTTAAAAAACAAATGCATCCAAGATTTGAATCCAAAACATGCACAAACTATAAGATTTATAATATTTAAAAAACAATGCATGTAGAAAACCAGATTTCAAGATATTTAACTCAATGCATGTGTGAAAATTCATGAGATGCTAAAATGATATTGCATCCATCAAATTGCAATACACAAAATCCCTAACAATCTCCCCTTTGCAATTTGATGGCAAACCTTTTATATATTGGCAAACTTTTCTCAACACTAAATTCTCACACAGTCTTCAGCTCCTTTTGGCTGGACAATCCTTGAAATCTTCTTGGATGTTTCGATGCTTCTTCACTTTAGCTTGGGCTCTAGCTCTTTTTCTTCATTCTCCTTGATGCTTGGAGCTTGATCAATCTACAAGCTTTCTCATCATCTTCCTTTCTTTAAACCAAGCATCTTCTTTAACTTCCAAGCCTCTTTCTTCTTTCATCTTCCCCCCCTATGACCATGCATTCTTTCCAATGCATTATCTCTCTTTGGGTAGCTTGAATACTCTTTCTTCCCCTTAATTCTTTCTCCCTCTTTGCCATTAAACTTGAGAACTTTCTCCCCCTTAATATTATTCTCTCCCTTTGCCATTAAATTGCAAAGTACCAAATGAGGAGGGGTACCTACACACATGAAACAAGGAAAATACCTTTAGTAGCACCTGTTAACAAAAGTAATCGAAAATGAAATATATAATAGGGCATCATGCATGGGTAGATAGGCTATAAGGGTATAGAGCCAATATAAGGGTGAATTTGATCAACTCTAATGCTCCCTTAGAAGGTTTACTCCCCCTCAATCCATACTCTTCTTTTGTCAAACTTTTGACAAGGATTTAACTAATAAGTGCAAGAAGAAGATGGTTTAACCAATTGAGGGTTAACTTCAAGAGAAGAATTAGATACTAATTGATAATGATAATTGACTATTAAAGTACAAATTGATCAAATTACCAATATAAAGATACCAATTGATGGATAAGCTATTGGATAATTAAAGAGCAAGGTCAAAAGGAGATAAACTATCATGGATATCAATTGAAATAAATAAAAATATCAATTGAGATTCAAGGATAAAACTATTAACTCAATCACTTTAAAATGGAGTTAAGGAATACACCTATTAGGGTTCATCCACATTAGAGCTATCCATGATGAGATGGGGTTAACTCAGACATAGCATCAAACAATTTAACTATGAAAATCATAAGCTATGTAAAGTTTTTGAATTCATTCCATACAATCATTATATATAACTATCATGCACAAGATGAATGAAATGAAGTTCAATCATGAAGCCAAACCTCACCATTAACCAACCAAAATTATGAAAACATAAACATGGTGGTCAAGAGATTTACTTATATGAGCATGAGAGGTGGCAATCATGAAGATTATGATGCTAATGGAATGTGACATGGAACAAAAGACATATGACTATCAAAATCAATCCAATGTACACAAGGTCTATCACAAACTCAAGATATGATACCAATTGGATATAGATACTAATTGAAAGTGATACCAATTGATTACCAATTGAATATGAAACATGATTAAGAGCAGCATGTGGCAAACACAAAATTCCAACAAAGAATCATAAAATGATATTCATCCTAGTATAATATAACTAAAGAGCATAGTGATGAACATAAGAAATTGCATAAAAAAGATATAGCTTAGAAGAACATGCAATTTTCAAAGTGTCAAGATCATATGAATTCAACATCTAAGAAATCCATCAACAATAGATATAACTAAAAATTACAAGGAATGGATTTCAAAGGAGTTCATATGATCAAGCACACATACCAAGTAAGAAAAATACACATGAATCAACATCATAACCATCCATATCATAAATAATGATTAGGAAAGTACAAAGGATGGATTTTTGAGTCCTAGAATGGTCTCTTCAAATAAAACTAAAATCAAGCACAACCATACAAGGAACCAATAAACATTTGCATATAAAAAGAATGTAACTAAATGAGCATAGATGCAAAAAGTCTATCATAACATTCATTTCCAATTCTAAGGAGATAAAATCAAAAGCATAAGGAAAAGAGAACATGGAACATGCTTTCAAAAATATAACAAAGAAAGGTTAAAAGCATATCCATTCATACAATCTTCAAATCATAAACAAAATCCAACAATGGACAAAATGAGTATGAAATTGAAGAAAACGTATTATCAATCATCAATTTGTATTCTAAAACAATAGAACTACAAGATTCATACAAATTGAAAACATATTTTCCATACCAAAGGATATAACTTAGTAAGTTCATGGAAAATCCAAATTCATTTAAATCATTTGTTTTTCAAAACAAATTTACTAAGATGTCCAAACAAATGATTTTTCAACAGTAATTGATCATGAATAATCTAGCTATGAAAGCTCTTGAATCACAATCAATTGATCATATTTAGAAATGCAATACAAGAGATATAACTCAATAAAAGCAAAAAGCAAATCTAACATGATGAGATTATAATCAAATGATTTTGAAAACCATGAATGTAACTAGTGAAGTACATGAAGACAAAATCAATTGATCATAAGTAAATGATGCTGTTGACACCAAAATGTCACTTTGCCTCTTCAAGATCCAAAGAGCTACATGAAGTCGCAGCCTGCCATAAATAGGCAATGCTACTTCCAAAAATCAAATCTTGTCAGAATCAAACAAAAACTGCAAGATTCTTCAAGACAGCTAAAAGAGGAGTACACAAGAAGTTTCGGGCTATTTCAAAATCATTTGGCCTAACTTCGCTTCTCCGACAGCCGAAAAGGAGCTCTCGGCGGCAAAAGCATCGGAGACACCAAATCTTCGATCAGAGCCGATGGATGGTCTCAAAATACTTCCAAAAGGCTCCACGTCAAGTTCTGAGTCAAACCGACAACGTTTGACCCTACATCGACCCTCGAATAGCTAAATCAAGCCTCTCGGCGGCGAGAACCACCGAGGCCATTACTCATCAGATAGAGCACATGGACGGCTTCAAAATGCTTATAAAGGGCTAGACGTCAAATTTCAGGTCATTTCGACAACATTTGACCATAGTTTGACGCTCGGAAGCCAAATCAGGCCTCTCGGCGGCAAAGCTCTCCGGGACCATGGTTTTCAAGACAGAGTCTATGAATCATCTTAAAATGACCCAATAGGTTCCCTGTCAAATTTCGAGTCAATCGGGCACTCGGTTGACCACACATCAAACCACGACATCTTCATCGCGACAAAAGCAAGTCTACTGGTGATAGGACCCCAATGGCTTCAAACTCAAACAAAAGCCTATGGTTGGTCTTATTTATTGCTCAGGAGGCTTCACACCAAATTTCAGGTCATTCCGACATCGTTTGACCCAGTTTCAGCTTCTGACGAAAAATCGGCAGCTCTGCGCTACAAAGTCTTCGGCTTTCTCAGGAAATTAGAAACTTTGCAAAATAAAATGCAAGGATTCTCATCAGGTTTCCTACAGGGAAATCAGGCCAATAAATGGGTCAAAAATGTCAAGGAAAAATACAGAAGAAAAAAGAATCGAAAACAGCAAAAAACGGACACAAAACGGGACAAAAAGGGGGAAAACCCCCCCCCCCCCCCGGGTCGCCGGCGACCCTGGAGCCCGGGGTCGCCGGGAAGGCCCCGGAAACCCCGGTTTTCGCTGTTTTTTCACGATTCGAAGCGCCCAGCCTCTGGTACTTTCCAAAATTCATGCTTTTGAGACACCAAATCCTCTGACATCCATCCAAAACACGGGTTAATCATCAAGAGTATCGAAAACAATATTGATCGCCACCCGGTCAACCAAAAAAAGTGTGTTTTCTACCCGACCGATCGAGAAATCGACAGTACAGATGGCACCGACCCGCTGTTGGCAACAAACACCTGAAATTATATGGTCATCTGATGTTGATCTACATGAAGATCCATCGATGATCATCGACAGAAGAATCCCAAAAGACGCGGCACGGCCCGCGACTCTTCAACTGCTCGGCGACCACTTAATGCGATTAATTGACTAGCTTTATTACAGTCATTAATCCATTTCTTTGGATGGCCCAATCAGAAGCAAGCATTCGGGAGTTACAAGTCAAGAGATTCATGGCATTTAACCCATGAAACTCCTCCCATCAGTGGCGATTAAAGGCGATTAAATGCCCTCAATCTCCTCCGGCCAATCAGAAGCCAAGAAAAAAGGAGTTACAAAATAAAGAATTCAATCTTGTAACTCCTCCCTTATGTAGCTTTATGACAATTAAAGCTCATAAACCCTCCTAAAATGGCCACCTAAAAGCCTATAAATAGAGAGCTCTCCAAGAAGAAAGGATCATAAAAAAAAGCACAAACACACAGACAGACAAAGCACAGAAATCCAGAGAAAGAAAAAAGAGAGAAAACTCTGCGGAAGTTCTACAAACCGACCACCGCAATAAGGTGACAAAACTCCCTTGGGGGGTACTCCCCCCCAAGGTCCTTGCCTTCTCCTTCTGCCGCCAATGGCTTAGACATGACTTTTCAAGCCCGTCTACTCGGCTTTTCATTGGACATAGGACCTTCTTTTGGTCTTTGTTCTCTAAAAACCTGAGGTTATAGCCAAGCCAAGCGAATCAATAGCATCCTCTGTTCTCATCTGCATGGATGATGGCGAAGCCCACATATGGCTTACGACCGTCAATCTAAACGGGTCCTCCACAATCTCTTGAGAAGTTAGATCCTCCTTTTCTTGCTTTTCATTGTAGTTTGTATTTTTTTAAAAGAGACAAAAATCACAACTCTTGTCTTTCATTATTGATAAGGATTGTAAATCGGCTATAAACGCCAAAATCGGCTATAAACGCCAAAAATCGGCTATAAACGCCAAAATCGGCTATAAATGCCAAAAAAATCGCCTTTCACGGCAAACCAAGAAAATGTCTCTTTTCTTAAATATATGTGCAATGGAAAACTTGAAAGAAGTTGATTCCTTTTTACTTGCGAAGGCTGATCTCCGGATCACCACTTGCAATTCCAAGTAAAATAGAAAATCTGGCACACCCTCACAAAAAAAGAAATGTTGATGCACGCCCTTGCCCCCGGTTACGAAAGGGTCGGAACCAAACGGACTCCCACGTCCGCCGACCTCGGTAGAACCGAGCAGGGAGCGCGGTCCATCAGGCTGGCACACCCGGTGGGACACGTTTATTTGAGAACACGATGCTAGAAATGAAATATTTGCATATCATATATTTTGCTCTATGCTTATATTTCTTTTCTCGATTCCTTGGCTCCTTTATAATTGGTGGCCTATGTTGGATTCCGCATCTAAAAAAAAATGAGATGAGATTTTTTGGAAAATTTTAATTCTTTGAATTTATTTCCACTCTTTCTCTTTTCAAAAAAAAAAACAAAAAATTAGATTTCTCATTTTGGATTCAAAATTGAGAAACCTTGATCCGTTCCTATCGTTCATCGCGCTTGCAGAAATGTTGAGCCTGTTCGACTAAGGTTTTGGGCCATCGTTTCTCTTCGATGAGTTCATTAAAAAAAATATAATAAAATAAAAATATAATTGAAAAAAAAAGAAAAATACATAGACCACTAAGGCTAAACCAACTGTATTCTTGATCATGGTTGATTCAAAGAAAAGCCTTGTCCAGAGTGTGGAGACAGCTTGACTGTTCTAAGGCAAGGGTCCTCCAAACGGGTTCATTAAGTATCCTACCCTTACCTGGGGGCAATTCTATCAATCAAGATTTCATAAGACCGGGTTAGGAGGCCTATGTGTACTCTCTCGTCTTTTAAATAATTTTTTTTAAAAAAATAATAAATTTTTTTTTTAAAAAAAATAAAAATTTTAAAATAAAAAATAAAAAAAAATTTTCAAAAAAAAATATATCTTAAAAAAAATAAATAAATAAAAATAAAAAAATAAATAAAAAAAAGAGATTTAAAAAAAAAAAGAAAAAAAATCTTCCAAAAAAAAATCTTCAAAAAAAAAAAAACTTCCGTCATTTTGGGTTTAGATTGGAGAAATCTTGGTCTTCTCCTTTCTGAGCACTGGCGCTCGCGGAAATCGCTGAGCCCGTGTTCAAATTGGAGTGCCTTTTGCCCTCTTTGATGAACCCAATATTGGCCTTTCAAAAAAAAAACTCGTCATTTTTAGATTCACATCCGAGAAATTATGGTTCATTTCTTTCTGAGCACTGGCGCTCGCGGAAATCACTGAGCTCGTGTTCAGATCGGAATACCATCTGCTCTCTTTGATGAATCCAATCTTGACCTTTCAAAACAGAGAATCTCATCTCATAGATGCGGTCTCAAAACATTTGTGTCTAGCGGTACTAGTACGCCCTTTCAGGGTCTACTGTATTGCGACCGGCACATCTGTAACTCCAACTTTATATTCTTCTTACCTCGAGCAAGCTCTGCTTCTCGATAAGTCGAATTTAAGTTCACAATTGCTTCTAGCAGTCACTGGGATGCCCATTCTGGGCTTACCATACCTGCGATCAGAACAATTGTACCCTCTATGGCGTTTTGCCTTCTTCATGTTGCTTGGGTCATCTTCCTCTAGCAATTTGAAAAGACGAAACCATAGAAATTTGGTCGTGCTGTCGCAGGCACCCAAAATAATAAGACCTTTACTCCT
>CM022944.1:33283585-33288585 GCA_012931725.1 Litsea cubeba
ACACAGACACTTGGAACATGTTGACATCATAGAGCCTTTTTAGAACAATAAACTCCCCTTGGAACATGATCTTCTCATTCACTATCTTGATACCAATTTTCATTCCAATCTTCCATCTTCCTCATGCTATCATATTTCCATCTTCTTAGCATAAGACTAACTTCAACATGCATATAGTCTTTCCTTGCATAATCTTCTCAGCATAACTTGATACCAATCTCCAGATAACCTTCTCAAGATGACATGCATATCAACCTTTCCATGCATAATCTTCTCCCCCTTTGACAATAATTCCAAAGGGACCAATCTAGGAGCAAATAAGATATTCAACGAATTCATTGCTCCCCCTTTCTGGCACATCTCCTAAGGTGTAGGAGAATGAGTAACTCCTAATTTCTTTCGGAGATACTCGAAGACTTCCTTTGGCAAAGGTTTTGTGAAGATATCAGCCACTTGCTCAGTAGTAGGAACGTATTCCAACTTTACCTCACCATCTGCAACTTTATCCTTGAGAAAGTGATAGCGGATTGCAACATGCTTAGTCCTTGAATGCTGAACTGGATTCTTGGAGATATGAATTGCACTAGTGTTATCACAGAGGATCGGCGTAGGATCTGTTGTTGGAACTCCTAAATCAGAGAGCATTTGCCGCATCCATAACACTTGCGTACAACAAGTTGCCGCTGCAATATATTCTGCTTCCGCTGTCGAAAGTGAGACGGAGTCTTGCTTCTTGCTGTGCCAAGCTACCAATCTATCACCAAGATAGAATGCACCACCACTTGTACTCTTGCGATCATCTACGCAACCAGCCCAATCGGCGTCTGAGTATGCGACAAGAGTAAAGGATTTACCTTTAGGATACCATATTCCAAGCTCCATAGTACCTTTTAGATATCGAAATATCCTTTTCACTGCTGTAAGGTGCGTCTCAGTTGGTGATGCTTGAAATCGAGCCACCATACATACTGCTTGTAGAAGATCTGGTCTTGTAGCAGTCAAGTAAAGCAAGCTTCCTATCATAGAACGATAGGTGGTGTGATCAACGGACGAAGCCTTATCATCTTTGCTAAGTTTCGTGTTCGTTGTCATTGGCGTGCTCACGGGCTTGCTGTCTTCCATGTTAAAACGCTTCAGCATTTCCTTTATATATTTCATCTGAGATATAAAAATACCATTTTTCAGCTGCTGAACTTGTAATCCTAGGAAGAACTTTAGCTCTCCAAGCATAGACATCTCAAATTCTTTCGTCATATCTTCAGCAAAAATCCTGCACATAGTCTCATCATTGCCTCCAAATATTATGTCATCAACATAAACAATAACCACCAGCTGTTTGCTTGAATCAGATTTGACATACAGATTGCTATCAACTAGTCCTTTTCCAAAACCAATCTTGCGAAGATAAAGATCCAGCCTTGCATACCATGCCCTTGGCGCCTGTTTCAGTCCATATAGAGCCTTCTTCAGCTTGCAAACTAAGTCTGAATTTTTGCTAATTAGAAAGCCATCAGGTTGCTCAATGTAGACCTCTTCTTCAAGTAAACCATTCAAGAAAGCTGACTTAACATCCATCTGAAATACCTTGAAGGTTTTATAGGCAGCCAATGCAAGAAACATACGAATGGCTTCCAGACGAGCCACCGGTGCAAAGGTCTCTTCAAAATCTATGCCTTCAACTTGTGCATAGCCTTTACAAACCAACCTTGCCTTGTTTCGTATGACCTGACCATCTTCATTCAGCTTGTTCCGAAAGACCCATTTTGTACCAATCACATTCTTATCAGTGGGTCTAGGGACTAGTTCCCATGTGGAGTTTTTCTCAATCTGCTCCAACTCCTCATGCATAGCTTTTAACCAGCTTTCATCTAGACTAGCTTCAGCTACTGTCTTGGGCTCAATGGTGGACACAAGTGAGTAATTGCTAACTACACTTTGTCTAGTTTTTACACCGGCCTCAGGATCTCCAATGATTTGATCCTTAGGGTGTTGCTCTACCCAAGTACTTTTCTTTCTAGGAGAAGTATCCTCTGAATCATCTTTTGCCTTTTCAGAATCAGGTTCAGCCACTTCATCATCAATCTCACTCGAGTCCTCATACACTGGACTGTCATTATGAGTTACCTTCTTTGACTCATGGTTTTCATCAATTCTAACATCAGCACTTTCAATAATTTTTCTGGTCCTTTTGTTAAGGCATCTGTAAGCTTTACTAGAGGATGAGTAACCCAGAAAAATACCTTCATCGGCTCTTTCTTCAAATTTGCCCGGATTTTGTTCGAGCCGCTTGATGTAACACTTGCTACCGAAGACTCTGAAGTGCTTGACTGTAGCTTTTCTTCCAAACCATAGCTCATAAGGTGTTTTATCTTCATGTGGCCTGATCAAGCAACGATTCTGAATATAAACAGCCGTATGAATCGCCTCTTTCCAATACTTATCAGCCATCTTACTTTCAACCAGCATGGTGCGTGCCATTTCTTGCACAGTGCGGTTCTTGCGCTCAACAACTCCATTCTGCTGTGGAGTTCTAGGGGCTGAGTATTGTCTTTGGATGCCATGATGTTCACAATACTTAGTGAATTCATCAGATGTGAATTCGCCTCCACGATCAGACCTTAGCGTCTTGATCTGCTTCCCTAGCATGTTTTCAACCTGTGCTTTAAATACTTTGAACCGATCAAGTGCTTGATGTTTATGCTTAAGAAATAATACCCATGTCATGCGAGTAAAATCATCAATGCAAAGCATAAAATACTTATCTCCATTGGTGCTTTGAGTCCGCATCGGTCCACAGAGATCAGTGTGTACCAGCTCAAGAGGTTTCTTCGTATGATGCTCCTTCGTTTTGAACATTACCCTCGTTTGCTTTCCCTTTTGACAAGAGTCACAAATGGGGTTTGAAGGCTTTTCAACTGTAGCCATACCTCTAACAGCCTTTGAATTGCAAATTTTTGACATGTTGCCAAAGTTTAGATGCCCAAGGCGTTTGTGCCACAACCAACTCTCTTCTGACCGACTCAATAAGCATGTCTTTTCAGCTCCATCTGTCAAGGTGTAAAGATTTCCAGCTGTCCTTGACCCAGTAGCCACTGTTTTGCCGTTGCTACTCTTCTTGATAGCAAACCCATTCTTTGTAAAAACAATTTCGTGGCCCTTATCACAGATCTGGCTCACACTCAACAGATTGTGTCTCAATCCAGACACATATAAGACTTCTTCAGATCTGATCTTGTTTGCCATCAGCTGAACAACACCTTTTCCAACAATTTTGGCACCATCATTGTTACCAAACTTTACCGAACCACCTTCATAGTGCTGTAACTTGATGAATTTTTCTTTATCACCAGTCATATGACTCGAACAGCCACTATCAAGGACCCATGGTGTTGTCTTCTTTTGTGCATTGAAAGCGGTTTGCACAATGAGAGATTTCTTGCCTTTTTCTGCACTTTTCTTTGCCCTCCAAGTTTTGACTAACTTGGGTTTCTTTTCAACCTGAATTGGTTTAGCAGTAGGCAGCCTACAATCCCTAGCCATGTGTCCAAAATTATGACACTTGTAGCACTCAATATTGTGGCTATTTAGGATTGAGAAAGGGTTCCTTCTCACAACTGGGCTGTTTCTCACATAGAATTTACAATCTGCCCTTCTATGTCCATATCTATTGCAATGATAACAATAGCCATAAAATTTGTATCTTTTATATGGCTGGTTAGGCTTCATGTCCTTTCTCACTTGAATGGGCTCTTTTCTAGGCAGTGTGGGCTTCACAGAATTGGAAGGTGTAGTAACTTGCTTTACAAACACCGTCTCTACAGAAGGTGTAACCTTAGAAGATTCTCCATTCTCAAATCCTATTCCAAATCTGAAGTGAGGGGGTCTTTGAACTTTCAAAATTTCATTCAGCTTCAATGTACCATTGATAGCTTGAAACTCCTTGAGCTTTTGTTTTATTTGCATATTTTCAGTCCTTGCTCCAAGGATTTCATTCTCAAGTTTCATCACTTCCTCAGTTTTGGTACAGATTTGTATTTCTAGGACATCTACCATTCTTTTATACTCTTCTAATTCAGTTTTCAAAGCAATAACTGAAATTTCAGATTCATGAAGAAGTTTCAGATTTTTCTTACTTGATCTTCGCTCCTTGCTAAGCTCCTCAAGTGCAGCAATGAGCTCTTCTTCAAGATTCACTTCAGCCTCCTCTTCGTTTTCCAGCTCTTGCTCATCGTCTTCTTCAATAGTAACCATGAAGAGTGCTTCAGTCGCCTCGACTGATTCATCATCGTCCGAAGATTCAGACGTGCTGTCATTATGCTGACTGATGAAGCTCTTTGCTTTGCCCTTCTTTCTGAAATTCTTCTTCCATTTACTCTTATCAACATAAGAGTCATTATCATTGTCTTCTTTCAGCGGGCACTTCGCAGCAAAGTGGCCAACACCGCCACAATTGAAGCATTTAAAGGGTAGCTTCCCTTTATACTTGCCATTGCTTCCTTTCTTCAGCCTTCTAATAAATTGAGCCTCAAGCTCATCATCATCAGAATCATGACCAGCAATCTCTTTTGCCTTTTTCTGAACTTTGAAGGCCGCTTCTCTATCCGATGAAGACGTCTTACCTATGCGCATCTCATAGGCAGTGAGAGAACCATGCAGCTCATCCATTGAAAACTCGTTCAGATCTTTGGCTTCTTCTATGGCTGAGACTTTAGAATCAAACCGGGGAAGGAGAGATCTTAGAACCTTTTTGACGATGACTGGTTCTTTAATCTCCTCTCCTAGTCCACGAATGTCATTCGTGACTTCATTCACCCGTTGCATGTAAGAATCAACATTCTCGTTATCCTCCATGCGAAGAGACTCAAATTGGGAGCGATGAGTTTGCAATTTCGCTTCTTTGATCTTCTCATCTCCTTCATGGATGCTTTTCAGCTTATCCCAGATTTCCTTGGCTGTCTTGCATGCTATAACTTTGATCAGCTCGCTGTCAACAAGGCCGC
>CM022944.1:33296085-33415181 GCA_012931725.1 Litsea cubeba
TGCATTTAATTTAGCCAAGTGTTCTTCCTAATATATAATAATTTCCAAAGCAGCAAATTATTAAATATTAGTTGCTTCGCAAATTAGAGGGATCAAACAATTACGGATTTGATTTCTAATTTAGCAGTAGATTGCAACGAAAAATAAACTAGTATGCATCCTAGCAATTAAACGAAACAATCATGATAACAAATTAAGCACAGAAGAACAACCCATATTCAAAGCATAAATTGAATAATGAAAATAAATTAGATCTCACAGTATTTATTCCGAGGCTTCAGTCTTCTTCAACCAATTACATAAAATTAGCCACGCAGGGCCATACTAACTTGCAAAGAAAATAGTAGAAAAGAAAGAGAGAGAGAGAGAGAGAAACGTGCAATATAGTGCTGTGGAGAATGTTATTTATAGATGGCATGTATGGCAGAAAGAGGAGAGAAATAAGGTGAGGTGGCATTGGAGTTGGAAAAGGAGAGAAAGATGATTGGTTTAGATGAGGAAAGATGGAAAGAGAATCTTAAAAAGAGATAGAAAGAATCGTTGGAGAGTGGAGAGAAATTAGGGGAAAAGTACGGATGTGAGATGGAGAGAATTGAAGTGGCGTGGGATTTGGAGATAGAAATTAATAAAATAATAAACTAAATTCTAACTTAGTCAAAATCTTCTTTTTGACCATATCTTCTCACTCGGACTTCTGTTGGATTCGAACCAAGAATTAAAGTTGCACCATTTTTCGTTCCGGACAATATGAGCCCAATATTGGATATGTTCCGGGAAACTCCTGATTTCATCAAATTTACCACAATGCCCTTCTGCTTGATTCTTCATCCATTTAGCATCAAATATGAGCACTTCTCTTGCAACTCAGATCTGGAAACTTCTTGATTCAGCAAGAATCTCTCAAAACTCAAAACATAAAAGTTGTAGATCTTTTTCTTGGCGTTCCATAGCATCTTGAATCATCTCAATTGGAGTTTGGAGGAGAGAATTATGCCCAAATTACGAAGCGATGTCAAAACTGTCCAGAATCACTCAATTAGCTTTGTTTTGCACCCAGCACCTCCATTTGCATCCTAAACCAAAATATAAGAATAGTGAGTACATTTAGGCATCAAATAAGTATAAAGGACTAAACATTAATGGAGAAAAATATAACATTTTGCATTCTCATCAAACTTCCCATTTATGATCATTATATTCTTGTGATTACTAATGGATGTGGTTTTGTTTCAGAAATTTTCGAAAACTAACAATGGCAGCTTCACTAACCATTACTTTCGATGAAAACAAGCACCAACTCATGCTTCAACAGAAGCAAACCACGCGCACCTACAAGTGCCCCATCATCTGCCGAAGCATCAACTCCCTCGGCAATTCTCTGAACTCCGGGTCGACCTCGACTCCCCGGACTATCGTCTTTGGGACGCTGGGACCATTCCCACTTCCTGAGGAACAAACTGCTCCTTCCAAGAAGCAGAAACTCGCCTCTCAACGTGTCACTACCGTGACACCAAAGGCGAGCACCAGAAGGCCTGAAGCCCGTGGCAGCCCCACGAAGCCTCGACCTGCAAACAACCAGGTCTATCCCAAGACTTGGTCCCCAAGACCTTCACCAAAGCAAAGAAGGTCCCAAACATCCACTAAGCCAGCATTCCTGGCCCCACTCAAGGAGAACCAGTTCTACCCTCTTGCCTACATGAAAGAGGAGAAACCCGTCTCCAACCTGACTTCCAAGTCATCCCAGCATGAGCCGGCTTGTTCCTGCAAGCCCAAAATCAAGTCATGCATCACAAGGCCTCTACAAGCACCTGCTAAGGCCTACAAACCTGCAGTTCGACCCTTCATCTCTACAGGGGCCGAACTTAAAAAATTCAAAGCTTCACTGCAACAGGCGAAGGACAGGGTTCGCATCCTGTCCTTGCCCAGCTACAAAGAAGACAGGCTCGGCTGCTGCGCCCGAGGGAGCACATCCTTCATCGTCAAAGCCCAGCCAGAGCTGATCGAAGCTCAAATTGCTCGTCGTATATGCCGCCGCGCGTCATACCGGCAAAAGAGACTAGAGAAGCAAAGGACCCAGCCTCCTACACTCCAAGTCTCTCCCAAATGGGTCGAAAAAGAAGGACCCAACCAAGTTGCTGCCGTCCATATGGTTGGAAAAACCAGAAGGCGCCAAAAATCAGCAACAAAAATCCATGTCCGACGTCCGATGACCCGCAGCGTCTCCAGGACAAGAAGACATTTAGAAGAATCCCCTGCTCCTTCAAGCAAAAGACAGCAGAGTGATCCTTCCTCAAGCTCTTCTTCAAAAAGAATGAGCCCCAGCTCAGTCACCAGGACAGTTTCTTCGTTCGAATCACGAAGGATGAATGTCTTGGCTACAAATTCTGAGCCACCACCCCGCAATCCACCTCCAGAAGATGCGATCACCCGCATCCAGCAGTTGGAACAGGGCCAGCAGAGGATTGAAACTCTAATGGAAAACCTTCTCCTCGCCTTCCAAAATTAGGCGAACAATGAACCTCCTCCGAATCATCAAAACGACGAGGTAAATGGAGAAGAAAATGAGTCACGCGCCCTTACCAAAAAGGACGTAGACAGTATCCTCGCCAAAACAAAAGAAGAGGATATACTCAAGGAACATGGGATCAAGCCACCATATCCCTTATGGATGGACTCGGTCCCATTCCCCACCAAATTCAAGCATCCTACTCTTCAAACATATACGGGGAAAGGATCAGCCAGACAACACGTCATCCACTTCAAGATCCTGACGGGAGCTATCGCGGATCAAGATGCACGCAAGATCCGCCTCTTTGCAAGTACCCTAAAAGGTACGGCCTTCGATTGGTACTCCACTCTGCCGGAGGACTCAATCCAAAACTGGGCCATGCTAGAGACACGCTTCCTAACTCACTTCAAAGGTGAAGATCATCCCGCTACTATGGCTCAGCTGTGCAGCCTAAAACAGGGGGAGAATGAATCAACATATGACTTCATTCACAAGTGGAAATCAATGGCATACAAATGCTCTGATGTATTGCCACAAGCGTCGCTAGTCGACATCTGCCGAAACAACATGAGAGCTAGAATCCGCTCCATGATCATCGACAACAAATCAAAAAACCTGGGAGAACTCCTAGAAGCTTCCATGGAAGATGAAACGGTGATTAAAGACCTCAACAGTCAGAAATCATCAAGAAAAGAGCCGACCGCCATTGCAACCTCTAAACCAAAGAAAAAAGAGGTCCTCAATGTGCAGACCAAGTCAGCTCCTCAGCCACCAAAGAAAGCTGAAAATAAAGTTGCTGGTAAGAGACCTGAACTCTCAGATGCCTTCAAAGAACGAGTAGAGAAGAAATACCCGTTTGATGAAGATGTTGATGAAATCTTCGGGGCTCTTGTGGCAAACGGCAAGCTCACCTTGCCTGAACCAAAAAGACCGGGTGATGTTGGCAAAACCAACGATCCTCGGTACTGTCCATACCACCAGATGATCTCGCATCCTCTCAATCAATGCTTCGTTGTGAGAGAGAAAATAAATGAGATGTGGAAAAACGGAGTCATCACCTTTGAAAAAAACTATGGGTCTGCCTCCATCAACATGGTGACATGTGGACAAACATCAAAATCACCGAAGAAGAAGATCACTACTTCCTTCAAGGTGATAAACTCAATCCAAGCGTCCGAGGAACTGGTTCCTTACCCGACACCAGACGGACAACCGATATGGGTACATTCCGATCTCCTGGAAGATGAAAACTGGGAGGTCGTGAAAACAAAGCCTACAGCTCAACAGCGAAGGCAGGCTAGGAAATATCTCCTCAAGCTCAAACGGCAAGAGAAGACCCAGCCAAAACTAGAGGTCAAAGAAAAGGTAGAGGCTTCCTCTACCGCTTCACTGGAGGCAACAAAAACATCCCTTCTAGAGACTTCAAAGGGGGTAAGGAAATTCACTCTCAGTGATTTCATGCCACCTCAATTCAAAGAAGCCATGCAGGAGGCATCATACTCTTGCAATTCGGTAGTTGGATTCTCCATTGATGGATACGAGTCCAGCGACACCGATGATGGATTCGAATCCAACTACACAGATGAGTGGGAGGAGTCCCTTGAAACAGGAGAATATCTTTCCGATGAAGAATGGGTTCCTGAGTCTCATCTTATGCCAGTAATCTGGTATAACCCCCTACAGCCACAAGGATCCTGGTCTGATGATGAAGAAGACCAAGAAGCTGTACAAGAAAATGCTGCTGACCCAGCACCTCTCATTACTCCAGTGGAAATCAACCATGTTGAGCCACAAAGAGTTGATGAAGAAGAAAATCCAGCTCCTATGCCTGATCTTGAAGAATATGCAAGGATCTTGCAGTGACTCGCTCTAGAACAAGAGCAAGAACGCGTCAACGAGCCTCCTCGCAATCCAGAGCCTGAAGTCCCTGAAGACCACCAGGTACATCCTCCCTTAACTCCTGAAAATGGAGAAAATTGCTGGATAGACGATCCTCTTACATCCGAGGCCGATCAGGCAACGTCTCCCGTCAGAGCTTCCTGTAATGTGATAATTCGGGATTATAGCTCTTCCGAAGCATCGTCTGATGAGAGCACTTACACTCCGGCGACGCCTAGCAATGTATCTTCTGGAGCCACCTCGTCTCACGTGACTTTCACTGAGATGACACCCTCTCAGGTTTCTTCTCCTGAGACTGTGACTTCAAAGTTCACACCCTTCCTGACTGAAGAATTCCCAGCCATTGATGCTTGGGACGATGAATTAGTCAACGAAGAAGAAAGGTTGCTGGATGCTGTTTAGGACTTGTTCCCGGAAAATGCTCCGTGCAACACAATCACTGAGGATGGCAACTCTGCTGCTGATTCATCCTCAGCAAATGAAAAACGACAGCCTCTTGATCCTGAAGACAATCTTCTAAACGAAGACCCTTCTCAAGAAGCTCTCGAAGTTGGTAGAGGCACCCGCTCTGGCCGGGACTACCACAAAAATTACAACCAATCTTCCTTTACATATGTAAATCCTTTGGGAAAAGATGTTGTAAGCGCCATGGATGATGGCGAAGCCCACATATGGCTTGCGACCGTCAATCTAAACGGGTCCTCCACAATCTCCTGAGAAGTTAGATCCTCCTTTTCTTGCTTTTCATTGTAGTTTGTATTTTTTCAAAAGAGACAAAAATCACAACTCTTGTCTTTCATTATTGATAAGGATTGTAAATCGGCTATAAACGCCAAAATCGGCTATAAACGCCAAAAATCGGCTATAAACGCCAAAATCAGCTATAAATGCCAAAAAAATCGCCTTTCATGGCAAACCAAGAAAATGTCTCTTTTCTTAAATATATGTGCAATGGAAAACTTGAAAGAAGTTGATTTCCTTTTTACTTGCGAAGGCTGATCTCCGGATCACCACTTGCAATTCCAAGTAAAATAGAAAATCTGTCACACCCTCACAAAAAAAGAAATGTTGATGCACGCCCTTGCCCCCCGGTTACGAAAGGGTCGGAACCAAACGGACTCCCACGTCCGCCGACCTCGGTAGAACCGAGCAGGAGCGCGGTCCATCAGATGCATTTAAAGAAATGTAACTAAGTAAGAACAAAATGCATATGCAACACTATGACCAACAAAAAGATTTAACTATAAAGGATTGGTTGGTCAATGAGGTCCAAGGCCTTAAGGTTTGTCTAAGTATATAACTTTGGGAATCCACCTAAGGTCTTGAGAGGTTTGGTCGTTGAGGTCCATCTTAAAAGTCTCACCAACTATAGGAGATTTGACTTGATAAAATTTCAATTTAGACTTATCACCATGATGTTTAGATTTAACTAAATTTGGCTTAGGTTGGTGATTAGTCTTTTGAGGTTGGTGAGTTTGTTTGTTAGGGGATTGGTTTCCTTTTCTTTTCTTCTTATTTCCTCCATTTATTTGACTTTTGAATTTGAGATTTAACTTTGCAACTTTCTTCAAAAGTTCTTTCATTTGTTGAGTTATGGGAGGAAGATTGAGAAGCTTTTTGTTAATAGATTCTTTTAGAGTTGGTTTAACTTGTTTAACCTTTTTAGAATCTAATTTAGGAGACTCCTTTTTAATAGGTTTTACTTGTTTATTCTTCTTGGAGTCTTCCTTGGTTTTTAGTGTCTTAACCATCATAGAATTTGATTTTACTTTCTTTGGTTCAAAAATAATTTTAGACACATGGCTTCTTCTTGATTTGCACTCAAACCTAAAATGTCATTCAATGCCACAATAACTACATTTAGTTTTGGGCAAGGAAGTGTGAATGCTAGAGAATGAGGACACACCTTTAACAAATTTGTTGGTGAACTTAGGATCATGAGAAATATTCCTATCAAATCCAAGACCCGTTCTATCTCTTTGTGATTTACTCAATTTAATTAACTTTTCAAATTTTTCTTCATTTTGGGTAAATTTGCACTCATACTTTTGTTTGTAGGTTTCAAGTTGAGTGACTTGGTTTTTAAGGGTTGAATTTTCATCTTTAACTTTTGTAAGTTCATTTTTAGTTCCCTTAAATTTGTTTAGCTCTTCATGGGCAAGTTTTAATTCAAATTTAACTTCATTGATAACATTAGATCCAAGTTCATGAGTTTTTATCTTAATTTGTGCATTAGATAAATTTTCCATAGAAATGGTTAACTTGGATTCTAAATTGTCAATGTTTTCATCTTGCCTTTTTAATTGATCTCTTAGTTTAGAATTTTCCTTATTAAGATTATCACAATCTATCTTTGATTCTCTTATGTCATCTTTAATATTAGAAAGATTATGTAAAGAGATCATGAACTTAGATTCTACACAATTTATTAATTCATCTTTTTCTTTAAGTTCATTTTTAGAAGAGACTAATTCTTGGTTTAGACTTTTAGATTCTTATTGTAATCTTTTATTCTTTTTAACAAGGTCTAAGGAAAATGTACATAATTCATCATAGGCTTGTTGAATGTCATCTTCATTTTCATTAATTTCTTCTTCTTTTAATTTAAGTTTAGATTCAAGTTGAGATAATTTAAATTCAATGTTTGAATCTCCAATAGATGGAAGAAGGAGGGGTCTAGAAGAATCTACACAAGAATCTACAAAGTCTATCATAGTGGAATCCATTCTAATGATTTTCATAGAAAAACACTACTAGGGTTCTAACTCAAGGATCTAGATAGAGAGGATCAACTCCAGGTGTTTAAGCCTTAAATGGAGTAACCTTGTTCTGATACCAATTAAAAGTCCAAGGGATCTTAACCCTAGAGGGGGGGTGAATAGGGTGATCTACACTAAATGATTAATTAAGACCAATTTTAACTTCTTTACAAGTAACTAGTCACATGTGATGATTAACAAAGAAAATGCGGAAGCTTAAACAAACAATCACCACAAATCAATCACCACTACACAAAGATTTATAGTGGTTCAGCCTCAATGCCTACATCCACTACCGGCTTGTGACTCAACACCCCACCGGATTTTCACTAAGTATGCTTTTCAATAGGCTAAGCAATAACCATAGCAATGTTGTTTTTCAAGGCTTAACAACAACCTATACAAGATGCTTTTCTAGGCTAAGCAATAACCTTTACACAATGCTTTTATATGGCTAAGCAATAACCTTACAAATAAATGATTTCTCTCAAAGAAAGTGTCTTGACAAAACACTCTAAGAGATTACAATTTAAGCTCAATTTAATTACCTCTTAAATAGGCGGATATGAAAGTGTAAAGCTAACTCACACAACACTCTAAGTAATGCAAAGATGAATGCTCATGAAGTGTGTGTGTGAATACTTCAATCAAGTTGAAAAAGAAAGCTCAATCAATTTATGCTAAAAACATTTAAAAGTTTAATGCACATAAAAAGATATGATTGAAGTAATATGCAAATCACATGTACCAAATACAACCTTGTAGAAGATATGAAAAACAAGGGTTCACAAGTTGTATGAAATTAATTTAGTCTAAACATGTGCCAATGACTTAAATCAAAGATTAAGAGAAGAAAGGATTCAACACATCATAGTTATATGCTAAAAATTCATTTACCAATAATTTAATTAAAGCATAAAACATATGATTATCAAAAGGCAAAGCTTACATGGAGGTTTAACTTCATTAATCCAAGCTTTAGCTTTCCTGAATGTCCCTTAGCCTTCCTTAGCTTGATCCCCTTTCTTTTTCTTCAAAATGCCTCAAGAAGGGCTTCAAAACTCATCAAAAACGGCTAAGGAATGAACTCACTTTTATAGAAAAAGTGTTCAAACGGCTACCTGTCGGTTGACCGACACCTCAACGGTCAAGTCCCAACGGTCATATTTTTGAAACCGTGCAGTTGTGGGTTAACCGACAGGTGACCGACAAGCTGACCGACTGTGCAATTTTGTTTAGAAAACAGCTCTCTGGAATTCTAACCGAGAGGCTTTCGGTCAACTTCTGAACCATGGTCGGTTAGCCGACACCTGACCGACATGCTAACCGATAGTGTGGCTAAAATCCCAACTTTTGCACATTTCAAAGTATTTTCATGTAGGGATTTTTGGGCCATTAAACCAAGCATGGAAACATGATTTGAAATCAACTAAGTGCTTTTAAAATCAAGAAACATAAAAGGCCAAATATAATTTGAAACTTTGAAACATAGGCTAGCTTGATTTGTGAAAATTCTTTTAAAAAACAAATGCATCCAAGATTTGAATCCAAAACATGCACAAACTATAAGATTTACAATATTTAAAAATAATGCATGTAGAAAATCAGATTTCAAGATATTTAACTCAATGCATGTGTGAAAATTCATGAGATGATAAAATGATAATGCATCCATCAAATTGCAATACACAAAATCCCTAACACCACATGCTCTGATCGAAGGTTTGAGGTTTTCGACGCTGTCACCGCCGGGAGCTCTTCAGCTGCTGGAGGAGTGAAGTTAGGCCATATAATTTTGAAATGGCCCGAAACTTCATGTGTACTCCTCTGTTGGCTGTCTTGAAGGGTCTTGCAGTTTTTATTTGATTCTGAAAAGATTTGATTTTTCGGAAGTAGCATTGCCTGTTTGTGGTAGGCTGCGGCTTCACGTAGCTTTCTTGAGATTGAAGAGACAAAGTGACATTGTTGGTGTCAACAAATGCTCCCTCGAGGTACATCGATGAGTTGCTTAACTTTTGAAGTCGATGTGCCCCGAAGAGATTTTTGAAGGAGAGCTTTTGACTTGACCAAGAGTCTTTGAGCAGTCTTGCTTTTGGTAGAGTGGCCTTTTGAGCTTCCAGGGAAATTTTATGGTAGTGAAAGGGATCACGTACTATCTCAAGGCAAAGTTTTGAAAATGACATGAGGGATTTGGATTTGGCTTTTTTTTTTTGACCTTCTGACCTAACAAGCTATATGTGGCAGGTTAGGGGGTGTAGTTTGGTTTTGACCTTGTGACCCAACAAGCTGTATGCGACAAGTTGGGGGGTCGGTTTTGGTTTTGATCTTGTGACCTAACAAGCTGTATGTGGCAAGTTAGGGGATCAGTTTTTGGTTTTATTTTGGCCTTGTGACCTAACAAGTTGTATGTGGCACGTTAGGGGACCAGGATTTGGTTTTTGTTCACTCTTTGGGACTATTTGGGTCCATTAGAGTGGTTTGATTTTTGTGAAATGTCAATTTCAAGATTTTGGCTCAATTTCGTATATGAGGCTTGATCATTTGAATTTTTGGAAGCTCATGGGGCTTGGGATTCTTTTTTGTATGGTCCAATCAACTCAAAAGAGGCATGGAACCATTTTTGTATGCTCTTGTTAAGAGGGACTTTTCTTTGACTAAAAGCCAATTTTGGTGCCTAGGTGGTTAAACCTGGCTCATATGAGCTAACCCATGGGACCTTAAGCTTTTGAAATGGCTTAGATCTCATATGGTGTCATTTTTGTAAAGAATATCTAAAAATATCTCTTTTGGATAGAGAATATCTAAGAATATCCTTACTTGGAGAGAATCTCTCATGTTCCCTTTATTTTGGGAGAGAATATCTCAAGTATCTTTCTTTAGGGAGAAAATCTCTCTAACTCCTTTCTTTTGGGAGATCATCCAAGTATCTTTCTTTTAGGAAATAATCCTTTTAATTTCTTTCTTTTGGGAAGGTTGCTAATTTGTAGGACTTACCTCCTTTCTTTTCTCCTTGTTTCCTTCTTTGGCTTGCTCTCTTCTATAAAAGCAAAGGGAGGTTGGATCTCTTGCCCTTATTGCTTTCTGTTGCAACAATCTCAAGAGTGCTCCAAGACCAAGAGTTCCTCAAGCTTTTCTTCTTCTTCTCCATCAATGGTTTCAAGTAAGTCTTTGTTTTCAAGAAAACTCTATTGTAGAAGTAGGATGGTAAAAGAAAGTTCTTCTTTTCTTTTTCTTTTTCAAGTGTTTTCTTTTTTTTTTACACGTTTTTCCTCTTCTTTTTTACGTGTTTCTTTTTTTAAACCCTTTTTTTGGGTTGTACGGACAGATCTATATTGATCTAGTCGTACGGCCACGTGGCCCGTGGACCAGCCCCTTCTTTTTACAATTTATTTTGCTTTCCCTCCTTTTTTGAGAAAGTTTCTTTCTTTCTTTTTTTTTTCGCTCACCATGATAATGCGTTTTATGCAAATCAAGATGGTCATGCATTTTTCTTTTTGATGCATCAAATAAAAGGCTAGGATTTCTAGGGCAAGCCAACATGAGTTTTGGCTTAGACAAAGTCTGATTGGCTTTGACCAAGTTGGGTTGGAATTGGTCAAACTTTTATTAAGAGTTTTATAGCATCTAATGCATGACAATTTACTCTCTATGCATGATATTTGTAAATTGAATTGGAAGCATGAAGTGATGGTGCATACCTGAAAATCTTTGTAAAATTTGAAATTTGGACAGCGATGTTGAGCCCTTACTGATTTTGCGGAGATTTGAGAGGCTTTGCAAGTTTGGAGTTCGGAGCTCGTAGCAATGTTGAGCCCATCTTCAAGCTTTCTATTTCTTTCGGGGTGTTTCCCTTTTCTTCGGAATTGCCCCGGAATCATGCCAAAATTTCGCCATATTTTCTTTTAGCGAAATTCTGTCATTTTGATGATGATCTTTTTATTTTCCAACCTTTGCAGGTGGTTCCTCCAGAACGAACAAGGGTAAGAAGCCTGTTACTAACGTACCTCGTCAATCTGCTTGATTTTCTAATGCGGTCGTTCAGCAGGCCTGGAAGAAGGTTCAATATATTGAGAGAAACTTGGAAGAGTTTGACTCCCTCAACAAAGATGAGATGAGACAGCGATTGATCGATCTCAAAGGTGAGGAGTTCTATATGATCATGGTAAGGAACCGTCCTTGGGTCATGAACGATCTGAGGGTGTTGCCCATGCCTACCTTTTTGTTTGGTGATGCAGTCTTTGACGACGTGACATACCAGAGAAGATGTTTTCAGGTCTCTTACACAACTGATGGTGAGGAGGGGACTGTTGTTACCCGATCAACGTTTGATTGTACTATCTCGATCATGAGCCTTTCTCCCACGTGCTTTAAGAGGGAAGATCCTCCAAGCTGGGTGAAAAGGACCAGTGTGATTAAGACCGGGTTTTTGTTGGCGATCCTTCCAGATATGTGGAGAAGTTGCTTGCCCTTTTGGATATGTTGATGCCGGCTAGCGGCTACCAGGGCTCTGATTATCCATCGGTTGATTTGAAACCGGTGGGCCTTGGTATTTTCAGCGGTGACGGCAACAATTGGTTGAAGCCTTTTTGACTTCGTGGGCGTTTCAGTGCTGACTCTGATTGGGGGTAGTGGACTGATTGTGTCCTGCTGATTGGTGGTGCCGTTTTGAAGGAAGCTGGGACTTTTGATGTGGTCCGCGCCTTTAGGGAGACCGTGGTCTTTTCCAACGAGGCCTTCATGGCTATGTTAGAGTCATTCCTTCCACAAACCAACACCTTCGTTGTCACAAATGGTGAGATTGGTTTTTATTTGAAGGAGCTGAGCGCCATTACTAGGATGCCTATCCTTGATGAACTCTTTGAGGAGTTTATACCCATTGACAGCGTCCTTGAGGAGCAGTCTGAGGAGTTTAGGCTTCTGTACTTTCAGCTTGTCGCCGTCTATGATTTTTTAAAGGAGAAGGAGGGCTCGAAAGTCAGGTCCAGCAGTTGGAAGAGTTTTGGCTCTTCGTTCACCAATTTCTTTGACAGTAGGGAGTCTTCTGATAGCATGACTCGGGAAGATAGGGCTAAGGATCCGAGTTCGAAGAAGACTTCGGCCATTTGAGAACAGTTAAGGAATTTCTTCGCGAGTAAAGACGCCATTTGTTCTGACATTGGATTGGGGAGAGATCTCGTTGTTTACCTCACTTATTGGCTAGGTGAAGCTATCTTTGCTGGAGGAGATGGAACGCATATCAGGCCGCATTGTATTTTTCCGGCTTGTCAAATGGCATTTGGAGATCGGCTTGCTTTAGTGCCAGCTCTTTACTCTTATCTGTGTACTGAACTGCAGTCTGCTGCTTTCTTGGTTCAGCTTGGGCTCCCCATGAACATGGTATTTTTAGCCTACATCTTTTATTTGTGGTATGTATACCACTGTCCTGGCTTCCACCGTTTGGGTGCTGCACAGGATGATGATCCTCTCATGATTCGATTAGTTAAGGGTAAAGCTGTCTTCAAATCTCTTTTGTTTGCCCGCATGAAGATCCGACGGTTCTGGGACGTCGAGATGGGGCAATCTTCAGTGAAGCTTTCTCCGGAATTACGGAAGAAGGCTTTTGATTTTGGTGCCCCTCATGACTCCACCAGGGCAAGGTCGGGAATGCGTTACTCCTTGACAAATGCAGAGAAGGAATGGTTTTTTAGCATACGTGTCGGCACAATGGTGTACCGTAGACATCTTTTCATCGACATCCAGCTGTAAGTACCTTCTCGCTTTGCACTGCAGTTGGGCTTTTCTCAAGGCATTGTTGGAGCGCCTTTGAGTATGGTGAAGCGCTTTGGAGGTTTACAGGACGGCATAAATGCATGGGTTTTTTTTATAGTGTTGAAGACACTACTGCCATGATTTCTTATCCTGAGCAGTCGACTTTCCGGATTGCTGGCTTCACGAAGTGGTTCGCGGAGAGCTTTTTGGCGTACCGGGGACTTTCCAAGAAGGAACTTGATGTAAAATTGTCTTCTGGAAAAGGAGTTGGGAAGTCGGATGGCGTCCGGCTAGAGGAAGTTTTGGTCTTCCTTTCTGGAGAGAAGCATAAGTTAGACTTTCTCGGTGACCAGGGCGTCATCGATTCTGAAGCTGTCTGGGAAGTACCTGGTGAGGCCTTAGAGCAGCTAGAGATGGAGGAAGCTGAGCTTGATGCTTGGATGCAAGCGGCACAGAGGCGAGCTTCCGTGGAGTCCACTAGCAAGAGCAGACCGTCTATTGAGGAGTCAAGTGGGAAACCTGACTCTGATAGTGTGGTAGGTTCTTCTAGAAAATCAACCCGCAGAAGCAAGAGGAAGAGGGGCCAGCGTCGCAAGGGACGGGATGAAGACTCTCTTGACGAGGAAATCCCTCTCACTATCAATGAGGAGGTGCCAGGGAATGGTGACAAGCCTCCGGAAAAGAGGAGCCGAGAAGAAGAAACCGTTAGTGAAGGTATGATTCTTCCTCTTTCTATTTCCTGTTTCTTTAATGGAGCTTTCCATGTTCTGATTAGCTTTCTCCCCCTGTTTTTCCTTTTAGCAGAGGACGAAGGCTTGGTGATGCCCGAGGTTCCGATTGATGAGGCGGTGACGGATCCCATTGTAGCACCTGAAGAAGAACCGAGGGACTCTGGAGTGATTCCAAAATCTCCAACTGGTATGACTTCTTTTGGTTTTTTTTTTTTTGTTTCTATGACTTGGTTTGCCAACACTTTTCTTGTCAGCTGACTTGCCACAGGATTTCGATGACTTTGAACCATCAATGGATGCAAATGTTGACGATGCTTTCGATGAGTACATGGAGGAGGAGAGTATTTCGCCAGCTGTCGAAGAAGGTACTTTGTAGTGATAACCCTGATGATAATGATTTTTCAATAGGATCATATTCATACCTTTTTGTGTTTCATTGGCAGGTTGTGAAGTGACAGGAGCGATCCCATCACTTTGTTTAGAACCAGAGCAAGGGGTGCCAGAGGTTGATCCGGAGGTAGGGGCTTCTACAGCCAGTTCTGACACGACAGAGGCGAGACCTCGTGCTGAGATTCCTTCCCCAGTGGCTCCAATTGGAAAGAGTTCTTTTATTACTCTTCCAACGAGGCATGACATGAGCAACCGACCGACGGAGAATGGTGAATCTTCATCCGGTTGATCTCTTCAATTTGCGAAGAAGGTGCTGGCGTGGGTTTTGAGCTCTTAGATCGAGACTCTCCTTTTTGGACACTTGGATGCCAGATTTGGCATGATCCAGCATGTGCAGGAGATTCTCGCTGATACCAAAGGGGTTGGTCTGGATGTCACAAGTGCCAGGGCGATCATTGATAGGATCATTGCACTTGGAGACAAGTTGTTTGAGACCATGGCTTTTCCTGACGATTAATTCTTCAAGGAGATGTTCTTGGACCTTGCTAATAAGGCTCAGTCTAACATGGACGATACTACACAGAGCACGAAGCAGTTTGTCTCGGAGAGGAACTTAGAAGAGTTAGTCATCATCGGGCTGAGGCACGACATTACCATTCTTGATAGGGAGGTCGCTGAGGCAAGGCAGCGTCTTGAGCATTTGGAGGCACAAGTCGCGGCCAAGTGGGCTGTTATAATAGAGGCTCGCGACAGGGAGAGAACTCTGATTCGTCAGGTTGCAGATGTCGATCGAGTTCTCAAAAAGAGGACTCAAGAAAATAAACGATGGCGAATTGCTTGGGATAAGCTTCCCGATGTAGAAGAAGGGTTATGGCATTCTCCAACATCGATCTCATGGAAAATTCCTGAAGAAGCGTGCCTTGGAAACTCTGACGACTAAGGCCAAAAGTTTGCTCGAGGAGCTGAAACTTTGGCTGGAGGCCATTTTTGGCTGAGCTCCTGGTTTCTCTCATTTTTGTAACAAAAACTCTTCTTTTTTGTTTTTTTTTTGGTATCACATGTATTTTTTGGTACTTTCTTTTTTGTAGTGCTTGTGAACACTTCTTTTTTTTTATATTCCCTACTTTTACTTAAATCTTTTTTTGTGATGAAAGCAATTGCTAAATGGGAATGATTGATTTAAAATTTTGATTAAAAGTTTGTCATTTTGTGAAAATCTTTTGTCAAATGATTGTTTTAGCATGGGAGCTAGATTTTGATTGCGGCATGAGAGCCAAATTTGGGTTTATGGCATGGGAGCCAAAATTTTGTTTTTGGCGCGAAGGCCAAGGTTTGTTTGTGGCATGAGAGCTGATTTTGGCATGAAAGCCGGAATTTGTGGCGTTGATAGCCGGTTTGTGGCATTGATAGCTGGTTTTTTTAAAGCCAAGTTTTAGTTTGTTGGCGTGAAAGCCAGGTTTTTGTGGCATTGATAGCCAATTTTGTGTGGCATTGATAGCCAATTTTTGGCATGAGAGCCAGGTTTGTGGCATTGATAACCGATTTTTGGGGCATTTATTGTTAGATATCGCGATCACTGAGAGGGGGGGGGGGTGAATCAGTGATTCCTTAAAAACAGGTTCAATTTAACAACAAAAGCAAATCAAATCACACAAGGACACCAGATTTAACGTGGTTCACCAAAAGGCTACGTCCACGGTTCAAAGACTGTCCGAACACCAATCCGGGACAGATCTGAATCTATTTAGTCGCACCAACGACAAAGAGCACCAACCCTTAGTTTCAGATAGCACCAACTATCTAGGAAGCACCTACTCCCTTTAGTTTCAGATAGCACCAACTATCTAGGAAGCACCGACTCCCTTTACAATTTATCTGCACCAACAGATAGGATCACCAAACCCCAGACACCAAGCACCAACTTGATGTTCTACAGAATTAAAGTAGAAACCTTTTTCTACAGCCCTTCCCCTCTACAATCTCTCTCTCTCAATCCCTTACAAATTGAAAGTTAAAGCATAAACAGAGAGACACTTATCTTATGGACGAAACACCATCTTCAAGAGCACATCCTCGTCCACACTTGCTGTAGAAACTTGTAACAAGACTGCACACAGCAACAGCACTCTCTTCTCTCCAAAACTCTCTCTTTTTTTTTCTCTTTTCTCTTCTCTTCTCTCTTAAAAACGAACCAAACATGCCTTTATATAGGTTATGGTAACCCTTAAGAGTGTTCAAAATAGGCTACAATTCGTTTAGAAAGAGTCCCAAACGAAATAGATGAGAATCCTGAATTTTCGTGCACAACTTCTAATTTCTGCGCAACTCTGGTTCCCGTGCTCGGTCGACATCATGCCTTGCTCGGTCGACATCATACACTGCGCGGTCGACATCCTGGGGTGCCCGGTCGACCTGCGACACACTGTGTCACGAAAATAACTGGGAGCTAACTGGAACTTTTTTTTGCAGGTTTCTCTTGCTCGGTCGACCGCATGGGGTGCCCGGTCGACCGACGACTCTGCTTCAGGAATTCTGAATTCCTGAACTGTTTCAACTCTGATTTTTCTTTTAAGCTCTATCAACACCAACCTATTAACATCATGCTTGTGACATTGTGTTGACAATAATTCCAACTCAAAACAATGCTTGAGATACTAATCACTTCAATTCTTTATAAAGCTTCTCAAGTCATCTCAAATTCCAACAATCTCCCCCTTTGGAATTGTTGGCAACACTTTTGGAACTTCAACACTTAGAACACATTAAACTAGCTGATCTTCATGAAGCTTCTTCAGAACCATAGTCTCCCCCTGTCTTAAAAAAAAAAAACAGAATCAAGATCTCTAACACTCTTGATACCAATCTCCCCAAAGTTATCATAGCATAACTTCTTCTAAGCATAGCTTTCTCCTAGCTTAAGTCTTTCTCCCCCTTTGACAACAAGTCCAAAGGGACCAACGAAGGAGCGAATAGTATATTCAAGGAATACAGTGCTCCCCCTTTCAAGCCCATCTCCTAAGGATTAGGAGAGTGAGTAACTCCTAATTTTTTCCGGAGATACTCGAAGACTTCCTTTGGCAGAGGTTTTGTGAAGATATCAGCAACTTGCTCAGTAGTTGGAACATATTCCAACTTTACCTCACCGTCTGCAACCTTTTCCTTGAGAAAGTGATAGCGGATTGCAACATGCTTCGTTCTAGAATGTTGAACAGGATTCTTGGAGATGTGAATTGCACTTGTGTTGTCACAGAGGATCGGCGTAGGATCTGTTGTCGGAACTCCTAGATCAGAGAGCATTTGCCGCATCCATAACACTTGTGTACAACAAGTTGCCGCTGCAATATATTCCGCTTCCGCTGTAGAAAGGGATACTGAATCTTGTTTCTTACTGTGCCATGCCACCAACCTTTCACCGAGATAGAATGCACCACCGCTTGTACTCTTGCGATCATCTATACATCCAGCCCAATCGGCGTCAGAGTATGCAACAAGAGTAAAGGATTTGCCTTTAGGATACCAAATGCCAAGCTCCATGGTACCTTTCAGATATCGAAATATCCTTTTTACTGCTGTAAGGTGCGTCTCAGTTGGTGATGCTTGAAATCGAGCCACCATACATACTGCTTGCAGAAGATCCGGTCTTGTAGCAGTCAAATAAAGTAAGCTTCCTATCATAGAACGATAAGTGGTGTGATCAACGGACGAACCCTTATCATCTTTGCTTAGCTTAGTGTTCGTTGTCATTGGTGTGCTCACTGGCTTGCTGTCTTCCATGTTAAATCGCTTCAGCATTTCCTTGATGTATTTCATCTGTGATATGAAGATACCATGTTTCAGCTGCTGAACTTGTAAACCAAGGAAGAACTTTAGTTCTCCAAGCATTGACATCTCAAATTCTTTCTTCATCTCTTCAGCAAAATTCCTGCACATTTCTTCATCGTTGCCACCAAAGATTATGTCATCGACATAAACAATGACAACCAGCTGTTTGCTCAACTCTGTTTTGACATAAAGATTGCTATCAACCAGTCCTTTTCCAAAGCCGATCTTACGGAGATAGAGGTCCACCCTTGCATACCACGCCCTTGGCGCTTGTTTCAGCCCATAAAGAGCCTTTTTCAACTTGCACACTAGGTCTGAATTTTTGCTAATAGGAAAACCATCAGGTTGCTCAATGTAGACCTCTTCTTCAAGTAATCCATTCAAGAAGGCTGACTTTACATCCATCTGAAATACCTTGAAGGTTTTGTATGCAGCCAATGCAAGAAACATACGAATGGCTTCCAGACGAGCCACCGGTGCAAAGGTCTCTTCAAAATCTATGCCTTCAACTTGAGCATAGCCTTTACAAACCAACCTTGCTTTGTTTCGTATGACCTGACCATCTTCATTCAGCTTATTCCGAAAGACCCATTTAGTACCAATAACATTCTTATCGGTAGGTCTAGAGACTAGTTCCCATGTGGAGTTCTTCTCAATTTGCTCCAACTCCTCATGCATAGCTTTCAACCAACTTTCATCGAGACTGGCTTCAGCCACAGTCTTGGGTTCAATGGTGGACACAAGTGAGTAATTGCTAACTACACTTTGTCTTGTTTTAACACCGGCCTCAGGATCTCCAATGATTTGATCCTTAGGGTGTTGCTCTACCCAAGTGCTTTTCTTTCTAGGTGTAGCATCCTCTGAGTCATCCTTTGATTTCTCAGAATCATTAGGTTTAGCCACTTCATCATCAATCTCACTTGAGTCCTCATAAACTGGACTGTCATAATGAGTTCCATTCTTGGATTCACGGTTTTCATCAATTCTAACATCGGCACTTTCTATGATTTTTCTGGTTCTTTTGTTAAGACATCTGTAAGCCTTACTAGATGAGGAATAACCCAGAAATATACCTTCATCAGCTCTTTCATCAAATTTGCCCGGATTTTGTTCAAGACGCTTGATGTAACACTTGCTACCGAAGACTCTGAAGTGCTTGACTGTTGCTTTTCTCCCAAACCATAGCTCATAAGGAGTTTTGTCTTCATGTGGCCTGATCAAGCATCGATTCTGAATGTATACAGCCGTATGGATTGCCTCCTTCCAGTATTTGTCAGCTAGCTTGCTCTCAGTTAGCATTGTGCGAGCCATCTCTTGCACGGTGCGATTTTTCCGTTCCACAACTCCATTTTGCTGTGGAGTTCTAAGGGCTGAATATTGTCTTTGAATGCCATGGTGCTCACAATAGTTAGTGAACTCTTCAGATGTGAATTCACCTCCTCGATCAGACCTTAAAATCTTGATACGTTTTCCAAGCATATTTTCAACCTGTGCTTTAAACACTTTAAAACGATCAAGTGCTTGATGTTTATGCTTAAGAAACAATACCCATGTCATACGAGTATAATCATCAATGCATAACATAAAATACTTATCTCCATTGGTGCTTTGAGTTCGCATCGGTCCACAGAGATCAGTGTGCACTAGCTCAAGAGGTTTCTTTGAATGATGCTCCTTTGACTTGAACATTACCCTCGTTTGCTTTCCCTTTTGGCAAGAATCGCAAATGGGATTGGAAGGCTTTTCAACTGTAGACATACCTCTGACAGCCTTTGAATTGCAAATCTTTGACATGTTATCAAAGTTTAGATGCCCAAGGCGTTTGTGCCACAACCAACTTTCCTCTGTCCGACTCATCAAGCAAGTCTTTTAAGCTCCATCTGACAATGTATAGAGATTTCCAGCAGTCCTAGATCCAGTAGCCACTGTTTTGCCGTTGCTACACTTCTTGATAGCAAACCCATTCTTAGTGAAGACAACTTCGTGGCCTTTGTCACAGATCTGGCTCACACTAAGCAAGTTGTGTCTCAGTCCAGACACATATAAGACCTCGTCTGATCTGATCTTATTTGCCTTTAGCTGAACAACACATTTTCCGCAGATTTTGGCACCATCATTGTTACCAAACGTCACTGATCCGCCTTCATAGTGCTGTAATTTGACGAATTTTTCCTTATCACCTGTCATATGGCTTGAACAACCCCTATCAAGGACCCATGGTGCTGTCTTCTTTTGTGCATTGAATGCCGTTTGCACAATGAGAGATTCCTTGGAATTATCTTTCCTTTTCTTTGCCCTCCATGCCTTAACTAACTTGGGTTTCTTTTCAACCTGAAATTGGTTAGCAATAGGCAACCTACAATCCCTAGCCAAGTGTCCATAATTATGACACATATAGCACTCAATTTTGTGGCTGTTTAGGATTGAAAAAGGGTTCCTAGTCACAAATGGGCTGTTTCTAACATAGAATTTGCAATCAGCTCTTTTATGTCCATATCTATTGCAATGATAGCAATAACCATAGAATCTGAACATTCATCCTTTCTTAGGTGGCTGGTTAAACTTCACAAACCTTTTCTTATTGAACATCTCAATACTAGGCTGAATTTGAATGCTTTGTAGCCTTGAGAGGTATGGCACTTTGTTTCATAAACAAAGAAGGTGCAGCTTTAGAGGACTCTCCGGTCTCAAATCCAATACCAAATTTATTGTGGAAGGGCTTTTGAACTTTCAGAATTTCATTGAGTTTCATTGTCCCTTCAATCGCTTGGAGTGCTTTGAGTTTTCGGCTACTTTCCAAGTTTTCAGCCTTTGCTCTAGCGATTTCAGTTTCAAGTTTCATAGCCTCTTCCTTTTTGATACTTATTTGATTTTCAAGGACTTCCACCATTCTTTTATATTCTTCAACTTGAGTTTTCAAAGCAATAATTGAACTTTCAGATTCATGAAGAAGTTTCAGATTTTTCTTACTTGTTTTTCGTTCCATGCTAAGCTCCTCAAGTGCGGCAATGAGTTCTTCTTCGAGATTGACCTCAGCCTCCTCTTCCTCTTCCGGCTCTTGCTCCTCTTCTTCTTCAACGGTAACCATGAAGAGAGCTTCAGTTGCCTCGGCTGATTCATCATCGTCTGAAGTTTCAGACGTGCTGTCATTATATTGACTGATGAAGCTTTTTGCTTTGCTCCTCTTTCTGAAATTTTTCTTCCACTTACTCTTATCAACATAAGAGTCATCATCATTATTTTCTTTCAGCGGACACTTCGCAGCAAAGTGACCAACACCGCCACAATTGAAGCATTTAAAGGGTAGCTTCCCTTTGTACTTTCCATTGCTTCCTTTCTTCAGCTTTCTAACAAATTGAGCCTCAAGCTCATCATCATCAGTATCAGAATCATGACCAGCAGTCTCTTTTTCCCTTTTTCTGAACTTTGAAGGCCGCTTCTCTATCAGATGAAGACGTCTTACCTATGCGCATCTCATAGGCAGTGAGTGAACCATGCAACTCATCCATGGTAAACTCATTCAGATCCTTGGCTTCTTCTATGGCTGAGACTTTTGAATCAAACCGGGGAAGAAGAGATCTTAGAACCTTTTTGACGATGACTGGTTCTTTAATCTCCTCCCCTAGTCCACGAATGTCATTCGTGACTTCGTTCACTCGTTGCAAATATGAGTCAACATTCTCGCTTTCCTCCATGCTAAGAGATTCAAATTGAGAGCGATGGGTTTGCAATTTTGCTTCTTTGATCTTCTCATCTCCTTCATGAATGTTTTTCAACTTGTCCCATATTTCCTTGGCTGTTTTGCATGCAATTACTTTGACCAGCTCGCTGTCCACAAGGCCACTAAAGAGTGCATTCTGCGCCTTAGAGTCGTTGTCTGCTAACTTCTTCGTTGCAGCATCATTGGGTACAATGGCAATATTGTAACCGACTCTGACAGTCTCCCAGACATCATAGCCAAGTGACTTAATGAAAGCCTGCATTCTGATCTTCCAGAAGGAGTAATTAGAACCATCAAACAAAGGTGCTTTCTTATTCCCTGTATTGGATGCCATGTGATTTGATAAGAGATCACCCTTAGCGTGTTAAGCTTATCAAGGGAGCCTTACGCTCTGATACCAATTGTTAGATATCGCGATCACTGAGAGGGGGGGGGGGGTGAATCAGTGATTCCTTAAAAATAGGTCCAATTTAACAACAAAAGCAAATCAAATCACACAAGGACACCAGATTTAACGTGGTTCACCAAAAGGCTACGTCCACGGTTCAAAGACTGTCCGAACACCAATCCGGGACAGATCTGAATCTATTTAGTCGCACCAACGACAAAGAGCACCAACCCTTAGTTTCAGATAGCACCAACTATCTAGGAAGCACCTACTCCCTTTAGTTTCAGATAGCACCAACTATCTAGGAAGCACCGACTCCCTTTACAATTTATCTGCACCAACAGATAGGATCACCAAACCCCAGACACCAAGCACCAACTTGATGTTCTACAGAATTAAAGTAGAAACCTTTTTCTACAGCCCTTCCCCTCTACAATCTCTCTCTCTCAATCCCTTACAAATTGAAAATTAAAGCATAAACAGAGAGACACTTATCTTATGGACGAAACACCATCTTCAAGAGCACATCCTCGTCCACACTTGCTGTAGAAACTTGTAACAAGACTGCACACAGCAACAGCACTCTCTTCTCTCCAAAACTCTCTCTCTTTCTTCTCTTTTCTCTTCTCTTCTCTCTTAAAAACGAACCAAACATGCCTTTATATAGGTTATGGTAACCCTTAAGAGTGTTCAAAATAGGCTACAATTCGTTTAGAAAGAGTCCCAAACGAAATAGATGAGAATCCTGAATTTTCGTGCACAACTTCTAATTTCTGCGCAACTCTGGTTCCCGTGCTCGGTCGACATCATGCCTTGCTCGGTCGACATCATACACTGCGCGGTCGACATCCTGGGGTGCCCGGTCGACCTGCGACACACTGTGTCACGAAAATAACTGGGAGCTAACTGGAACTTTTTTCTGCAGGTTTCTCTTGCTCGGTCGACCGCATGGGGTGCCCGGTCGACCGACGACTCTGCTTCAGGAATTCTGAATTCCTGAACTGTTTCAACTCTGATTTTTCTTTTAAGCTCTATCAACACCAACCTATTAACATCATGCTTGTGACATTGTGTTGACAATAATTCCAACTCAAAACAATGCTTGAGATACTAATCACTTCAATTCTTTATAAAGCTTCTCAAGTCATCTCAAATTCCAACAATCTCCCCCTTTGGAATTGTTGGCAACACTTTTGGAACTTCAACACTTAGAACACATTAAACTAGTTGATCTTCATGAAGCTTCTTCAGAACCATAGTCTCCCCCTGTCTTAAAAAAAAAACAGAATCAAGATCTCTAACACTCTTGATACCAATCTCCCCAAAGTTATCATAGCATAACTTCTTCTAAGCATAGCTTTCTCCTAGCTTAAGTCTTTCTCCCCCTTTGACAACAAGTCCAAAGGGACCAACGAAGGAGCGAATAGTATATTCAAGGAATACAGTGCTCCCCCTTTCAAGCCCATCTCCTAAGGATTAGGAGAGTGAGTAACTCCTAATTTTTTCCGGAGATACTCGAAGACTTCCTTTGGCAGAGGTTTTGTGAAGATATCAGCAACTTGCTCAGTAGTTGGAACATATTCCAACTTTACCTCACCGTCTGCAACCTTTTCCTTGAGAAAGTGATAGCGGATTGCAACATGCTTCGTTCTAGAATGTTGAACAGGATTCTTGGAGATGTGAATTGCACTTGTGTTGTCACAGAGGATCGGCGTAGGATCTGTTGTCGGAACTCCTAGATCAGAGAGCATTTGCCGCATCCATAACACTTGTGTACAACAAGTTGCCGCTGCAATATATTCCGCTTCCGCTGTAGAAAGGGATACTGAATCTTGTTTCTTACTGTGCCATGCCACCAACCTTTCACCGAGATAGAATGCACCACCGCTTGTACTCTTGCGATCATCTATACATCCAGCCCAATCGGCGTCAGAGTATGCAACAAGAGTAAAGGATTTGCCTTTAGGATACCAAATGCCAAGCTCCATGGTACCTTTCAGATATCGAAATATCCTTTTTACTGCTGTAAGGTGCGTCTCAGTTGGTGATGCTTGAAATCGAGCCACCATACATACTGCTTGTAGAAGATCCGGTCTTGTAGCAGTCAAATAAAGTAAGCTTCCTATCATAGAACGATAAGTGGTGTGATCAACGGACGAACCCTTATCATCTTTGCTTAGCTTAGTGTTCGTTGTCATTGGTGTGCTCACTGGCTTGCTGTCTTCCATGTTAAATCGCTTCAGCATTTCCTTGATGTATTTCATCTGTGATATGAAGATACCGTGTTTCAGCTGCTGAACTTGTAAACCAAGGAAGAACTTTAGTTCTCCAAGCATTGACATCTCAAATTCTTTCTTCATCTCTTCAGCAAAATTCCTGCACATTTCTTCATCGTTGCCACCAAAGATTATGTCATCGACATAAACAATGACAACCAGCTGTTTGCTCAACTCTGTTTTGACATAAAGATTGCTATCAACCAGTCCTTTTCCAAAGCCGATCTTACGGAGATAGAGGTCCAGCCCTTGCATACCACGCCCTTGGCGCTTGTTTCAGCCCATAAAGAGCCTTTTTCAACTTGCACACTAGGTCTGAATTTTTGCTAATAGGAAAACCATCAGGTTGCTCAATGTAGACCTCTTCTTCAAGTAATCCATTCAAGAAGGCTGACTTTACATCCATCTGAAATACCTTGAAGGTTTTGTATGCAGCCAATGCAAGAAACATACGAATGGCTTCCAGACGAGCCACCGGTGCAAAGGTCTCTTCAAAATCTATGCCTTCAACTTGAGCGTAGCCTTTACAAACCAACCTTGCTTTGTTTCGTATGACCTGACCATCTTCATTCAGCTTATTCCGAAAGACCCATTTAGTACCAATAACATTCTTATCGGTAGGTCTAGAGACTAGTTCCCATGTGGAGTTCTTCTCAATTTGCTCCAACTCCTCATGCATAGCTTTCAACCAACTTTCATCGAGACTGGCTTCAGCCACAGTCTTGGGTTCAATGGTGGACACAAGTGAGTAATTGCTAACTACACTTTGTCTTGTTTTAACACCGGCCTCAGGATCTCCAATGATTTGATCCTTAGGGTGTTGCTCTACCCAAGTGCTTTTCTTTCTAGGTGTAGCATCCTCCGAGTCATCCTTTGATTTCTCAGAATCATTAGGTTTAGCCACTTCATCATCAATCTCACTTGAGTCCTCATAAACTAGACTGTCATAATGAGTTCCATTCTTGGATTCACGGTTTTCATCAATTCTAACATCGGCACTTTCTATGATTTTTCTGGTTCTTTTGTTAAGACATCTGTAAGCCTTACTAGATGAGGAATAACCCAGAAATATACCTTCATCAGCTCTTTCATCAAATTTGCCCGGATTTTGTTCAAGACGCTTGATGTAACACTTGCTACCGAAGACTCTGAAGTGCTTGACTGTTGCTTTTCTCCCAAACCATAGCTCATAAGGAGTTTTGTCTTCATGTGGCCTGATCAAGCATCGATTCTGAATGTATACAGCCGTATGGATTGCCTCCTTCCAGTATTTGTCAGCTAGCTTGCTCTCAGTTAGCATTGTGCGAGCCATCTCTTGCACGGTGCGATTTTTCCGTTCCACAACTCCATTTTGCTGTGGAGTTCTAAGGGCTGAATATTGTCTTTGAATGCCATGGTGCTCACAATAGTTAGTGAACTCTTCAGATGTGAATTCACCTCCTCGATCAGACCTTAAAATCTTGATACGTTTTCCAAGCATATTTTCAACCTGTGCTTTAAACACTTTAAAACGATCAAGTGCTTGATGTTTATGCTTAAGAAACAATACCCATGTCATACGAGTATAATCATCAATGCATAACATAAAATACTTATCTCCATTGGTGCTTTGAGTTCGCATCGGTCCACAGAGATCAGTGTGCACTAGCTCAAGAGGTTTCTTTGAATGATGCTCCTTTGACTTGAACATTACCCTCGTTTGCTTTCCCTTTTGGCAAGAATCGCAAATGGGATTGGAAGGCTTTTCAACTGTAGACATACCTCTGACAGCCTTTGAATTGCAAATCTTTGACATGTTATCAAAGTTTAGATGCCCAAGGCGTTTGTGCCACAACCAACTTTCCTCTGTCCGACTCATCAAGCAAGTCTTTTCAGCTCCATCTGACAATGTATAGAGATTTCCAGCAGTCCTAGATCCAGTAGCCACTGTTTTGCCGTTGCTACACTTCTTGATAGCAAACCCATTCTTAGTGAAGACAACTTCGTGGCCTTTGTCACAGATCTGGCTCACACTAAGCAAGTTGTGTCTCAGTCCAGACACATATAAGACCTCGTCTGATCTGATCTTATTTGCCTTTAGCTGAACAACACATTTTCCGCAGATTTTGGCACCATCATTGTTACCAAACGTCACTGATCCGCCTTCATAGTGCTGTAATTTGACGAATTTTTCCTTATCACCTGTCATATGGCTTGAACAACCCCTATCAAGGACCCATGGTGCTGTCTTCTTTTGTGCATTGAATGCCGTTTGCACAATGAGAGATTCCTTGGAATTATCTTTCCTTTTCTTTGCCCTCCATGCCTTAACTAACTTGGGTTTCTTTTCAACCTGAAATTGGTTAGCAATAGGCAACCTACAATCCCTAGCCAAGTGTCCATAATTATGACACATATAGCACTCAATTTTGTGGCTGTTTAGGATTGAAAAAGGGTTCCTAGTCACAAATGGGCTGTTTCTAACATAGAATTTGCAATCAGCTCTTTTATGTCCATATCTATTGCAATGATAGCAATAACCATAGAATCTGAACATTCATCCTTTCTTAGGTGGCTGGTTAAACTTCACAAACCTTTTCTTATTGAACATCTCAATACTAGGCTGAATTTGATGCTTTGTAGCCTTGAGAGGTATGGCACTTTGTTTCATAAACAAAGAAGGTGCAGCTTTAGAGGACTCTCCGGTCTCAAATCCAATACCAAATTTATTGTGGAAGGGCTTTTGAACTTTCAGAATTTCATTGAGTTTCATTGTCCCTTCAATCACTTGGAGTGCTTTGAGTTTTCGGCTACTTTCCAAGTTTTCAGCCTTTGCTCTAGCGATTTCAGTTTCAAGTTTCATAGCCTCTTCCTTTTTGATACTTATTTGATTTTCAAGGACTTCCACCATTCTTTTATATTCTTCAACTTGAGTTTTCAAAGCAATAATTGAACTTTCAGATTCATGAAGAAGTTTCAGATTTTTCTTACTTATTTTTCGTTCCATGCTAAGCTCCTCAAGTGCGGCAATGAGTTCTTCTTCGAGATTGACCTCAGCCTCCTCTTCCTCTTCCGGCTCTTGCTCCTCTTCTTCTTCAACGGTAACCATGAAGAGAGCTTCAGTTGCCTCGGCTGATTCATCATCGTCTGAAGTTTCAGACGTGCTGTCATTATATTGACTGATGAAGCTTTTTGCTTTGCTCCTCTTTCTGAAATTTTTCTTCCACTTACTCTTATCAACATAAGAGTCATCATCATTATTTTCTTTCAGCGGACACTTCGCAGCAAAGTGACCAACACCGCCACAATTGAAGCATTTAAAGGGTAGCTTCCCTTTGTACTTTCCATTGCTTCCTTTCTTCAGCTTTCTAACAAATTGAGCCTCAAGCTCATCATCATCAGTATCAGAATCATGACCAGCAGTCTCTTTTCCCTTTTTCTGAACTTTGAAGGCCGCTTCTCTATCAGATGAAGACGTCTTACCTATGCGCATCTCATAGGCAGTGAGTGAACCATGCAACTCATCCATGGTAAACTCATTCAGATCCTTGGCTTCTTCTATGGCTGAGACTTTTGAATCAAACCGGGGAAGAAGAGATCTTAGAACCTTTTTGACGATGACTGGTTCTTTAATCTCCTCCCCTAGTCCACGAATGTCATTCGTGACTTCGTTCACTCGTTGCAAATATGAGTCAACATTCTCGCTTTCCTCCATGCTAAGAGATTCAAATTGAGAGCGATGGGTTTGCAATTTTGCTTCTTTGATCTTCTCATCTCCTTCATGAATGTTTTTCAACTTGTCCCATATTTCCTTGGCTGTTTTGCATGCAATTACTTTGACCAGCTCGCTGTCCACAAGGCCACTAAAGAGTGCATTCTGCGCCTTAGAGTCGTTGTCTGCTAACTTCTTCGTTGCAGCATCATTGGGTACAATGGCAATATTGTAACCGACTCTGACAGTCTCCCAGACATCATAGCCAAGTGACTTAATGAAAGCCTGCATTCTGATCTTCCAGAAGGAGTAATTAGAACCATCAAACAAAGGTGCTTTCTTATTCCCTGTATTGGATGCCATGTGATTTGATAAGAGATCACCCTTAGCGTGTTAAGCTTATCAAGGGAGCCTTACGCTCTGATACCAATTGTTAGATATCGCGATCACTGAGAGGGGGGGGGGGTGAATCAGTGATTCCTTAAAAACAGGTCCAATTTAACAACAAAAGCAAATCAAATCACACAAGGACACCAGATTTAACGTGGTTCACCAAAAGGCTACGTCCACGGTTCAAAGACTGTCCGAACACCAATCCGGGACAGATCTGAATCTATTTAGTCGCACCAACGACAAAGAGCACCAACCCTTAGTTTCAGATAGCACCAACTATCTAGGAAGCACCTACTCCCTTTAGTTTCAGATAGCACCAACTATCTAGGAAGCACCGACTCCCTTTACAATTTATCTGCACCAACAGATAGGATCACCAAACCCCAGACACCAAGCACCAACTTGATGTTCTACAGAATTAAAGTAGAAACCTTTTTCTACAGCCCTTCCCCTCTACAATCTCTCTCTCTCTCTCAATCCCTTACAAATTGAAAATTAAAGCATAAACAGAGAGACACTTATCTTATGGACAAAACACCATCTTCAAGAGCACATCCTCGTCCACACTTGCTGTAGAAACTTGTAACAAGACTGCACACAGCAACAGCACTCTCTTCTCTCCAAAACTCTCTCTTTTTTTTTCTCTTTTCTCTTCTCTTCTCTCTTAAAAACGAACCAAACATGCCTTTATATAGGTTATGGTAACCCTTAAGAGTGTTCAAAATAGGCTACAATTCGTCTAGAAAGAGTCCCAAACGAAATAGATGAGAATCCTGAATTTTCGTGCACAACTTCTAATTTCTGCGCAACTCTGGTTCCCGTGCTCGGTCGACATCATGCCTTGCTCGGTCGACATCATACACTGCGCGGTCGACATCCTGGGGTGCCCGGTCGACCTGCGACAAACTGTGTCACGAAAATAACTGGGAGCTAACTGGAACTTTTTTCTGCAGGTTTCTCTTGCTCGGTCGACCGCATGGGGTGCCCGGTCGACCGACCACTCTGCTTCAGGAATTCTGAATTCCTGAACTGTTTCAACTCTGATTTTTCTTTTAAGCTCTATCAACACCAACCTATTAACATCATGCTTGTGACATTGTGTTGACAATAATTCCAACTCAAAACAATGCTTGAGATACTAATCACTTCAATTCTTTATAAAGCTTCTCAAGTCATCTCAAATTCCAACATTTATAACCGATTTTGCCATGAGAGCCAGGTTTTGGTGGCATTTATAGCCGATTTTGGCATGAGAGCCAGGTTTTTTGCTTTAAAAAATGCAAGTATCGACTTAAAGTTGCCTCCCTACTGAATAGTCTTGCAAGTATCAATGGAATGTCGCATCCTTGCTCATTCGGTTGCAAGTATCGATGGAATGTCACCTCATTGCAGATTTGGCTGCAAGTATCGATAAGCGTCGCTTCCTTGCTTTTCAAAAATTTTATTTTCATGGGTATTGACTTGATGTTGTTTCCCCATGATTTTTGAAATTTGCGATTTTACTCAAACCTTTTTGGGTTGTGGATATCAACTGAAATGTTGCGTCTCCACGATTTTAGGTTTTTTTTTAACCTTTGAAAATTGGGTTGTGGATATCAACTGGAAAGTTGCGTCTCCACGATTTTTGGATTTTGCAAGTATAGACGAAATGTCGCTTCCCTGCGATTTTGGAAGTGTCGAACGTGGTTCACATTCTTCTGATTTGTGCAAGTATCGACTAAGCGTCGCTTTTCCGCAGTTTTTGAAAAACCATTTTTTTTGTTTAAAGACACGAGGGTCGTAAATCTTGACCTAAAACCATTTTGGCGGTAAAAGGCCGGGTGGACTAGGGTGGAAATCCCTGAATCCGGATTTTATTTCAAACCATGAATTTTAGGTTCACGGATCGAAAATTTTTGGTCAAGTCAGGGAGAGGCTCCTAAACATGGATTTTTTTTAACAATGAAACGATGAAAGTAAGCATTGTTTTGAATTTCTAGAAATTTCAACATTTGATATGAAAATTCTAAATGGAGTGGGTTTGACGAGTAAGTACTTGGAAATAGGATTTGGCCATGTAGGCATTGCTTTTACCCAGTTAGGTAAGTCTTTAAGGATAGTACCGCTTCAAGAACTTGCCGTTGATAGGCAGCATACTTCTGTCACCCTCCATGTTTAAGAGAGCATATGCGCCGTTGGAGAAAACCTTGTCGATGACGTAGGGTCCCTCCCATTTTGGCTCAAACTTGATTTTGGACTTGTGAGCGAAGACCATTGGTCTTTTTACCGCGAGAATCAAGTCGCCCTTTTTGTAGGCGCGTTGCCTGACCTTCTTGTTGAAAGATCATGCCATGCGCTCTTGGTAAAGTTCAATGCTTTGTCGAGCTTCGAGCCGTCTCTCGTCGACATTGTCCAGCTCATAGAGTCGCAACTTCACATTGCTTTCTTGAGTCATGTCATTTTGCAATGATACCCTTAGGGAAGGAATTTGTACTTCCAAGGGCATGACAGCTTCGCATCCATAGACCAAGGAGAATGGTGTGCTATGGGTTAGTCCTCGAACAGTGATCCTATAGGCCCACAAAGCTTCAGAAAGTTTGTCACTCCAGTCTCTTTTGTGACTAGAGAGCATTTTCTTGAGGATTTTGCAGAGTGTCTTGTTGAAGGCTTCTGCTAATCCGTTTGCTGCCGGATTGTATAGAGTTGAAAGACAGCTTTGGATTTTGTATTTGTCGCAGAACCTGTAGAATCGATGTTCTTGGAATTGTGGTCCATTATCATGGACGAATCTTTTAGGTATGCTGAAATGACAAACGATGTTGGTGTGCAAGAACTGAAGGACTGATGAGGTCTTCATCTTGTTGAACGCAAATGCTTCTGACCACTTGGAGAAATAATCCGTAGCAGCGAAGATGAAGCGATGACCTTTGCTTGAAGGGGGAGAAATAGGACCTATGATGTCCATACTCCAGGCTTTGAAAGGCCATGAGATCGATGTAGGATGTAGCTGTTAGCTTTATGGACTCAATCCAGTAGATGATATAATAAATTGATTAATTTCTTTATTTATCAGTATATTCATGTTTTCCTTTCATGAGATGAATGGTGATTTATTATATACTTGCACATAACCAATACGAATGACATGATGGTTCATGAGATGAACCGAAGTCCACAAGTATATTAGATGTAACACATGTGTATGGATGAGATCCACATACGGAAGACATGTGTGACAAATTTTACACTTAAATATCTTCACAACCAGTGATGAGACTGGACATCTCATACTGACAAGGTTGCAGCACTTTGATCACTATGAGATGTGTGATTTATCTCGATCATCAGAATGGAAGATTCTAGATCATAGTGCTGGTACATTGGATGTATTGAAGCACCTTATAAACACTATCTTTACTTTAAGGTCTGCTCTCATAATTCCCTAGCAATAGGCTCTCAATCCTGAGACATTAATGAACTCAAGTTTCTATCTATTCATTTGCTTTGAGTCACCAATGAGTGAGGCCAACTGTAGGTCAACACCTCGGTGATTTGGGTACATGGTAGTAGAGCTATGGGAACATTCAATGGTCAAGATGGAATCTATCTCTAATATCCCCTTGTGCCAATTAATGGATTTATCATTGGTAAGTGCGCACCCATTCCGATTAAGAGTTAATTGGAAAGGTACCTATGATCATTATAATTAATTAGGGCTCAAGGATAATAAGATATGGATCTAGTTTGGAAGACAGGTCTAATTGATCCATGGATATTGATAGAGGGGTCTACTTGTGGTAATGTGGAAGTTTAGGGTCTTCTATGTAATATTCCTAAGACTGGAGTTCAATTGCATCTATATAGTGGAGTAATTTGCAATTAATTGTGGGCCCGGATTACACATGAGATGTGGGGTAGCGAGTCCCAGTTGGAGCCAGCTTTCTAAGGAATCCCTAGTGGTCCCCACGCTAGCCCAATTATTAAAAAATATCTAATTCTAGTTGAACTCTAAAAGGAAGGTTACTATTTCTATTTGAAGTAAGACTTCTAATAGTGATAATAGTAGGCTTACTAATTTTACTAGAAGTGAGACTTCTATTTTAATTGGAAAGGAATTAGAAAGTTACTAATCATATTTGAAGTGAGACTTCTAATTATGATATTGTAAGTTACTAATTAATTAATGGAAGTAAGACTTCTATTTTAATTGAGAAGAGATAGTAACTAATTATTTGGAAGTAAGACTTCTAATGGAAATTAGTAAGTGGGGCTTGCAAAAGCTATAAATAGAGGAGAGGAGGGCTGGACGTCCCATGCATGCTACATACCTAGGGATTCACGCCCAGTCCTCTCTAGTGCAAAAGTTGCACGAGCTCTTTCTCTCTCCCTCTTCTAGTTCCTCCCTAGAGTTCCTAGTAGTTTTCTCTTGGAGACCCCACCATCTTCTTGAGAAAAAGGAGAATCTGATACGAGTCATAGCATGGAAGATCAAGAGGTTTTAGAGATTCCTATTTGATTAGTGAAAGCGTTTCATCATCAAAGAAAGACGCAACTTCTCCATAAGAGCACAACCGAGCTCCAAAGGTATAATCCACTTCCTTGCATGTTGTAGATTATTATGGATGCTTATTAGTTGCTGTTTCTATCTTCTAGATAGATTGTATTTACTGATCATGATGGCTGAGATTGAGGACATGGATCTTGGATTGGGTTTTATAGCCTTCTGGATAGTTGACCCCTGCATCAAGTGGGTCAAAAGTATTGAAACCTATCCTAGAGGCCCACCCTATTTCCAACAGTAGCCATTCTGGAGGCATGTGAACATAATCTCTGTGAACTTGGCATTGTTGGCAGCGCTTAGCAAATTGCATTGCGTCAACTACCATGGTAGGCCAATAGTAACCTAACCTTTTTATCTGATCGAAGAGCTTAGGACCAGCCTGATGGGCTCCACAAAGACTAGCATGAACTTCTTTGAGTGTTTCTTTAGCCTCTTGTCGTGACAAGCAGTGTAGAATTACTCCGTTGAAGGATTTTATGTAAAGGACCTTTGAAGGAATATCCAAATGAAAGTTTGAGGCTCGTCTTTGAACGCTTACCCATTCTTTTGGATCTTCAGGCAGGATTCCGAACATAGTGTAATAAATGAACGGATCCCTCCAGTCGCCGATTGGAGGTCTGAGGATATAAGTTCGACTTCCAACCACTCGGTGGCATTCAACAACTTCTTGGTGTGTGCTAAGAGGAGGGAGGATTCTTTTCTCACACATTCTAATTTGTATGATTTCCCCTTCCTGGATCGCCATAGATGCGGCAAGTCCGGCTAGGGCATCTGCACGGATGTTTTCACCTCTACGAATGTGGGTGATGTGACAGATGTCAAACTTTTACAAAAGCGATTGTGTACTGTTATAGTAATGCAGCAAATCAGGCTTCTTGACTTCAAATTTCTGATTCATTTGGTTGACGATCAGTTGAGAGTCTCCAAAGACTTCCAGCATGGTAATGCCGGACTTGATGGCGAGTTCCAATCTTACGATCAGAGCTTGGTATTTAGCTGCATTGTTTGAGCATGATTCTAGTAGCGAGAAAGCGTGTGGAATCATGTATTTGTCGGGGCTAAAAAAGAGGATTTCAACTCCCGAGATCAACTATCTTTTTTCATTTGTCTTGGTTGCACCATCAAAGTACATGTCCCAGGAGGCATTTGGTGAGGAAGTCTCCACGTTGTAGATGGGTTCGACGGGGAGATCATCTCTGAGTGGTGAATCTTTAGGCAGTGGATGCTCTGTGAGAAAGTCCGCTAGAGCTTGGCCTTTGATTGCTTTTTGCGGTACATACCTATTATCAAATTGTGACAGAAGGATGGACTACTTTGCTAGTCGTGCATTGAGAGAACATGCTTTTGTAACAAGGACCTTCAAGAGGTTGATCCTTGAAACCAGGTAGACTTTGTTGGAAAGCAGGTAGTGACGTAGCTTTGTACGATGAACATTACTGCAAAGCATTCTTTTTTGACCGGAGAGTAGCGATGATGCTCTACACCTACCAGCATGCGGCTAAGGTAGTATAGAGCAGCTTCTTTTCTCTCATCATTTTCTTGTGCGAGTAGAGCACCCAGAGAATGGTCGAGGGCTCTTGTGTACAAGATGAATGGTTTTCCAGAGGTAGGAGCACCTAACACTGGAGGTCTGGTCAAGTATGACTTGATATCTTGAAATGCAGCTTCACAGTCAGCATCCCATACAAAGTTTACACCTTTCTTCAATCAACCGAGAGAATAGACGGCACTTCCCCGAAAGATTGGAGACGAACTGCTGATGTATGCCAATCTTCCTTGAAGTCCTTTGAGTTCTCTCAAGATTCTTGGAGAGGGCATTTCTAGAATAGCCTTGACTTTGATGGGGTCAAGTTCTATTCCAACTTTCCGAACTAGGAATCCGAGGAACTTACCCGACGAGACGCCGAAGAAGCACTTCAAGGGATTCATCCTCAGTTTGTGTTTGCGAAGCCGGAGGAAGACTTCTCAAAGGTCTTTAAGATGATCTTCTTTTCATTTGCTTTTGACGGTGAGGTCATCAACGTAACACTCAACCGTCTTGTGCTGCATATCTTGGAATATTTTCATCATAGCCCTCTGATATGTGGCACCAGCATTTCTCAGACCAAATGGCATGACAGAGTAGTAATACACGCCAAATGGAGTCTAAAATGAAGTGTGTTTTTCATCTCCCGGATACATCTTTATCTAATTGTAGCCAGAGAAGACATCCATGAATGTCATTCGCTCAAATTCGCAGGTATTGTCAATCATCACCTCCGGTATGGGGAGCGAAAATGCATCTTTAGGGCAAGTGTCATTCAAGTCTCTATAGTCAATACAGACTCTGATCTGCCCATTTTTCTTTGTCACGGGGACAATGTTAGCTAACCATTCAAGATCCTGTTCCTCTCGGATGAAGCCAACGCTTTTGAGCTTTTGAACTTCGTGTTCAATTTTATCCATCACATCTGAACGGAATCTTCTTTGGCCTTGTTTGACAGGCTTGGTGTCTTCTTGAAGATTGAGTTTATGGACTGCTACTTTGGGGTCTAAACCAGGCATTTCAGTGTAAGACCATGCAAAGCAATCAACAAACTCATGAAGAAAAGCGATATACTAGGGTAACTCATCATCCTTTATATTCTTGCTTATGAATACAGGACGTGGGTCATCTGGTGTTCCCAAGTCTATCTTTTGAACATGATCTTCTATTGGAAGATTCGAAGGTGGTTCCTCCACAATATTCTCGGAGGCTTCCAACTCAAAGAAACCTTCAACGGTTTCAAGGGCATTTTTAGACCAATGTTTGTTTCCATGGGCCTTCTTGATCGGTGATCTTCTCAAAGCTTGCCATGAGATGGTCCCAATCGCTTGTTGAAACTGGATCGAAGTAAGGTACTTCTTTTGGAGACGAGGGTTCTTCTGGGTCAGAATACCATATTTTTGTAATGTCGGACAATTCATCTTCATCATTAGAGAAATCGTACCAATTGGATGAGCTTCCTGGATCTTTGTCAGGTGACTCTTCAAAGAGATATCCAGGGAGATCGATGTCTTCATGGACATGAGATGTTGAGGCTTGGTCGGCAAATTGACTTTTCAGCCTTTGTGTCAACTGTCTCAGAGGGGTATCGGGATCATACCCTAACCCATGTGAAGACTTTTCTACATGACCGTAGAGTCTCCAATGTTCCAGCTGGCTTTTGGTCAAGGCGGGCCCTATTGGCATGAGAATACTGTAGCTTTGTCCCAAACCGACTAGGTTTTGAGCATCATAGCCCATTTTCTTCATAATAGCTTGTGCCACGGGACTATATAGGGATAGTTGAGGCATACCTTCATTGTGGAAAGGTTCAAGCACGGAGTTTGATGAAGAAGCATCCGATCTATGGAAGAAGATCGGCCTTTCCTTTGTTGAAGTTGCCAGATCAATGAAGGAAGCAGACATAGGATCTTCTACTTCAGCAGGTGTCTCCATTGGAGTCAGAGCAGGCTGAACTTGCTGAATGTCAGCTTGGCTTGGCGATGTGTCATTTTCTGGCTCTGAATCCAAATCCTTGTCTTGCATGATAGACACGAAAGAGACAACAAATTTGCCCCCAGTCTTTTGCTTTGCCTTCTTCACTTTAGTTGTGATGACCAAAGGCTTTGAAGGTTTGAGGGAGATGACGAAGGGAGGTTGACTGCTCTCTTCGGATTTGCCGGCGGGTTCTTTTTTTCTTTCGGTGATTGTTGAGGAGCCTTGCCTTTATCTTTCTGGAGATTTTCGGCAAAGGATGTTATATCTTTCTCCTCTCCTTCTTTTTCACCTTCATACATCTGGGAGTCTGTAAAGTGGACTTCTTTACCTTTCAAGGGTTTTCTATCCGCAAAGACTCGATGTATCATGCCGTCGTCGCTAACGAATTTGATGCACTGATGTAGAGTTGAAGGGACGACACCATTCTCGTGTATCCAGGGGTGTCCGAGAAGGATGTTGTAGCATGAAGGGGTTTTTATTGCATATACAGTGACCTCATAGATAAGATCACCGTGCAACTTGAACCTGGTTTTTCTGATAGGCCTTTGAGTACTCCCATCGTATCCAAAGGTAGATACAGATGTGTGGCTCAGCATGCTGGGTGGGATGCCCAACTCTTCGAGAGCCGAAGTAGAGATGAGGTTGAGTGCAGAACCTGGGTCGATCTAAACTTTGTGCATAGGCATTTCATGATGTACCTTGTGAAGTACATGGGTCGGTTGTGCCTTGTTTCGCCAAGTAGGATGTCTTCCTTAGTAAAGGCGATGGTTGCACTGGCTGCTTTTTGAACCGAGAGGCATTCGATGCATGATCTCTCAGTTTTTTTCATTTCTCCCTTTGAGGAAGTTCCTGATTTTTCGACCCTATAGTCCATTTCAATTTGGAGGACTTGCGGGGCATGTTTGTCGACATCCTCATTCAGTTTTTGTAATTCTGAAATGAGATTATCACTAGTGCGTGGAGACATTCCTAACAGGTTTAGGATGTGCAGTCGTGTAGGTATGTGCTTGAAGTGTTCGATCAAGTCATACTTGAAGCCTCCTTGGGGACTGCATGTTCATTATTGTTGCCTCTTGGGGCATTTACAACATCTTTTCCCGAAGGATTTACATAAGTAAGAGAAGACTGGTTGTAATCTTTTGTGATAGTCCCGGCCAGAGCGGGTGCCTCTACCAACTTCGAGAGCTTCTTGAGAAGGGTCTTCGTTTGGAAGATCGCCTTCGGGATCAAGAGGCCGTCGCTTCTCATTTACTGGGGATGTATCTTCAGCAGAGTTTCCATCCTCAGTGATTGTGTTGCACGGAGCATTTTCAGGGAACAAGTCCTGAACAACATCTAGTAACTTTTCTTCCTTGCTGACCAATTCATCGTCCCAAGCATCAATAGCTGGGGCTTCTTCATGATGATCAATCTGGAAGGATGTGAGTTCTAAAGTCGCAGTCTTAGGAGACGAAGCCTGAGAGGATATCATCTCAGTGATAGTCCCTTGAGACGAGGTAGCTCCAGAAGATATGGCGCCAGACGTGGTCAGAGAGTAGAAGATATGGCACCAGACGTGGTCAGAGAGTAAGTAATCTCACCAGACAAGGCTTCAAAAGAGCTATAATCCCGAATTATCACATTGTAGGCAACTCTGACAAGAGACGCTACCAGAATGGACTGATGGGAGTCAGACTCATCCTCGGATGTAAGAGGATCATCGATCCAGTGGTTTTCCCCATTTTCAGGAGTTAAGGGAGGAGGTACCTGGTGGTCTTCAGAGACTTCCGGTTCTGGATTTTGATTGTGACGAAGCTCATTGACGCGATCTTGCTCTTATTCTAGGGCAACACGCTGCAAGATCCTTGCATATTCTTCAAGAGCGGGCATGAGAACCAAATCTTCTTCTTCGTTCCTCTTTGTGATTCAACAGGGTTGGGTTCCACTAGAGCAATGGTGGGTGATGGGTCAACAACATTTTCTTGAACAAAAACTTGGTCTTCTTCATCATCAGACCAGGATCCTTGTGGCTGTAGGGGTTATACCAGATTATTGGCATAAAGTGAGTTTCAGGAACCCATTCAACATCGGAGAGGTATTCTCCTGTTTCAAGGCACTCCTCCCACTCGTCGGTGTCACTGGACTCGTATCCATCAATGGAGAATCCAACTACCGAATTGCAAGAGTATGATTCCCCCTGCGTGGCTTCTTTTTTGAAATGAGGTGGCATGAAATCACTGAGAGTGGACTTTCTTACCACTTTTGCAGTCTTTGGAAGGGACACTTCTGTTGCCTCCAGTGAAGCGGTAGAGGAGGTCTCTGTCTTTTCATGAACTTCTTGTTTTGGTTGGGTCTTTTCTTATCGTTTGAGCTTGAGGAGATGTTTCCTAGCTTGCCTTTGCTGTCGAGCTGTCGGCTTTGTTTTCACAACCTCTCAGTTCTCATCTTCCAGGAGATCGGGATGTACCCATATGGGTTGTCCGTCTGGTGTGGGATGGAACCAGCACTTTGGATGCTTGAATTCTTTTTATCACCTTGAAGGAAGTAGTGATCTTCTTCATTGGTAATTTTGGTGTTTGTCCACATGACACCATGTTAACGGAGGCAGACCCATAGTTTTTGTCAAAGGTAATGACTCTGTTTTTCCACATCTCGTTTATCTTCTCTCTTAAAATGAAGCATTGATTGAGAGGATGCGAGATCATCTGGTGGTATAGACAGTACCGAGGATCGTTGGTTTTGCCAACATCTCCCGGTCTTTTGGGTTCAGGCAAGGCGAGCTTGTCGTTTGCAATGAGAGCCCCAAAGATTTCATCAACATCTTCATCGAAAGGGTATTTCTTTTCTACTCACTCTTTAAAGGCATCTGATAGTTCAGGTCTCTTACCTGCAGCTTTGTTTTCTGCTTTCTTTGGTGGCTGAGGAGCTGACTTGGTTTGCACATTGAGGACCTCTTTTTTCTTTGGTTTAGCGGTTGCAATGACGGTTGGTTCATTCCTTGATGATATCTGACTGTTGAGGTCTTTCATCATCGTTTCAGCCTCCATGGAAGCTTCTAGGAGTTCTCCCAGGGTTTTTGATTTGCTGCCGATGATCATGGAGCGGATCCTTGCTCTCTCATGTTATTTCGGCAGATGTCGACCAGCGACGCTTGTAGCAGTACATCTGAGCATTTGTACGCCATTGCTTTCCACTTGTCAATGAAGTCTTATGTTGACTCATTCTCCCCCTGTTTTAGGCTACAGAGCTGAGCCATAGTAGCGGGATGGTCCTCACCTTTGAAGTGAGTCAAGAAGCGTGTCTCTAGCATGACCCAGTTTTGGATGGAGTCTTCCGGCAAAGTGGAGTACCAGTCAAAGGCCGTACCTTTTAGTGTACTTGCAAAGAGGCGGATCTTGAGTGCATCTTGATCCGCAATAGATCCTATCAAGATTCTGAAGTGGATGACGTGCCGTCTGGCTGATCCTTTCCCCGTATATGTTTGGAGAGTAGGATGCTTGAATTTTATAGGGAACGGGACCGAGTCCATCCATAAGGGATATGGTGGCTTGATCCCATATTCCTTGAGTATATCCTCTTCTTTTGCTTTGGCAATGATACTAACCACGTCTTTTTTGGTAAGGGCGCGTGACTGATATTTTTCTCCATTTACCTCATTATCTTGAAGATTCGGAGGAGGTTCATTGTTCGCCTGATTTTGAAAGGCAAGGAGAATGTTTTCCATCAGAGTTTCAATCCTCTGTTGGCCTTGTTGCAACTGCTGGATGCGTGTGAGCGCATCATCTTGAGGTGGATTGCGAGGTGGTTGCTCATAATTTATAGCAAGGACGTTCATCCCTCGGGATTCGAACGAAGAAATTGTCCTGGTGACTGAGCTGGGGCTCATTCTTTTTTATGAAGAGCTTGAGGAAGGATCACTTCATCTTCCTTGGCTTAAAGAAGCAGGAGATTCTTGTGAATGTCTTCGTGTCCTGGAGACGCTGCGAGTCATCAGAAGTTGGACATGGATTTTGGTTGCTGACTTTTGGCGTCTTCTGGTTTTTCCAACCATATGGACAGTAGCAACTTGGTCGGGTTTTTCTTTTTCGACCCATTTTTGAAGACTTGAAGTGTAGGATGCTAGGTCCTCTGCTTCTCTAGTCTCTTTTGTTGATATGACGTGCGACGGCGTACACGACGAGCAATTTGAGCTTTGTTCAGCTCTGGTTGGGCTTTGACAATGAAGGATGTGCTCCCTCGGGCGCAGCAGCCGAGCCTGTCTTCTTTGTATCTAGGCATGGATAGGATCCAGACTCGGTCCTTTGCCTGTCGCAGCGAAGCTTTGAATTTTTTGAGTTCAGCCCCTGTAGAGATGAAGGGTTGAATTAAAGGATTGTAGGCCTGGGCAGGTGCTTGCAGAGGCCTTGTGATGCATGATTTGATTTCTGGCTTGTAGGAACAAGCCGGCTCATGCTAGGTTGACTTGGTTGTCAAGTGGGAGACGGGTTTCTCCTCTTTCATGTAGGCAAGAGGGTAGAACTGGTTCTCCTTGAGTGGTGCCAGGTATGCTGGTTCTATGGATGTTTGGTACCTTCTTTGTTTTGGCGAAGGTCTTGGGGACCAAGTCTTGGGATAGACCTGGATGTTTGTGGGTTGAGGCTTCGCGGGGGTGCTGCGGGCTTCGGGCTGCTTGATGCTCGCCTTTGGTGTCACGGTAGTGACATGTTGAGAGGCGATTTTCTGCTTTCTGGCAGGCACAGTTTTTTTCTTTGGGAAGTGAGAATGGTCCTAGCATCCCAAAGACGATAGTCCGGGGAGTCAAGGTCGACCCAGAGTTCAGAGTGCTGCCGAGAGAGGTGACGCTTCGGCAGCTGACAGGGCGCTTGTGAGTGCGCATGTTTTTCTTTTGTTGAAGCATGAGTTGGTGCTTGTTCTCATTGAAAGTAATGGTTAAAGAAGCTCCCATTGTTAGTTTCAAAAAATTTCTGAAACAAGACCACATCCATTAGTAATTACAAGAACATGATGACCATAAATGGAAAAAACTATGGTTTTGTCTTTTCAAGTTGCTCGAGGGACATGGTCCGACCCAAGCGACATGAAGAAGGCAAAACGCCATAGATGGTACAATTGTTCTGATCGCAAGTATGGTGAGCCCAGAATGAGCGTCCCAGTGACTGCTAGAAGCAATTGTATACCTAAATTCGACTTATCGAGAAGCAAGGCTTGCTCAAGGTAATACAAATATAAGGTTGGTGTTACAAATGTGTCGGTTACGAATACAGTAGACCCTAAAAGGGCGTACTAGTACCGCTAGGCACAAATGTTGGAGAGAACAAGAGCGTCGGTCGCGAATACAGTAGACCCAAAAAGGGCGTACTAGTACCGATAGGCACAAATGTTGGAAATCACATCCATGAGATGGGATTCTCTTTTTTAAAAGGTCAAGTTGGATTCGTCAAAGAGAGCAAATGGTATTCCAATCCGAATACAGACTCAACATTTCTGCGAGCACCGGTACCCAGAAGGGAAGGAGCCACAATTCTCGAATCTGGATCCAAAAGTGACGAGAGTTTTTTTTTTGAAAGGTCAAGATTGGATTCGTTTAAGAGAGCAAATGATATTCCATTCCGAACGCAGGCTCAACATTTCTACGAGCACCGATGCCCAGAACGGAAGAGACCAAAATTTCTCAAATATGAACTCGAAGATGACGAAAGTTTTTTTTTTTTTTGAAGATTTTTTTTGGACGAACATCTAAGGACGGAAGAGTGTACATAAGCCTCCTAATTCGGTCTTGTGAAACCTCAATTGATAGAATTGCCCCCAGGTAAGGGTAGGATTACTTAATAAACCCGTTTGGAGGACTCTTGCCTAGGACAGTCAAGTTGTCTCCACACTCTGGACAAGGCTTTTCTTGAATCAATCGTGGTCAAAGAACGCAATTGGTTTAACCTTAGAGTTCTTTGTTTCTATCTTTTTTTTTGAAGATTCCTAATGGGCTCATCGAAGAGAAACGATGGCCCAATCCCTGATCCGAACACAGGCTCAACATTTTTGTGAGCACTGGTGCCCGAAAAAGAAAGGATCAAAGTCTCTCAATTTTGAATCCAAGATGAGAAATCTGATTTTTTTAAGATCCCTAATGAACTCATCGAAGAGAAACGATGGCCCAATCCATAATCCGAACCGGCTCAACATTTCTGCAAGCACATGAACGAAACGGAAAGGATCAAAGTTTCTCAATTTTGAATCCAAACTGAGAAATCTGAATTTTTTTAAAGATTTCTTATGAACTCGTTGAAGAGAAACGATGGCTCAATCCACAATCCGAATCGGCTCATTATTTCTACAAGCACATGAATGAAACGGAAAACATCAAAGTATCTCAATTTTGAATCCAAACTAAGAAATCTGAATTTTTTTTAAGATCCCTAATGGCCTTATCGAAGAGAAATGATGGCCCAATCCACAATCCGAACCGGCTCAACATTTCTGCAAGCACATGAATGAAATGGAAAGGATCAAAGTTTCTCAATTTTGAATCCAAACTGAGAAATCTGATTTTTTTAAAGATCCCTAATGAACTCATCGAAGAGAAACAATGGCCCAATCCACAATCCGAACCGTCTCAACATTTTTGCAAGCACATGAACAAAACGGAAAGGATTAAAGTTTCTCAATTTTGAATCCGAACTGAGAAATCTGATTTTTTTTTGTGAAGAGAGAAAGAGTGGAAATAAACTCAAAGATAGAATTAGAGATTTCCAAAAAATCTCTTCTCATTTTTTTAGATACGAAATCCAACATAGGCCACCAACTAGAAAGGAGCCAAGGAATCAAGAAATGGAAGCATAAGCATAGAGCAAAAGATATGATATGCAAATATTCCATTTCTAAGCATCATGTTCTCAAATGAACGAGTCACACCGGGTGTGCCAGCTTGATGGACCGCGCTCCTGCTGCTCGGCGCTTTCACACCCGAGAGGGCGAAGCGAGCATCCACATTTTTCTTTTTGGGTGGGTGTGCCAGATTTTCTACTCTACTTCGAATTGTAAATGGTGATCTGGAGATCGACCTTCACAAGTAGAAAAGGAAATCAACTTCTTTTGAGTTTTCATTGCACATATATTTAAGAAAAGAGACATGGTTTTGAAATGCCGTAAGATGCAATTTCATTTGTTTTGCCGTTAAAGGCGATGTTTGCCGTAAAAGGCAATTTTTGGCATTTATAGCCAATTTACAATTCTTATCAATAGTGAAAGACAAGAGTTGTGATTTTTTTTGTCTCTTTAGAAAAGTACAAAGTATAATGAAGAGCAAGAAAAGAAGGATCTAACTTCTTAGGAGATTATGGGGCTCTCGTTCAGATTGACGGTCGCAAGCCATATGTGGACTTCGCTATCATCCATGCATATGAGAAAAGAGGATGCTCTTGATTTGCTTGGCTCGGCTATAACCTTAGATTTTTAGAGGACAATGACCAATAGGAGGTCATATGTCCAATAAAAAAGCTAAGTAGACGGGCTAAAAAACCACGTCTAAGCCATTGGAAGCAGAAGGAGAAGACAAGGAGACTTTTGTCACCTTGTAACGGTGGTCGTTGCAGAACTTCAGCAGAGTATTCTCTTTTTTTTTATGACTGATGGAATTTTCTAGACCCTCTTCCATGCTTGGATTTCTGGATCTCGGATTCCGATCGTTTCTTCTTGGAATGCTCTCCTATTGGTAGCCATTTAGGAGAGTTTATGGGCTTTAAATGCATTAAAGCCGCATAATGGGAGGAGTTACAAGTTTCAATTGATTTATTTTGTAACTCCTTTTCTTTTGCTTCTGATTCGCCGGTGGAGAATTAAGTGCATTTAATTGCCTTTAATCTCCATGATGGGAGGAGTTTCATGGTTTAAATCACCTTTGACCTGTAACTCCCGTTTGCTTGCTTCTGATTGGGCCGTCCGAAATAACGAGTTAATGACCGCATTAAGTTGCCATAAACGGGTCAATTAACAAGATTAAGTGGTCGCCAAGTCGCTCGAAGAGTCGCGGGCCGTGCCGCGTCTTTTGGAATTATTCTTGTGATGATCGACGATGGATCTTTATGCTAATAGACATCGGATGACCATGCAACTTCAGATATTGATTGCTAACAGCGGGCCGGTGACACTTGTCTTGTCGATTTCTCGATCGATCGGACAGAAAGTGTGTTTTCTTGGTCGACTGGTTGGCGATGTTGAAGCGACCAATAATGATTTGATACCCTCGAAGACGGATCCATGATGTTGACGAAGTCGCGGGCCGGAAATCTTGAAACGCGAAAAAGGGGTCGAAAAATGCCCTTTCGGCAGAGATTCAGCAACCCGAACTTCCGAGGTCGCCGGCGACCATGCACCCAGGGTCGCTGGAGACCATGGGGTTCTTCCCACTTTGGTCACCGATTTTCAGCCGTTTCGTCCAGTTTTTTCCTATTATTTTTTCTTCTGTGTTTTCCCGATATTTTTGCACATCTATTGGCCTGATTTCCCTGTAGAAAACTTGATGAGAATCCTTGCAATTTGGGGTGAAAAGTTTCCAATTTTCCGGGAAAATCGAAGATTTTATCGCGTAGAGCTGCCGATTTGCTGTAAGAAGCCGAAACTGGGTCAAAAGATGTCGGAATGACCTGAAATTTAAGGTGAAGCTTCCTGAGCAATAAATAAGACTAACCATAGGCTTCTATTTGAGTTTTGAAGCCGTGTGGGGTCCTGTCACTAGTAGGCTTGATTCTGTCACGAGGAAGATGTCGCGCTTTGATGTGCGGTCAATCGATGTCCGATTGACTTGAAATTTGACAGGGAGCCTAATGGAGTCACTTTGAGATGATCCATTAGCTCCGATTTGGAAACCATGGTCCCGGGGAGCTTCGCCGCCGAGAGGCCTGATTTGGATTCCAAGAGTCAAAGTCTGCTCAAATGTTGTCGAAATGACCAGAATTTGACGTGTAGCCCTTTGTAAGAATTTTAAAGTCAGCCATGTGCTCTGTTTGAGGAGTTATGGCCTCGGTGGTTGTCACACCCCGAAACCGGGCCCTACAGTGATCTGACCTCGGGATGCGAAATTTTGGGATTAATTTGAAACTTTTGTTATATTTCCCAAGATCTGCGTGAATGAGGATAATAAAATTCTGTCACGATCAGAGTATATTTTCGCGGAAGCTAATCATGGTGTTACGACCCGGAGTCCGTGGCCATCGGATTCCGTATCGCACTCGACCAATATCATAAAGTCATCATATAAGCCGACTGGCACAAATCATAATTCAAAGAATACTGAGCTGGTAGTAACAGGACTATTTATTTCCCACATATTCAAATTACAATTTAACAGTGTCTTAATTGCAAACCCAAGAAAAAGGCTAACAAAGCCATACTTCCAACTAAATAGAACTACTACCCCCAATATTTAGATACGAACTCCGGTGCCAAACTTGACATCCAGATGATATCAATGGGGCAGCTTCACGTTAGACCGGCGGCTCCACCGCCTCCTCCGATCAAACACCTAAAAACAGAAAGAGATGAATCTGGCACCAAACAAACAGGGTCAGACACGACGGTCTGGCAAGCAAATAAACAAATAATATGTAACATGGGCATTTATAAAACCTTATGGAATCATTGTAAATCCATTTAAAGAATCGAAACAATAATAGCAATAAATCATGATAAAACGATCGAAAGACCGAACGTAAATATCAAGGCAAATAGATGAACAGTCTTTGGAGCATAAATATCTCGAAAAGATAACAGCCTACGCAAAATATTTAATAATTGGAAATACATTTAAAATCCTGAATAATAGAGACAATACGATAAAAGATCGATTTCATAGACATTAACAAATTTAAAGAATATAATGAGTATAAACAATCAAGAATCCTAAAAAAAATTGATAACAGATAAAACATTGGCAACCACACATAACTATATTCTCCTATTACCGAAGTAACAAGAGCAGACAGAACCGTAGCCACTACACGTGGGACCGGAAACAAAATCAGAACCGTAGCCACTACACGTGGGACCGGCAGATAAAAACCGTTGCCCTGGTCTGTACAAACAGAATCCAAACTGCAGCTGGCGGACAAATTAAAGATGCAAGCTGGTGATCAGCCCGACAAGGTGACCTAAGCCTAGTGGTGCCTTTAGCTTTCAAAACTCGAACCGATACAAATCAAACCATAATAATCCTTTTGGCTCCTGGGCTCACACCACAGGGCTCTGGCCCCATCTCGCCTCGAGGTTTTATTTTTGAAATCATAGTCTCTTTGGCTCATGGGCTCGCACTACAAAGCTCTGGCCCCGTCTTGCCTCGAGGTTTTATTTTCAAAATACTAGTCTTATCGATGAAATCCCGAATGTGGCGAACCACTCCAATCTCCTTTCAAATCGATTCGGAGAAAACATACGAATTTCCATGGTAAACCGCTCAAATACACATCAAAGTGATTTGTATAAAATCATACGATCAATCCTTTCGAACATGGAAAACCACATGATTTTATAACAAATCACCGATGCTATTCAAATTAGTTTACCGAAGAATACAAATACATTCTCTGACTTGAAATGGAATGGAATAGTGTAGAATGACTTAATGACTTACCAAGGAACCACCTCAATGCACATTTAACCTTTAAACATTGATTAATAAAAGAATATGTTTGATGCCAATGAAAATCCACAACATTTAAATGATAAAGTGCGCATTGAGACTTGAAAGATTCCCGTGTAATTTCACATATGCTCATTCTCTCATTGTTCTCATTCCCATTTCACAATTTCCAAGTATCACATGTAATCCCAAACTCTTTAAATCAGGCCCACAGCTGGCCTTAACCCAAGCCCAAAACAGTCTACTCATTTAGCCTAAAACAGCCTTTTAACATGGCCCAAATAGTCCTTGAAACAGCCCAATATCAGGTCTTGAAACAGGCCCAAAAATTGACCTTGAACAGGCCCAAAGAAGCCTTGAAAACAGGCCCAAAATCTGACTTTAAACGGACCCAAAAATCAATCTGAATCAGGCCCCCAGGCTGGGCTGGGCTCGCTCGAGCGACCCAAGGCCCGCTCGAGCGAAGCCCAGACAGAGCCTGGGTAGCTCGAGCGGCCCACTGGGTCGCTCGAGCGGACTGGGCTTTGTCCAGTCCGGCTCGTTGGGCATTTTTTTCTCATTTTTCCATCCTTTTATATTTTTTTTCATTCCTTTTCTTTCATACAATCTTCCAACATCAATTGGGCCCTTTCTTGACCTCTTCAACTCATCAAATCACCATTCATAATCCATCCAATTAATCTAACAAACACTTTTAAATCAAAGCTTTTTCCTCCATTCTTTGAGCACAAACACTTTGACAAGAAGAAAGCTATATTTTAAGATGACCAAGGTAGAAACAAACTTCCAACACATTGTAAAACAACATCATGAGTGAGATCACACACAACATTACTCCATTTGTCCCAAAGCAAAACTATGAAACATAAGAAGATTAGCACATAGCATGAAATACCATGAAATAAAACAAGAGAAAAGGAAGCCATCATATTAATTGAGAATTCCACTTGCCTCAAGTCTAAATGAGGGAAATAATACTCCTCAACCCAAGCTCTAGGGTCTCAAGCTCCCAATCTACAAAAACCCCAAAATTTTCCAAAGAGAACCCTAAAAATCAATATTTGCAAATCTCCAAGGAAAGCTCTTGTATATGGGATAAAAACACTCCCAATGAAGAGGAAAACAAGGATCTCAAGTTTGGAAAGCCATTGCTAACCTTGAGAAGCTCAAACGAAGAAGAGAAGCTTGGATGGGAGCCTTGCCCAAGCTCAAAACCTTTGAAAAGACATCTTTGAAAAGCTTGGAAGATGGGGAAGAACTTTAGGAGATCAATCCTCCAAGAAAACTCCAAGGGATTGGTGTTTCAGATGAGAGAGAAAGTGTTGGAAGAGAGGGAAAGAGAGCCCTAGCTCCAAACCGTGCAGGAGAAAAAAATGAAGGAGAAGAAGGGAGTTCCTCTTCTTATAAGATGGGTTTGTGGGCCCCGATCTTCACAAGGCTGAAAGTGGCATTTGCGGGCCCCGAATGAAAATGACGAAGAAGACAAAAACGATCAGCGAGATTTTTACTTTTCAAAAAGTATATTTTCCCCAAATTCTGAATTTTTCGAAATTTATGGACAGATTTAGTGAAAATGTCATTTTTGCCCATTTTTCTCGAAAAACACGATTTCAGAGCATCAAATCAAAATGGTCAAAACATGAAAGTTGTTCAACTCAATAAAATGAGTCAAAAGGAGTAAAATTTGTAATGTTTCCAAAATAAGAATAATTTCTCACAAAAATACATTTTACAAAGACCGGGTCAAACTAAAGTCAACGGTCTTTAAAATCTCCAAGGCTATGAAAAATCTAGTCAAACTCCAAAAACAAGGTCAAACCAACTCAAATCTCGCTTAACAAGTTAAACCATGATTAAAACAATACTAAACAGAGAGATTGGGGATCGGGGTCTTACGGTGGTTCTCGCCGCTGAGAGGCTTGGTTTTGCTGCTTGAGGGTTGATGTAGGGTTAAACGTTGTCGTTTTGACTCGGAACTTGACGTGGAGCCATTTGGAGGTATTTTCAGACCATCCATAGGCTCTGATCGAAGGTTTGATGTCTTCGATGCTGTCGCCACCGGACGCTCCTGTTCAACTACTGGAGGAGTGAAGGTGACCAAATAATTTTGAAATGGCCCGAAACTTCATGTGTACTGCTCTCTTGGCTGTCTTGAAGGATCTTGCAGTTTTTATTTGATTCTGACAAGATTTCATATTTCGAAAGTAGCATTGCCTGTTTGTGGTAGGCTGCGGCTTCACGTAGCTTTCTTGAGATTAAAGAGGCAAAGTGACATTTTTGGTGTCAACATGTGTCATCCGAAAGCAAGACGGACGAGGAAATTTTCGGCACTTGGAGAGAGCTCCATTTACCAAAAGAAGTGGATAATACAGACCACACCATTGATCCAGGGTTCCAAATCCTATCGTGTAACATGCTGACTGTGAATAAGACGACTCATTTACCCAAAGAAAATGGCGATTGCCGAACTCCGAGAAAGTCGCGAAACTTGTAAAGTTGAGGACCCTGCACTCGAAGAAGTGGTATATTGGCCCATTGCCTGGCGCCATTGGCGAGGAGACCCCTCTCAAGAAGACAGTGAAATATGGGAAGCAAATGACCTCAATGATCACGAAGTGGTATACTGCCCCACTGCCTAGCCATGCCAGTGGGGAGGATCCTCCTCGGTAGATAGCCCATATTCAACCCCACCTGTACCATATCATTCCAAAAAATCAAAAAACCTAAAAACCCAAAAAAATAGAAAATGGAAAACCCAAAAACATAGGAACTGAAGGAGTAGAAGATTCTAGACATCATCAAAATATGGGCAATCTAAGGCGATGGAAATTACCCCCAGTAGAGCAGTCCCGACTAAAGGAAATTATAGCCAACATTGATAAGTTAGGCTGCAAATCTCTGCTTGTCATTTCAGAACCCGAACCCTCTGCACGACATGCAAACATCAACGATGGAATTGGTGTTTACGAGTTAGTGGATGCTGAAGAAGGGGATGACGAAGTTTCTGAGGAATTTAGGAGAGTAATCAAGAAGTTTGACGAAGAGACATAAGTAGCTGCTAAAAAGACGAAATAGATAAGCCTGGGAACAGAGGAGAGGCCCAAGCAGGTCCAAATCAGTGCATGCCTAGAACCTAATGAAGAAGGTAAGATCCTTGAGGCCTTAAGGGAATATCAGGACGTACTTGCATCGGATTATAACGACATGCCCGGACTTGCACCCGACCTAGTAGAGGATCGGATCCCACTAGAAGAAGAGGCCATACCTGTCAAGCAAAAGCTGAGAAGGATGCTCCCTAACGTTGCCTTGAAAGTAAAGGAGGAGGTTGATAAACTCCACCAAGCTCAATTCATCAGGGTCATATTGATTCCTCAATGGGTCATCAATATAGTCCCGGTAAAGAAGAAAGATGGACGCGTCCGAGTCTGTATCGATTTCAGAAACTTGAACAAGGCATCTCCCAAAGACAATTTCCCCTTACCTCACATTGACGTGCTTATTGATAATACTGCAAGGCACGCCATGCTATCATTCATGGATGGCTACTCAGGGTACAACCAAATCAGGCTGTCACCAGAAGATCAGGAGAAAACCTCACTCACTACACCTTGGGGGACTTACTATTACGTTGTTATGCCCTTTGGCCTAAAGAATGCCGATGCCACTTATTAGAGAGCCATGATGGCGATATTCCACGATATGATACACGATTGTGTGGAGGTCTATGTAGATGACATTCTAATCAAATCCAAAACCCGTGAAGGCCGTGCCGTAGCTCTCAGGAGAGTCCTTCAATGATCTAGGGACACCCAACTGAAGATGAATCCGAAGAAATGTGTTTTTGGAGTATCCTCCGGCAAACTCCTGGGCTTTATGGTAACCAATTGGGGAATTGAAGTTGATTCTTCTAAGGTGAAGGCCATCCTTGAAATGCCACCCTCGAAGTACCTCAAAGAATTGAGAGGCCTCATAGGACGGTTACAATTCATCAGAAGATTCATTTCACAGCATTCGCAAAGGTGTGAGCCGTTCTACAAACTGCTAAAAGGAGGCATGGAATACCACTGGGACGACAACTGCCAAAAGGCCCCTACCAGAGACAGGCCCCTCGTTTTATGTGTCAGCGACATAATCTGCGGTGGGCATGGTCCTAGGTCAACATGATGAGACCGGCTGAAAGGAGAACATAGTCTATTACTTGAGCAAATCTCTCTTTCCATATGAAAGGAAATGCTCCCCAATGGAAAGAACCTGCTTAGCCATAGTTTGGGCAGCTCAGAAATCGAGACACTACTTCCTAGCCCATCAGGTCAAACTTTTAGCCATGATGGACCTTTTGAAGTACATTTTTGAGAAACCCGTCACTTCGGGAAGAATCGCACGATGGCAATGATGGAACGCGCGTTCATTCTCGGTGCTACCGAGGTCGGTGGACGTGGGAGTCTGTTGGGTATGACCCTTTCGCGCCTGGGGGGTAGAAGCGGGTATCAACATTTTTTTGTGTGGGTGTGCCAGATTTTCTATTTTACTTGGAATTGTAAATGGTGATCCGGAGATCGACCTTCGCAAGTAAAAAGAAAATCGACTTCTTTCAAGTTTTCCATTGCACATATATTTAAGAAAAGAAACATTTTCTTGATTTGCCATGAAAGGGGGTTTTTTTTGGCATTTATAGCTGAGTTTTGGCGTTTATAGCCGATTTTGGCATTTATAGTCGATTTTTGGCGTTTATAGCCGATTTTGGCGTTTATAGCTGATTTACAATTCTTATCAATAATGAAAGACAGGAGTTGTGATTTTTGTCTCTTTTAGAAAAATACAAACTACAATGAAAAGCAAGAAAAAAAGGATCTAACTTCTCAGGAGGTGGGGGACTCGTTCAGATTGACGGTCGCAAGCCATGTGTGGACTTCGCCATCATCCATGCAGATGAGAACAAAGGATTTTCTTGATTCACTTGGCTTGGCTATAACCTCAGGTTTTTAGAGGACAAAGACCAAAATGAGGTCGTATGTCCAATAAAAAACTAAGTAGACGGGCTGAAAAGCCACATCTAAGCCATTGGAGGCAGAAGGAGAAGGCAAGGACCTTGGGGGGGGGGGGTACCCCCCAAGGGACTTTTGTCACCTTGTAGTGGTGGCCGGTGCAGAACTTCAGCAAAGTTTTTTCTCTTTCTTTCTCTGGATTTTCTGTGCTTTTTTTCTGATCTTTGAAAGTGATGTCTGTGCCTGATCTCTATGTCCAATATGGATTTCTTTGGAGTGCTCTCCTATTTATAGTCTCTTGGTAGCCATTTAGGAGGGTTTATGGGCTTTTATTGTCATTAAGCCGCATAATGGGAGGAGTTACATGGTTTAATTCCTTTATTTTGTAACTCCTTTTTCTTGGCTTCTGATTGGCCGGTGGAGATTGAGGGCATTTAATCGCCTTTAATCGCCATGATGGGAGGAGTTTCATGGGTTAAATGCGATGAATCAATTGACTTGTAACTCCCATTTGCTTGCTTCTGATCGAGCCGTCCAAAGAAATGAATTAATGACTGCAATAAAGCTAGTCAATTAATCGCATTAAGTGGTCGCCGAGTAGTTGAAGAGTCGCGGGCTGTGCCGCGTCTTTTGAGGTTCTTCTGGCGATGATCATCGATGGATCTTCATGTAGATCGACATCGAATGACCATGTAACTTCAGGTATTGGTTGCCAACAGCGGGTTAGTGTCATCTATCCTATCGATTTCTCGATCGGTCGGGTAGAAAGCACACTCTTTTGGTTGACCGGTGATGGACCGCGCTCCTGCCTGGTCCTACCGAAGTCGGCGGACGTGGGAGTCCGTTGGGTCCGACCCTTCCGTAACCGGGGGGCAAGGGCGTGCATCAACATTTCTTTTGTGTGGGTGTGCCAGATTTTCTATTTTACTTGGAATTGCAAGTGGTTATCCGGAGATCAACCTTCGCAAGTAAAAAGGAAATCAACTTCTTTCAAGTTTTCCATTGCACATATATTTAAGAAAAGAGACATTTTCTTGATTTGCCGTGAAAGGCGATTTTTTTGGCATTTATAACCGATTTGACGTTTATAGCTGATTTTTGGCGTTTATAGCCGATTTACAATCCTTATCAATAATGAAAGACAAGAGTTGTGATTTTTGTCTCTTTAAAAAAAATACAAACTACAATAAAATGCAAGAAAAAGAGGATCTAACTTCTCAGGAGATTGTGGGGGACCCGTTCAGATTGACGGTCGCAAGCCATATGTGGACTTCGCCATCATCCATGCAGATGAGAACAGAGGATGCTATTGATTCACTTGGCTTGGCTATAACCTTAGGTTTTTAGAGAACAAAGACCAATAGGAGGTCCTATGTTCAATAAAAAGCCGAGTAGACGGGCTGAAAAGCCATGTCTAAGCCATTGGAGGCAGAAGGAGAAGGCAAGGACCTTGGGGGGGAAACCCCCAAGGGACTTTTGTCACCTTGTAGTGGTGGTCGATGTAGAACTTCCGCAGAGTTTTCTCTCTTTTCCTTCTCTGAATTTCTGTGCTTTGTCCGTGTCTCTCTTTTTCTGTCTGTCTCCCTTTCTTCTTGGAGAGCTCTCCTATTTATAGGCTTTTAGGTAGCCATTTAGGAGGGTTTATGAGCCTTAATTGTCATAAAGCTACATAAAGGGAGGAGTTACAAGATTGAATTCTTTATTTTGTAACCCCGTTTTCTTAGCTTCTGATTGGCCGGAGGAGATTGAGGGCATTTAATCGCCTTTAATCGCCATGATGGGAGGAGTTTCATGGGTTAAATGCCATGAATCTCTTGACTTGTAACTCCTGGATACTTGCTTCTGATTGGTCCGTCCAAAGAAATAGATTAATGACTGTAATAGAGCTAGTCAATTAATCGCATTAGGTGGTCGCCGAGCAGTTGAAGAGTTGCGGGCCGTGCCGCGTCTTTCGGGATTCTTCTGGCAATGATCATCGATGGATCTTCATGTAGATCGACATTGGATGACCATGTAACTTCAGGTGTTGGTTGCCAACAGCGGGTCGGTGCCATCTGTCCTGTCGATTTCTCGATCGGTCGGGTAGAATGCACACTTTTTTTGGTTGACCGGGTGGCGATCAATGTTGTTTTCGATACTCTTGATGATTAACCCATGTTTTTGACGGATGTCAGAGGATTTGGTGTCTCAAAAGTATGAATTTTGGAAAATACCAGAGGCCGGACGCTTCGAATCGTGAAAAAACAGAGAAAAACGGGGTTTTCGGGGCCCACCAGGCGATCCCGGGCCCCAGGGTCGCAGGCCCCTTTGTCCCGTTTTGTGTCCGTTTTTGCTGTTTTTTTATTCTTTTTTTCTTCTGTATTTTTCCTTGACATTTTTGATCATTTATTGGCCTGATTTCCCTGTAGAAAACCTGATGAGAATCCTTGCATTTTTTTTTTTGCAAAGTTTCTAATTTTCTGAGAAAGCCGAAGACTTTGTCGCGTAGAGCTGCCGATTTTCTGTCAGAAGCTGAAACTGGGTCAAACGATGTCGGAATGACCTGAAATTTGGGGTGAAGCCTGCTGAGCAATAAATAAGACCAACCATAGGCTTTTGTTTGAGTTTTGAATCCGTTTGGGGTCCTATCACCCGTAGACCTGCTTTTGTCGCTATGAAGATGTCGCGGTTTGATGTGTGGTCAACCGATGTCTGATTGACTTGAAATTTGACAGGGAACCTGTTGGAATCATTTTAAGATGATCCATAGGCTCTGTCTTGGAAACCATGGTCCTGGGGAGCTTTGCCGCCAAGAGGCCTGATTTGGCTTTCGAGCGTCAAAGTATGGTCAAATGTTATCGAAATGACCTAAAATTTGACGTGTAGCCCTTTGTAAACATTTTGAAGCCGTCCATGTGCTCTATCTGATGAGTGATGGCCTCAGTGGTTCTCGCCGCTGAGAGGCTTGATTTAGCTGTTTGAGGGTTGATGTAGGGTGAAACGTTGTCGGTTTGACTTGGAACTTGACGTGGAGCCTTTTGGATGTATTTGGAGACCATCCATCGGCTCTGGTCGAAGATTTGGTGTCTCCGATGCTTTCGCCGTCGGGAGCTCCTTTTCAACTGCCGAAGAAGCGAAGTTATGCCAAATGATTTTGAAATGGCCCGAAACTTCTTATGTACTCCTCTTTGGCTGTCTTGAAGGATCTTGCAGGTTTTGTTTGATTCTGACAAGATTTGATTTTTTGGAAGTAGCATTGCCTATTTATGGCAGGTTGCGACTTCATGTAGCATTTTGGATCTTGAAGAGGCAAAGTGACATTTTTGGTGTTAACAAATGCCCCCTCGAGGTACAGCGACGAGTTGCTTAACTTTTGTAGTCGATGTGCCTCGAAGAGAATTGTGAAGGAGAGCTTGTGACTTGACCAAGAGTCTTTGAGCAGTCTTTCTTTTTGGTATTTGTAGATTTTTTAGCTTCCAGGGAATTTTATTGTAGTGAAAGGGATCACGTACCATCTCGAGGCAAAGTTTTGAAGATGACATCTGGGATGTGGATTCGGGTTTGGGGGGTTCTATTGGCACCACAGTTTCATCTCTACACACCGCAGGAAATTTTATTTATTTTTCCTTCCTAAATTACCCCCCTCCTCCCTCTCTTTCTCCCTCCACAATCCACCCACCCTCTTTCCTCATCCCATCCCTCCACCCCACCCCACCCTCCAGGTCTCCGGCGGGGAGGGATCCTCGGCCGGCTTCCTGCGGCGGCAGCCTCGGCTGGCCCCCTCCCCCCTCTCTCCCTCTTTCTTCCTCCCTCCCCCTCTTCTATTTTCTCTCCCTTCCTCTCCCTCTCTCCCTTCCTTTTCTTCTCTCTACTCCCCTCCCCTCCCAGCCGCCGGTGGGGAGGGAGATCGGGCAGCAAGGCTGGAACTGCAGGAACATCTCTGAGAAAATTTATTAAACCTCAAACATTTAACAGGCAATGTCATGTCGCTCCACTTAATAAAACCGCCTTCATCTTCCAAAACCGCTCACAAGAAAAGGCGGTTTACTGGTTTCATTGGCAAACCACCTTCTCAAAGCCGATTTTGGAAAAACGAAAGACCCCATTTTGATTGCATGAAACAGAAAGCACACATATATATAGAGACCATTTGTAGGAGAATAGCAAAGACCCACGAATGGGATTCTTCAGAGAGAGAAGAGAGACACTTGACAGAGGGTTAATTTGGGTGGTTACTTATTTTTCTGATTGCAAGCTGAGATTTTAAATGACAGAAATAGATACTCATATACAAGTCGAAAATGTTAGGGAGATGACTGCTCCCGTGAGACAAAGAGACCAAGCAAGAGAGAATAAGAGGAAGGGAGAGAGGGGGAGGGGGGCCGGCACGGCAGCAGCCGGCCGGGGATCCCTGCCCGCAGAGACCTGGAGGGTGGGGTGGAGGGAGGGGATGAGGGAAGAGAGTGGACTGTAGAGGGAGGGAGAGAGAGGGGGTAGTTTGGGAAGAATTTTTTTCTTGCGGTGTGGAGAGATGAAATTGTGGTGCCAATAGAACCCCCCTTCGGGTTTTGACCTTGTGACCTAACAGGCTGTATGTGGCAGGTTAGGGGGTCGGGTATGGTTTTGACCGTGTGACGTAACAAGCTGTATGTGGCAGGTTAGGGGGTCGGGTATGGTTTTGACCGTGTGACGCAACAAGCTGTATGTGGAATGTTGGGGGATCAATTTTGGTTTTGATCTTGTGACCTAAGAGGCTGTAGTGGCAAGTTAGGGGATTAGGTTTTCGTTTTTGGTTTTGGTCTTGTGACCTAACAAGCTGTATGTGGCAAAGTTAGGGGACCAGGATTTGGTTTGGATTTTTGCGGAATGTCAATTTCAAGATTTTGACTCAATTTGGCATATGAGGCTGGATGGTTTGATTTTTGGAAGCTCATGGGGCTTGGAATTCTCTTTTGTATGGTCGAATCAACTCAAAAGAGGCATGGAACCATTTTTGTATGCTCTTGGTAAGAGGGATTTCTCTTTGACTAAAAGGCCAATTTTTTTTTGAGTGCCTAGGTGGTCAAACCTGGCTCATATGGGCTAACCCATGGGACCTTAAGCTTTTGAAATGGCTTAGATCTCATATGGTGTCATTTTTGTAAAAAATATCCAAAAATATCTCATTTGGATAGAGAATATCTAAGAATATCTTTACTTGGAGAGAATCTCTCATGTTCCCTTTATTTTGGGAGAGAATATCTCAAGATATCCTCCTTTGGAAAAGAATCTTTCTAATCTCTTTCTTTTGGTAAGGTTACTAATTAGTAACACTTACCTCTTTCTTCTTTCCTTATTTGGTTTGCTTTCTTCTATAAACGCAAGGAGGAGGTTGGATCTCTTGCTCTTATTACTTTTTTTTGCAACAATCCCAAGAGGGCTTCAAGACCAAGAGTTCTTCTTCTTCAAGATCTTCAAGACTTTTCTTCTTCTGAAAGTTTTCACAAATTTGGGAATTTGGAGCTCGCAGCGATGTTGAGCCCTTCCTGATTTTGCGGAGACTTTGAGGTTTCGAAAGTTTGGAGTTTCGGAGCTCGCAGCAATGTTGAGCCCATCTTCAAGCTTTTTATATCTTTCGGGATAATTCCTTTTCTTCGGAATTGCCCCGTCATCATGTTAAAATTTCGTCAGATTTTTTTTAGCGAGATTCTATCATTTTGATGTTTGATCTTTTTCTTTTCCATCCTTTGCAGGTGGTTCCTCCAGAACGAACAAGGGTAAAGAGCCTGCTACAAGCGTACCTCGTCGATCTGCTAGATCTTCTAATCCAGCCGTTCAGCAGGCCTTTGAGAAGGTCCAGTATGTTGAGAGAAATCTTGAACAATGCGAGTCCCTCAACAGAGATGAGATGAGGCAGCGACTGATCGCTCTCAAGGGAGAGGAATTCTATAAGATCATGGTAAGCAGTCGTCCATGGGTGATGGAAGATCAGAGTGTTTTACCCAAGCCTACCTTCTTCTTTGGTGATGCAGTCCCTGATGACATGACATACCAAAGGAGATGCTTTCAGTTTTCTTTCGCAGCAGATGGTGAGAAGAAGACTGTTGTTACCCGGTCGACGTTTGATCGCACCGTCTCGATCATGAGCCTTGCCCCCACGTGCTCTAAGAGGGAAGATCCTCCAAGTTGGGTGAGAAGGACAAATGTAATCAAGACCGAGGTTTTTGTTGGCGGTTCTCCTGGATATACGGAGAGGTCGCCTGTTGACATGGACCTGTTGATGCCATCCAGCGGCTACCAGGGCTCTGATTATCCGTCGGTCGATTTGAGACCGGTGGGCCTTGGTATTTTCAGCGGTGACGGTAGCAATTGGATAAAGCCTTTTCGACTTCGTGGCCATTTCAATGCTGACTCTGAGTGGAAGTCATGGACCGATCGCGTCCTGCTGATTGCTGGCGCCGTTTTGAAGGATGCCGGGATTTTTGATGCGGTCCGCGCCTTTAGGGAGACCGTGATCATTTCCGACGAGGCCTTCATGGCTATGCTGGAGTCATTCCTCCCACAAACCAATACTTTCATTGTGACGAATGGTGAGATTGGTTTCTTTTTGAAGGAGCTGGGCGCCATTACTGGATTGCCCATCCTTGGCAAACTCTATGAGGAGTTTATGCCGATTGACAGCGTTCTTGAGGGGTAGTCTGAGGAGTTCAGGCTTCTGTACTTTCAGCATGTCGCCTTCTATGAATTTTTGAAGGAGAAGGAGGGTTTGAAAGTTAGATCCAGCAGTTGGAAGAGTTCTAGCTCTTCGTTTCCCAACTTTTTTGATAGCAGGGAGTCTTCTGATAGAGTGACCCAGGAAGCCAGGGCCCAGGATCTAAGTTCGAAGAAGATCTTGGCCATGCAAGAAGAGTTGAGAGATTTCTGTGCGAGTACAAATGCCATATGTCCTGATATTGCACTGCGGAGAGATCTCGCTGTTTACCTCACTTATTGGCTTGGTGAGGCTATTTTTGCTAGAGGAGATGGAACGCACATCAGGCCGCATTGTATTTTTCCGGCTTGTCAGATGGCGTTTGGAGAGCAGCTTGCTTTGGTGCCAGCTCTTTACTCCTACCTGTGTACCGAACTGCAGGTTGCTGCTTTTTTGGTTCGGCTTGGGCTCCCTATGAATAGGGTATTTTCAGCCCACATCTTTTATTCGTGGTATGTGTACCACTGTCCTGGCTTCCACCGGCTGGGTGCTGCACAGGATGATGATCCTCTGATGATTCGGCTGGCTAAGGGCAAAGCCGTGTCCGAATCACTTTTGTTTGCCCGCATGAGGATCCGACGGTTCAGGGACGTCGAGATGGGGCAGTCTTCAGTGAAGCTTTCTCTAGAGTTGCGGAAGAATGCTTTTGATTTTAGTGCCTCTCGAGACTATACCAGGGCGGGGTCGGGAAGGCATTACTCCTTGACGAATACACAGAGAGAGTGGCTTTTCAGCATACGTGTCGGCACGATGGTGTACCATAGACATCTTTTCGTCGACATCCAGCCGTATATACCCTCTCGCTTTGCTTTGCAGCTGGGCTTTTCTCAAGGCATTGTTGGAGTGCCTTCAAGCATGGTGAAGCGCTTTGGAGGTTTACAGGACGGGAGAAATGCATGGGCTTTCTATAGTGCTGAAGACACTACAGCCATGATCTCTTATCCTGTGTTGTTGACTTCCCGGACTGCCGGCTTTGCGAAGTGGTTCGCAGAGAGCTTTTCGGCATATCAGGGGCTTTCCAAGAAGGAGCTTGATGTGAAGCTGGCATCTGGAAAGGGCCTTGGAAAGTCAGATGGCGTCCGGCAAGAGGAAGTTTGGGCCTTCCTTTCTGGAGAGAAGCACAAGATAGGCTTTCTCGGTGACCAGGGCGTCATTGGTTCTGAAGCTGTTCGAGAAATACCTGATGAGGCTTTAGAGTAGCCAGAATAGGAGGAAGCCGAACGTGGTGCTTGGATGCAAGCGGCACAGAGGCAAGCTTCCGTGGAGTCTACTGGCAAGAGTAGACCATCCAGTGAGGAGTCAAGTGGGAAACCTGACTCTGACAGCGGGGCAGGTTCCTCTAAGAAGCGAGCCCGTAGGAGTAAGAGGAAGAGGAGTCATCATCACAGCAAGGGACAGCATGAGGACTCTCCTGACTTGGAAGTTCCTCTTACTATCAATGAAGATGTGCCAGTGGATGCTGACGAGCCTCCAGAGAAGAGAAGCCGAGAAGAAGAGACCGTCGGTGAAGGTATGATTCTTCCTTTTTCTCTTTCCATTTCTTTTCATGGATTTTTCCATGTTTTGATTTGCTTCTTGTTTCTGCTTTTTTTTTTTGCAGAGGAAGACTTGGTGATGCCTGAGGTTCTAACCGATGAGGTGGTGACGGATCCTGTCGGGGCACCTGAAAAAGAACCGAGGGATTCTGGAGTGAATCCAGAATCTCCAATTGGTATGACTTCTTTTGCTTTTTTTTGTGTCTGTGACTTGGTTTGCTAACATTTTTCTTGCCAGCTGACTTGCCACAGGATTCCGATGACTTTGAACCATCGATGGACGCAAATGTTGATGATGCTTCCGATGAGTTCATGGAGGAAGAGAGTCTTCCACCTGTCGTCGAAGAAGGTATTTTGTAGTAATAACCCTGATAATGATTTTCAAATAGGATTATATTCATACCTTTTTGTGTTTCTTTGGCAGGTTTTGAAGTGACAGAGGAGAGTCCGTCGCTTCCTTCTGAACCAGAGCAAGGGATGCCAGAGGTTGATCCAGAGGTAGAGACTCCTGGGACCAGTTCTGACACTATTGAGGAGATACCTTGTGCTGATATTCCTTCTCGAGCAGGAGCAGCTTCAACTGGAAAGAGTTCTTTTGTTACTCTTCCAATGAGTGATGACATGAGCAGTCGACCAACGGAGTTGGGCGAATCTTCAGCTGGGCCATCTCTTCTTTTTGCGAAGAAGGTTGTGGTGCGGGTTCTGAGCTCTTGGATTGAGACTCTGCTTTCTGGGCACTTAGATGCCGGATTTGGGATGATCCAGCATGTGCGTGAGATTCTCGGTGATGCCGAAGAGGCTGGTCTGGATGTCACAAGTGCCAGGGCGATCGTTGATAGGATCATTGAGCTGGGTGACAGGTGGTTTGAGACCATGGGTTTTCCTGACGACCAGTTCTTCAAGGAGATGTTCCTGGACCCTGCGGATAAGGCTCAGTCTAACCTGGATGAGGCTACACAAAGCAGGAAGCAGATAGTCCGAGAGAAGAACTTAGAAGAGCTAAACATCATTGGGCTGACACATGACCTTAACATCCTTGATAGGGAGGTCGATGAGGCCAGGAAGCGTCTTAAGCATCTGCAGGCACAAGTCGCTGCCAAGTGGACTGCAATAATAGAGGCTCGTGACAGGGAGAGTGCTCTGATTTGCCGAGTTGCAGATGCCAATCGAGTTCTTGAAAGGAAATCTCAAGAAATCGAACGATGGCAAACTGCTCGGGATAAGCTTCCCGATGCGAAAGAAGGGTTATAGCCCACCCCAGCATCTCATGGCAAGTTCTTGAAGAAGCGTGCCCTGGAATCCCTGACGGCTGAGGCCAAAAGTTTGCTTGAGGAGCTGAACTCTTGGCTAGAGACCATTTTTGATTGAGCTCTTTTTTTTTTTTTTTTAACATAAACCATCCTTCTCTTTTTTTAGTACCACTTGTATTTTTGGTACTTTTTTTTTAGTGCTTATGAACACTTTCTTTTTTTTTTTGGTACCACATGTATTTTTTTGGTACACTTTTTTTGTAGTGCTTATGAACACTTTCTTCTCTTTTTTTTTGTACCACATGTATATTTTTTTTTGTACTCTTTTTTTGTAGTGCTTGTGAACACTTTCTTCTTTTTTTTTGGTACCACATGTATTTTTTTTGTACTCTTTTTTTTGTTTTCCCTACGTTAACTTAAACCTTTTTGTGATGAAAGTAATTGCTAAATGGGATGCCCTTTTTTTTGTTTTGTTTTCCCTACGCTCACTTAAATCTTTTTCTGATAAAAGTAATTGCTAAATGGGATTTGATCAAAAGCTTGTCGTTTTGTGAAAATCTTTTGTCAAATGATTGTTTTGGCATGGAAGGCAGATTTTTGTTTGTGGCATGGAAGCCGAGTTTTGGCATGACAGCCAGCTTTTTTGTGGCATTGATAGCCGGTTTTGGTGGCATTGATAGCCGAGTTTGTGGCATTGATAGCCGGGTTTTTTGAAAGCCAATTTTTTTTGTTTGTGGCATTGATAGCCGGTTTTATTTTGTGGCATTGATAGCCGGTTTGTGGCATTTATAGCCTGTTTTGGTGGCATTTATAGCCAGTTTGTGGCATTTATAGCTGGTTTGGTTTTCAAAAATGCAAGTATCGACTAAAAGTCGCCTCCCTGCTGAATGTTCTTGCAAGTATCGATGGAATGTCGCATCCTTGCTCATTCGGTTGCGAGTATCGATGGAATGTTGCATTCTTGCGGATTTGGGTGCAAGTATCGATGGAATGTCGCATCCTTGCTTTTCAAAAATTTTGGTTTTGCGGGTACTGACTTGATGTCGTTTCCCCACAATTTTTGAAATTTGTGGTTTTCTCGAACCTTTGGGTTATTGATATCAACTGAAATGTTGCGTCTCCATGGTTTTTTAGGTTTTTTCGAACCTTTGAAATTTAGGTTGTGGATATCAACTGAAATGTTGCGTCTCCACGGTTTTTAGGTTTTTTTGAACCTTTGAAATTTGGGTTGTGAATATCAACTGAAATGTTGCGTCTCCACGGTTTTGGATTTTGCAAGTATCGACGAAATGTCGCTTCCCTGCAATTTTGGGAGTGTCGAACGTGGTTCGTATGCTTCCGATTTGTGCGAGTATCGACTAAGCGTCGCTTCCTCGCGGTTTTTAGAAAAACCATTTTTTTTTGTTTAAAGACACGAGGGTCATAAGTTTTGACCTAAAACCATTTTGGCGATAAAAGGCAGGGTGGACTAGAGTGGAAATCCCTGAATCCGGATTTTGTTTCAAACCATGAATTTTGGGTTCAAGGGTTGAAAATTTTGGTCAAGTTAGGGAAAGGTTCCTAAACTTGGATTTTTGAATAGTGAAACGATGGAAGTAAGCATTGTTTAAATTTCTAGAAATTTCAACATTTGATATGAAAATTCTAAAAAAAGGTGGGTTTAGCGAGCGTGTACCTGGAAACCGGTTTTGGCCATACAAGCATTGCTCTTACCCAGTTGAGTAAGTCTTCAAGGGTAGTACCGCTTTAAGAACTTGACGTTGATGGGCAGCATACTTCTGTCACCTTCCATGTTTAGGAGTGCGTATGCGCCGTTGGAGAAAACCTTGTCGATGACTTAGGGTCCCTCCCATTTTGGCTCAAATTTGCCTTTGGACTTGTGAGCGAAGACCATTGGTCTTTTTACCGCAAGAACCAAGTCACCCTTTTTATAGGCGCGTTGCCTGACCTTTTTGTCGAAAGATCCTGCCATGCGTACTTGGTAAAGTTTAATGCTTTGTTGAGCTTCGAGCCGTCACTCATCGAGATTGTCCATCTCATGGAGTCGCAATTTGACATTGCTTTCTTGAGTCATGTCATTTTGCAAAGATACCCTCAAGGAAGGAATTTGTACTTCCAAGGGCACGACAGCTTCGCATCCATAGACCAAGGAGAATGGTGTGCTATGGGTTTGTCCTCGAACGGTGGTTCGATAGGCCCACAAAGCTTCAGACATTTTGTCGCTCCAGTCTCTTTTGTGACTAGAGACCATTTTTTTTAGAATTTTGCAGAGTGTCTTGTTGAAAGCTTCTGCTAATCCGTTTGCTGCCGGATTGAATGGAGTTGAAGGACAGCTTTGGATTTTGTATTTGTCGCAGAACCTGTAGAATCGATGATCCCGGAATTGTGGTCCGTTATCATGGACGAATCTTTTAGGTATGCCGAAACGACAAATGATGTTGGTGCGCAGGAACAGAAGGACTGATGAGGTCTTCATTTCGTTGAGCGCAAATGCTTCTGACCACTTGGAGAAATAATCCGTAGCGGCGAAGATGAAGCGATGACCTTTGCTCGAAGGGGGAGAAATAGGACCTATGATGTCCATACCCCAGGCTTCGAAAGGCCATGAAATCGCTGTAGGATGCAGCCATTCTGGAGGCATGTGAATGTAATCTCCATGAATTTGGCATTGTTGGCAGCGCTTAGCATTTGCATTGCGTCAGCTACCATGGTAGGCCAGTAATAACCTAACCTTTTTATCTGATCATAGAGCTTGGGACCAGCCTGATGAGCTCCGCAAAGACCAGCATGAACTTCTTTGAGTGTTTCTTCAGCCTCTTATTGTGACAAGCAGCGTAGAAGTACTCCGTTGAAGGATTTTCTGTAAAGGAATTTTGAAGGAATATCCAAATGAAAGCTTGGCGTTCGCCTTTGGATGCTTACCGGTTCTTTTGGATCTTCAGGTAGGATTCCGAACATAATGTAATCAATGAACGGATCCCTCCAGTCGCCGATTGAAGTTTGAAGGATTGAAATCCGACTTCCAACCACTTGGTGGCATTCAGCAACTGCTTGGTGTGTGTTAAGAGGAGGAAGGATTCTTCTTTCTCACACTGTGATTTGCATGTTTTCCCCTTCTTGGATTGCCATAGATGCGGCAAGTCCTGCCAGGGCATCTACACGTATGCTTTCACCTCTACGAATGTGGGTGATGTGACAGATGTCAAACTTTTGCAGAAGCGATTGTGCTTTGTTGTAGTAAGGCAGCAAATCTGGCTTCCTGACCTCAAATTTTTGATTCATCTGGTTGACGATCAGTTGAGAGTCTCCAAAAACTTCCAGCATGGTGATACCGAATTCGATGGCGAGTTCCAATCCTAGGATCAGAGCTTGATATTCAGCTGCATTGTTTGTGCATGGTTCCAGTAGCGAGAAAGCGTCTGGAATCATGTATTTGTCGGGGCTAACAAAGAGGATGCCAACTCCCGAGATCAGCTGTCTTTTTTCATTTGTCCTGGTTGCACCGTCAAAGTACATGTCCCAGGAGGCACTTTGTGAGAAAGTCTCCACATTGTAGACTGGTTTGTCTGGGAGATCATCTCTGAGCGGAGAATCTTTGGGCAATGGATGCTCTGCGAGGAAGTCCGCTAGAGCTTGCCCTTTGATTACCTTTTGTGGTACATACCTAATATCAAATTGTGACAGAAGGATGGACCATTTTGCCAGTCGAGCATTGAGAGAACCTGCCTTTGTGACAAAGACCTTCAAGAGGTTGACCCTCGAGACCAGGTATATTGTGTTGGAAAGCAAGTAGTGATGCAGCTTTTGTACGGCGAACATCACTGCAAGACATTCTTTTTCGACTGGAGAGTAGCGATGCTCTGCACCTACTAGCATACGGCTGAGGTAATATGGAGCAGCTTCTTTTCTTTGATCATTTTCTTGCGCAAGCAGAGCTCCCAAAGAGTGATCAAGGGCTCTTGTGTACAAGATGAACGGTTTTCCAGTGGTAGGAGCAGCTAACACTGGAGGTTTTGTCAGGTATGACTTGATGTCTTGGAAAGCAACTTCACAGTCAGCATCCCAGACAAAGTTTACACCTTTTTTCATCAACCGGGAGAATGGACAGCATTTCCCCGAAAGATTGGAGATGAACCGTCTGATGTAGGCCAATCTCCCTTGAAGCCCTTTGAGTTCTCTCAAGGTTCTTGGAGAGGGCATTTCTAGAATGGCTTTGACTTTTATGGGGTCAAGCTCTATTCAAGCTTTCCGAACTAAGGATCCGAGGAACTTACCCGATGAGACGCCGAAGAAGCATTTCAAAGGATTCATTCGCAGTTTGTGTTTGCGAAGCCGGAGGAAGACTTCTCGAAGGTCTTCGAGATGATCTTCTTTTCTTTTGCTTTTGACGGCGAGGTCATCAACGTAACATTCAACCGTCTTGTGCTGCATATCTTGGAATATCTTCATCATAGCCCTCTGATATGTGGCACCAGCATTTTTCAGACCAAATGGGATGACAGTGTAGCAATACACGCCAAATGGGGTCCGAAAAGATGTATGTTTTTCATCTTCAGGATGCATCTTTATCTGATTTTAGCCAGAGAAACCATCCATGAATGTCATTCGCTCGAATCCACAGGTATTATCAATCATTACCTCTGGTATGGGGAGCGGAAATTCATCTTTTGGGCATGCGCCATTCAGGTCTCTATAGTCAATATAGACCCTGATCTGCCCGTTTTTCTTTATCACGGGGACAATGTTGGCCAACCATTCAGGATGTTGTTCCTCACGGATGAAGCCGACGCTTTTGAGTTTTTGAACTTCTTGTTCAATTTTATCCATCACATCTGGACGGAATCTTCTTTGGCCCTACTTGACAGGATTGATGTCTTCTTGAAGATTGAGTTTGTGAACCACTATTTTGGGATCTAAGCCAGGCATTTCAGCGTAAGACCATGCAAAGCAATCAACGAACTCACGAAGAAAGGCGATATACTCAGGTAACTCATCATCCTTTATATTCTTGCTTATGAATACAGGACGTGGGTTATCTGGTGTTCCCAAGTCTATCTTTTGAACAGGATCTTCTGTTGGAAGGTTCGAAGGTGGTTCCTCCATAATATTTTCGGAGGCTTCCAGCTCAACGAAACCTTCTGGGGTTTCAAGGGCATTTCCAGACCAAGGTTTTGTTCCTTTCCACGGGTCTTCTTGATCGGTAATTTTCCCAAGGCGTGCTATGAGATGATCCCAATCGCCTCTTGAAACCGGGTCGAAGTAGGCTACTTCTTTTGGAGATGAGGGTTCTTCTGGGTCAGAAGACCACACGTCTGTGCCATCGGACAACTCCTCTTCATTTTCGGAGAAATCGTGCCAATTGGATGAGCTTCCTGGATCTTTGTCAGGTGACTCATCAAAGAGATATCCAGGGAGATCGATGTCTTCATGGACTTTAGATGTTGAGGCTTGGTCAGTATATTGACTTTTAAGCCTTTGTGTCAACTGTCTCAGGGGAGTGTCGGGATCATACCCTAACCCGTGTGAAGACTTTTCTACATAGCCGTAGAGTCTCCAATCTTTCAGCTGGCTTTTGGTCAAGACGGGCCCCAATGGCGTGAGAATACCGCGTCCTTCTCCCAAACCGACTGGGTTTTGAGCGTCATAGCCCATTTTCTTCATAATAGCTTGTGCCACAGAACTATATAAGGATAGTTGAGGCATACCTTCATTTTGGAAAGGTTCAAGCTTGGAGTTTGATGAAGAAGCATCCGATCTATGGAAGAAGATCATTTTATCCTTTGCTGAAGTTGCTGGAACAACGAAGGAAGCTGACGTAGGATCTTCTATGTCAGAAGTTGTCTCCATTGGAGTAAGAGCAGGCTGAACTTGCTGAGTGTCAGCTTGGCTTTACGATGTGTCGTCTTCTTCACTTTAGTTATGATGACCAAAGGCTTTGAAGGTTTGAAGGAGATGATGAAGGGAGTTTGAATGCTCTCTTCGGATTTACCGGATGGTTTGTTTTCTTCCGGTGATTGTTGAGGAGCCTTGCCTTTATCTTTCTGGGGATTTTCGGCAAAGGATGCTGTGTGCTTCTCCTCTTCTTCTTGTTCACCTTCATATATTTGTGAGTCTGCAAAGTAGACTTCTTTACCTTTGAAGGGTTTTTTGCCCACAAAGACTCGATGTATCATGCCGTCGTCGCCAATGAACTTGATGCATTGATGTAAAGTTGAAGGGACAACACCATTCTCGTGGATCCAAGGGCGTCCGAGAAGGATGTTGTAGCATGAAGGGGTTTTTATTGCATACACTGTGACCTCAGAGATAAGATCACCAATCTGCAACTTGATCCTGATTTTGCCGATAGGCCTTTGAGTACTCCCATCGTATCCAAAGATAGATACAGATGTGTGGCTCAGCTTGCTGGGTGGGATGCGCAACTCTTCGAGAGCCGATGTGGAGATGAGGTTGAGTGTAGAACCTGGGTCGATCTGAACTCTATGCATAGGCATTTCCTTGATGTACCCTGTGAAGTACAGGGGTCGGTTATGCCTGGTTTCGCCAAGTAGGAGGTCGTCCTTTGTGAAGGCGATGGTTGCACTGGCTGCTTTTTTAACCGAGAGGTATTCAATGCATGATCCCTCGGTTTTCTTCTTTTCTCCCTTTGAGGAGGCTTCTGAGTTTTTGACCCGGTAATCCATTTTAATTTGGAGGACTTGCAGGGCATGTTTGTCGACATCCTCATTCAGCTTTTGAAATTCTAAAATGAGATTATCACGAGTGTACGGAGACATTCGCAATAAATCCAGGACGTGCAGGTATGTGCTTGAAGTGTTCAATCAAGTCATACTTGAAAGCCTCCTTAGGGCCTGCATGTTCATCATTGTTGCCACTAGGGGCGCTTACAACATCTTTTCCCGAAGGATTTACATATGTAAAGGAAGATTGGTTGTAATTTTTGTGGTAGTCCCGGCCAGAGCGGGTGCCTCTACCAACTTCGAGAGCTTCTTGAGAAGGGTCTTCGTTTGGAAGATTGTCTTCAGGATCAAGAGGCTGTCGTTTTTCATTTGCTGAGGATGTATCAACAGCAGAGTTGCCATCCTCAGTGATTGTGTTGCACGGAGCATTTTCCGGGAACAAGTCCTGAACAGCATCCAGCAACCTTTCTTCTTCGTTGACTAATTCATCGTCCCAAGCATCAATAGCTGGGAATTCTTTAGTCAGGAAGGGTGTGAACTTTGAAGTCACAGTCTCAGGAGAAGAAACCTGAGAGGGTGTCTTCTCAGTGAAAGTCACGTGAGACGAGGTGGCTCCAGAAGATACAGTGCTAGGCGTCGCCGGAGTGTAAGTGCTATCATCAGACGATGCTTCGGAAGAGCTATAATCCCGAATTATTACATTACAGGAAGCTCTGACGGGAGACATTGCCTGATCGGAGTCAGACTCATCCTCGGATGTAAGAGGATCGTCTATCCAGCAAATTTCTCCATTTTCAAGAGTTAAGGGAGGATGTACCTGATGGTCTTCAGGGACTTCAGGCTCTGGATTGCGAGGAGGCTCGTTGACGCGGTCTTGCTCTTGTTCTAGAGCGAGACGCTGCAAGATCCTTGCATATTCTTCAAGATCAGGCATGGGAGCCAAATCTTCTTCTTCATCAACTCTTTGTGGCTCAACATTGTTGATTTCCACTGGAGCAATGAGGGGTGCTGGTTCAACAGCATTTTCTTGTACAGCCTCTTGGTCTTCTTCATCATCAGACCAGGATCCTTGTGGCTGTAGGGGGTTATACCAGATTACTGGCATAAGATGATTCTTAGGAACCCATTCTTCATCGGAGAGATATTTTCCTGTTTCAAGGGACTCCTCCCACTCGTCTGTGTAGTTGGATTCGAATCCATCATCGGTGTCGCTGGACTCGTATCCATTAATGGAGAATCTAACTACCGAATTGCAAGAGTATGATGCCTCCTGCGTGGCTTCTTTGAATTGAGGTGGCATGAAATCACTAAGAGTGAATTTTCTTACCCCCTTTGAAGTCTCTGGAAGGGATGTTTTCGTTGCCTCCAGTGAAGCGGTAGAGGTGGCATGAAATCCTAGCCTGCCTTCGCTGCTGAGCTGTAGGCTTTGTTTTCACGACCTCCCAATTTTCATCTTCCAGGAGATCGGGATGTACCCATATGGGTTGTCCGTCTGGTGTCGGGTAAGGAACCAGTTCCTCGGACGCTTGGATTGAGTTTATCACCTTGAAGGAAGTAGTGATCTTCTTCTTCGGTGATTTTGATGTTTGTCCACATGTCACCATGTTAACGGAGGCAGACCCATAGTTTTTGTCAAAGGTGATGACTTCGTTTTTCCACATCTTGTTTATTTTCTCCCTCACAACGAAGCATTGATTGAGAGGATGCGAGATCATTTGGTGGTATGGACAGTACTGAGGATCGTTGGTTTTGCCAACATCACCCGGACTTTTTGGTTCAGGCAAGGTGAGCTTGCCATTTGCCACAAGAGCCCCAAAGATTTCATCAACATCTTCATCAAACGGGTATTTCTTCTCTACTCGTTCTTTGAATGCATCTGAGAGTTCAGGTCTCTTACCAGCAGCTTTGTTTTTAGCTTTCTTTGGTGGCTGAGGAGCTAACTTGGTCCGCACATTGAGGACTTCTTTCTTCTTTGGTTTAGAGGTTGCAACGGCGGTTGGCTCTTTTCTTGATGATTTCTGACTGTTGAGGTCTTTAATTACCGTTTCAGCTTCCATGGAAGCTTCTAGGAGTTCTCCCAGGCTTTTTTATTTGTTGCCGATGATCATGGAGTGGATTCTAGCTCTCATGTTGTTTCGGCAGATGTCGACTAGCGATGCTTGTGGCAATACATCAGAGCATTTGTATGCCATTGCTTTCCACTTGTGAATGAAGTCGTATGTTGACTCATTCTCCCCCTGTTTTAGGCTGCACAGCTGAGCCATAGTAGCGGGATGATCCTCACCTTTGAAGTGAGTCAGGAAGCGTGTCTCTAGCATGGCCCAGTTTTGGATCGAGTCCTCCGGCAGAGTGGAGTACCAATCGAAGGCCGTACCTTTTAGGGTACTTGCAAAGAGGCGGATCTTGAGTGCATCTTGATCCGCGATAGCTCCCGTCAGGATCTTGAAGTGGATGACGTGCTGTCTGGCTGATCCTTCGTATATGTTTGGAGAGTAGGATGCTTGAATTTTGTGGGGAACAGGACCGAGTCCATCCATAAGGGATATGGTGGCTTGATCCCATGCTCCTTGAGTATATCCTCTTCTTTTGCTTTGGCGAGGATACTGTCTACGTTCTTTTTGGTAAGGGCGCGTGACTAATTTTCTTCTCCATTTACCTCATCGTCTTGATGATTCGGAGGAGGTTCATTGTTCGCCTGATTTTGGAAGGCGAGGAGAAGGTTTTCCATCAGAGTTTCAATCCTCTGCTGGCCTTGTTCCAACTGCTGGATGCGGGTGATCGCATCATCTTGAGGTGGATTGCGGGGTGGTGGCTCAGAATTTGTAGCCAAGACGTTCATCCTTCGTGATTCGAATGAAGAAACTGTCCTGGTGACTGAGTTGGGGTTCATTCTTTTTGAAGAAGAGCTTGAGGAAAGATCACTCTGCCGTCCTTTGCTTGAAGGAGCAGGGGATTCTTCTGAATGTCTTCTTGTCCTGGAGACGCTGCGGGTCATCGGACGTCGGACATGGATTTTGGATGCTGACTTTTGGCGTCTTCTGGTTTTTCCAACCATATGGACGGCAGCAACTTGGTTGGGTCTTTCTTTTTCGACCCATTTGGGAGAGACTTGAAGTGTAGGAGGCTGGGTCCTTTGCTTCTCTAGTCTCTTTTGCCTATACGACGCGCGGCGGCGTATGCGACGAGCAATTTGAGCTTCGGTCAGCTCTGGCTGGGCTTTGACAACGAAGGATGTGCTCCCTCAGGCGCAGCAGCCGAGCCTGTCTTTTTTGTAGCTGGGCAAGGACAGGATGCGAACCCTGTCCTTCGCCTGTTGCAGCGAAGCTTTGAATTTTTCGAGTTCGGCCCCTGTCGAGATGAAGGGTCGAACTGCAGGTTTGTAGGCCTTAGCAGGTGCTTGCGGAGGCCTTGTGATGCATGACTTGATTTTGGGCTTGTAGGAACAAGCCGGCTCATGCTGGTTTGACTTGGGAGTCAGGTTGGAGATGGGTCTCTCCTCTTTCATGTAAGCAAGAGGGTAGAACTGGTTCTCCTTGAGTGGGGCCAGGAATGCTGGCTTAGTAGATGTTTGGGACCTTCTCTGTTTTGGTGAAGGTCTTGGGGACCAAGTCTTGGGATAGACATGGTCGTTTGCTGGTCGAGGCTTCGTGGGGCTGCCATGGGCTTCGGGCCTTCTACTGCTCGCCTTTGGTGTCACGGTAGTGACACGTTGAGAGGCGAGTTTCTACTTCTTGGAATGAGCAGTTTGTTCCTCAGGAAGTGGGAATGGTCCCAGCGTCCCAAAGACAATAGTCCGGGGAGTCGAGGTCGACCCAGAGCTTAGAGAGTTGCCGAGGGAGTTGACGCTTCGGCAGCTGATGGGGCGCTTGTAGGTGCACGTAGTTTGCTTCTGTTGAAGCATAAGTTGGTGCTTATCCTCGTCGAAGGTAATGGTTAGTGAAGCCGCCATTGTTAGTTTTCGAAAATTTCTGAAACAAGACCACATCCATTAGTAATCACAAGAATATATTGATCATAAATGGGAAGTTCTATGGTTTTATCTTTTCAAATCGCTCGAGGGAGATGACCCAAGCAATATGAAGAAGGCAAAACTCCATAGAGGGTACAATTGTTCTGATCGCAGGTATGGTAAGCCCAGAATGAGCATTCCAGTGACCGCTATAAGCAATTGTGAACTTAAATTCGACTTATCGAGAAGCAGAGCTTGCTCGAGGTAAAAAGAATATAAAGTTGGAGTTACAAATGTGCCGGTCGCAATACAGTAGACCCTGAAAGGGCGTACTAGTACCGCTAGACACAAATGTTTTGAGACCGCATCCATGAGATGAGATTCTCTATTTTGAAAGGTCAAGATTGGATTCATCAAAGAGAGCAGATGGTATTCCGATCTGAACACGGGCTCAGCGATTTCCGCGAGCGCCAGTGCTCAAAAAGAAATGAACCATAATTTCTCGGAATCTGAATCCAAAAATGACGAGTTTTTTTTTTGAAAGGCCAATATTGGGTTCATCAAAGAGAGCAAAAGGCACTCTAATCTGAACACGGGCTCAGCGATTTCCACGAGCGCCAGTGCTCAGAAAGGAGAAGACCGAGATTTCTCCAATCTAAACCCAAAATGAAGGAAGTTTTTTTTTTTTTGAAGATTTTTTTTTAAGAATTTTTTTAAAAAATTTTATTTATTTATTTATTTATTATTTTTTTAAGATTTTTTTTTTGAAATTTTTTTTATTTTTTATTCTTTATTTTCAAATTTTTATTTTTAAAAATTTTATTTTTGAAAAAATTTATTTAAAAGACGAGAGAGTACACATAGGCCTCCTAACCCAGTCTTATGAAATCTTGATTGATAGAATTGCCCCCAGGTAAGGGTAGGATTACTTAATGAACCCGTTTGGAGGACCCTTGCCTAGAACAGTCAAGCTGTCTCCACACCCTAGACAAGGCTTTTCTTGAATCAACCATGATCAAAGAACACAGTTGGTTTAACCTATGTGGTCTATGCCTTTTTTTGTTTATATATATATATATATTTTTTATTTTTAATGAACTCATCGAAGAGAAACGATGGCCCAAAACCTTAGTCGAACAGGCTCAACATTTCTGCAAGCATGATGAACGATAGGAAAGGATCAAGGTTTCTCAATTTTGAATCCAAAATGAAAAATCTGATTTTTTTGTTTTTTTTTTATTTATATATATATTTTTAGATCTTTAATGAACTCATCGAAGAGAAACGATGGCCGAAAACCTTAGTCGAACAGGCTCAACATTTCTGCAAGCGCGATGAACGATAGGAAAGGATCAAGGTTTCTCAATTTTGAATCCAAACCGAGAAATCTATTTTTTTTTATTTTTTTTTTAGATCTTTAATGAACTCATCGAAGAGAAACGATGGCCCAAAACCTTAGTCGAACAGGCTCAACATTTCTGCAAGCGCGATGAACGATAGGAAAGGAACAAGGTTTCTCAATTTTGAATCCAAAATGAAAAATGTGATTTTTTATTTTTTTTGTTTTTTATTTATATATATATATATATTTTTAGATCTTTAATGAACTCATCGAAGAGAAACGATGGCCCAAAACCTTAGTCGAACAGGCTCAACATTTCTGCAAGCGCGATGAACGATAGGAAAGGATCAAGGTTTCTCAATTTTGAATCCAAACCGAGAAATCTAATTTTTTATTTTTTTATTTTTTAGATCTTTAATGAACTCATCGAAGAGAAACGATGGCCCAAAACCTTAGTCGGACAGGCTCAACATTTCTGCAAGCGCGATGAACGATAGGAAAGGATCAAGGTTTCTCAATTTTGAATCCAAAATGAAAAATCTGATTTTTTTTTTGTTTTTTTTAGATCTTTAATGAACTCATCGAAGAGAAACGATGGCCTAAAACCTTAGTCGAACAGGCTCAACATTTCTGCAAGCGCGATGAACGATAGGAAAGGATCAAGGTTTCTCAATTTTGAATTCAAACTGAAAAATCTGATTTTTTTTGTTGAAAAGAGAAAGAGTGGAAATAAATTCAAAGAGTTAGAAATTTCCAAAAAATCTCATCTCATTTTTTTTAGATGCGGAATCCAACATAGGCCACCAATTTAGAAAGTAGCCAAGGAATCGAGAAAAGAAATATAAGCATAGAGCAAAAGATATGATATACAAATATTTCATTTCTAGCATCGTGTTCTCAAATGAACGGGTCCCACCGGGTGTGCCAACTTGATGGACCGCGCTCCTGCCTGGTCCTACCAAGGTCGGCGGACGTGGGAGTCCGTAGGGTCCGACCCTTTCGTAACCGGGGGGCAAGGGCGTGCATCAACATTTCTTTTGTGTGGGTGTGCCAGATTTTCTATTTTACTTGGAATTGCAAGTGATTATCCGGAGATCAACGTTCGCAAGTAAAAAGGAAATCAACTTCTTTCAAGTTTTCCATTGCACATATATTTAAGAAAGAGACATTTTCTTGATTTACCGTGAAAGGCGATTTTTTTGGCATTCATAGCCGATTTGGCGTTTATAGCCGATTTTTGGCGTTTATAGCCGATTTTCAATCCTTATCAATAATGAAAGACAAGAGTTGTGATTTTTGTCTCTTTAAAAAAAATACAAACTACAATGAAAAGCAAGAAAAGGAGGACCTAACTTCTCAGGAGATTGTGGGGGACCCGTTCAGATTGACGGTCGCAAGCCATATGTGGACTTCGCCATCATCCATGCAGATGAGAACAGAGGATGCTATTGATTCGCTTGGCTTGGCTATAACCTCAGGTTTTTAGAGAACAAAGACCAAAAGGAGGTCCTATGTTCAATAAAAAGCCGAGTAGACGGGCTGAAAAGCCATGTCTAAGCCATTGGAGGCAGAAGGAGAAGGCAAGGACCTTGGGGGGGATACCCCCCAAGGGACTTTTGTCACCTTGTAGCGGTGGTTGGTGTAGAACTTCCGCAGAGTTTTCTCTCTTTTCCTTCTCTGAATTTCTGTGCTTTGTCAGTGTCTCTCTTTTTCTGTCTGTCTCCCTTCCTTCTTGGAGAGCTCTCCTATTTATAGGCTTTTAGGTAGCCATTTAGGAGGGTTTATGAGCCTTAATTGCCATAAAGCTACATAAAGGGAGGAGTTACAAGATTGAATTCTTTATTTTGTAACTCCTTTTTCTTGGCTTCTGATTGGCTGGAGGAGATTGAGGGCATTTAATCGCCATGATGGGAGGAGTTTCATGGGTTAAATGCCATGAATCTCTTGACTTGTAACTCCCGGATGCTTGCATCTGATTGGTCCGTCCAAAGAAATGGATTAATGACTGTAATAAAGCTAGTCAATTAATCGCATTAAGTGGTCGCCGAGCAGTTGAAGAGTTGCGGGTAGTGTCGCGTCTTTTGGTATTCTTCTGGCGATGATCATCGATGGATCTTCATGTAGATCGACATCGGATGACCATGTAACTTTAGGTGTTGGTTGCAAACAGCGGGTCGTGCCATCTGTCCTGTCGATTTCTCGATCGGTCGGGTAGAAAGCACACTTTTTTTGGTTGACCGGGTGGCGATCAATGTTGTTTTCGATACTCTTGATGATTAACCCATGTTTTTGACGGATGTCAGAGGATTTTGTGTCCCAAAAGTATGAATTTTGGAAAATATCAGAGGCCGGGCGCTTCGAATCGCGAAAAATGGCGAAAAACGGGGTTTCCGGGGCCCACCGGTCGATCCCGGGCCCCAGGGTTGTTGACACCAAAAATGTCACTTTGCCTCTTCAAGATCCAAAGAGCTACATGAAGTCGCAACCTGCCATAAATAGGCAACGCTGCTTCCAAAAATCAAATCTTGTCAGAATCAGACAAAAACTGCAAGATTCTTCCAGACAACCAAAAGAGGAGTACACAAGAAGTTTCGGGCCATTTCAAAATCATTTGGCCTAACTTCGCTTCTCCGACAGCTGAAAAGGAGCTCTCGACGGCAAAAGCATCGGAGACACCAAATCTTCGATCAGGGCCGATAGATGGTCTCAAAATACTTCCAAGAGGCTCCACGTCAAGTTCCGAGTCAAACCGACAACGTTTGACCCTACATCAACCCTCGAACAGCTAAATCAAGCCTCTCGGCGGCGAGAACCACCGAGGCCATTACTCATCAGATAGAGCACATGGACGGCTTCAAAATGCTTATAAAGGGCTACACGTCAAATTTCAGGTCATTTCCACAACATTTGACCATAGTTTGACGCTCGGAAGCCAAATCAGGCTTCTCGGCGGCAAAGCTCTCCGGGACCATGGTTTCCAAGACAGAGCCTATGGATCATCTTAAAATGACTCCAATAGGTTCCCTGTCAAATTTCAAGTCAATCGCACATCGGTTGACCGCACATCAAACCGCGACATCTTCATCGCGACAAAAAGCAAGTCTACTGGTGATAGGACCCCAAACGGCTTCAAAACTCAAACAAAAGCCTATGGTTGGTCTTATTTATTGTTCAGGAGGCTTCACACCAAATTTCAGGTCATTCCGACATCGTTTGACCCAGTTTCAGCTTCTGACGGAAAATCGGCAGCTCTGCGCTACAAAGTCTTCGGCTTTCTCAGGAAATTGGAAACTTTGCAAAATAAAATGCAAGGATTCTCATCAGGTTTCCTACAAAGAAATTAGGCCAATAAATGGTCAAAATGTCAAGGAAAAGTATAGAAGAAAAAAGAATCGAAAAACAGCAAGAACGGACACAAAACGGGACACGAAAGTGGGAAAACCCCCCCAGGGTCGCAGACCCCTGCGACCCTGGGCCAGGGTCGCCGGCGACCTTGGAACCCGGGATCGCCGGGAAGGCCCCGGAAACCCCGGGTTTTCGCCGTTTTTTTTCGCGATTCGAAGAGCCCAGCCTCTGGTACTTTCCAAAATTCATGCTTTTGAGACACCAAGTCCTCTGACATCCGTCCAAAACACGGGTCAATCATCAAGAGTATCGAAAACAATATTGATCGCCACCCGGTCAACCAAAAAAAGTGTGCTTTCTACCCGACCGATCGAGAAATCGACAGGACAGATGGCACCGACCCGCTGTTGGCAACAAACACCTGAAATTACATGATCATCTGATGTCGATCTACATGGAGATCCATCAATGATCATCGACAGAAGAATCCCAAAAGACGTGGCACGGCCCGCGACTCTTCAGCTGCTCGGCGACCACTTAATGCGATTAATTGACTAGCTTTATTACAGTCATTAATCCATTTCTTTGGACGGCCCAATCAGAAGCAAGCATTCAGGAGTTACAAGTAAAGAGATTCATGGCATTTGACCCATGAAACTCCTCCCATCATGGCGATTAAAGGCGATTAAATGCCCTCAATCTCCTCCGGCCAATCAGAAGCCAAGAAAAAGGAGTTACAAAATCACAATTCTTTTCTTTCATTATTGAAAAGGATTGTAAATCGGCTATAAACGCCAAAAATCGGCTATAAACGCCAAAATCGGCTATAAACGCCAAAATCGGCTATAAATGCCAAAAAAATCGCCTTTCACGGCAAACCAAGAAAAATGTCTCTTTTCTTAAATATATGTGCAATGGAAAACTTGAAAGAAGTTGATTTCCTTTTTACTTGCGAAGGTTGATCTCCGGATCACCACTTGCAATTCCAAGTAAAAATAGAAAATCTGGCACACCCACACAAAAAAAGAAATGTTGATGCACGCCCCTTGCCCCCTGGTTACGAAAGGGTCGGAACCAAACGGACTCCCACGTCCGCCGACCTCGGTAGGAACCCGAGCAATTCGGGGCGCGGTCCATCAAGGGTTGCCGGCGACCCTGGGGGGTTTTTCCCCCCTTTTGTCCCGTTTTGTGTCCGTTTTTACTGTTTTTTTATTCTTTTTTTCTTCTGTATTTTTCCTTGACATTTTTGATCATTTATTGGCCTGATTTCCTTGTAGAAAACCTGATAAGAATCCTTGCATTTTGTTTTGCAAAGTTTTTAATTTTCTGAGAAAGCCGAAGACTTTGTCGCGTAGAGCTGCCGATTTTCCGTCAGAAGCTGAAACTGGGTCAAACGATGTCAGAATGACCTGAAATTTGGGGTGAAGCCTGTTGAGCAATAAATAAGACCAACCATAGGCTTTTGTTTGAGTTTTGAAGCCATTTGGGGTCCTATCACCAGTAGACTTGCTTTTGTCGCGACGAAGATGTCGCGGTTTGATGTGCGGTCAACCGATGTCCGATTGACTTGAAATTTGACAGGAAACCTGTTGGAATCATTTTAAGATGATCCATAAGCTCTGTCTTGGAAACCATGGTCCCGGGGAGCTTTGCCGCCGAGAGGCCTGATTTGGCTTCCGAGCGTCAAAGTATGGTCAAATGTTGTCGAAATGACCTGAAATTTGACGTGTAGCCCTTTGTAAACATTTTGAAGCCGTCCATGTGCTCTATCTGATGAGTGATGGCCTCGGTGGTTCTCGCCGCCGAGAGGCTTGATTTAGCTATTCGAGGGTTGATGTAGGGTCAAACGTTGTCGGTTTGACTCGGAACTTGACGTGGAGCCTTTTGGATGTATTTTGAGACCATCCATCGCCTCTGATCGAAGATTTGGTGTCTCCGATGCTTTCGCCGCCGGGAGCTCCTTTTCAGCTGCCGAAGAAGCGAAGTTAGGCCAAATGATTTTGAAATGGCCCGAAACCTCTTGTGTACTCCTCTTTTGGCTGTCTTGAAGGATCTTGTAGTTTTTGTTTGATTCTGACAAGATTTGATTTTTTGGAAGTAGCATTGCCTATTTATGGCAGGTTGCGACTTCATGTAGCTCTTTGGATCTTGAAGAGGCAAAGTGACATTTTTGGTGTCAACAACCGGTTGGCGATCAATATTGATCTTGATACTCTTGATGATTGATATGTGATTTTGACGGATGTCAAAGGATTTGTCACCTCAAAAGTATGAATTTTGAAAAATCCCAGGAGTCGGAAGCTTCGAATCGCGAAAAACGACGAAAAAACTGGCTTTCCGAGGCAAACCCAGTGATTTCGGGCCCCATGGTCACAGGCGACCATGGGCTAGGGTCGCAGGGGCTGGCGACCCTGGTCCAGGTCGCGGGGGCCTCCGACCCTAGGGGGAATTTCCCCCCTTTTATCTCGTTTTGCGATCGTTTTTGATGTTTTTTTGTTCTTTTTTCTTCTGTATTTTTTTTTGACATTTTTTATCATTTATTGGCCTGATTTTCCTGTAGAAAACTTGACAAGAATCCTTACATTTTGAAGTGCAAAGTTTCCAATGTTCCTGGAAAGCCGAAGACTTTGTCTCGTAGAGCTGGTGATTTTCCGTTAGAAGCTGAAACTGGGTCAAACGATGTTGGAACGACCTGAAATTTGGGGTGAAGCCTCCTGACCAATAAATAAGACCAACCATAGGCTTTTGCTTAAGTTTTGAAGCCGTTGGGGTCCTATCGCTAGTAGACTTATTTTTGTCGCGATGAAGATGTCGCGGCTTGATGTGCGGTCAACCGATGTCCGATTGACTTGAAATTTGACAGGAAACCTATTGGAGTCATTTTAAGATGATCCATAGGCTCCGTCTTGGAAACCATGGTCTCGGGAAGCTTCGCCACCGAGAGGCCTGATTTGGCATTCGAGCGTCAAAGTCTGGTCAAATGTTGTCGAAATGACCTGAAATTTGATGTGTAGCCCTTTGTAAGAATTTTGAAGCCGTCCATGTGCTCTTTCTAATGAGTGATGGCCTCGGTGGTTCTCACCGCCGAGAGGCTTGATTTAGTTGTTTGAGGGTTGATGGAGGGTCAAACGTTGTCAGTTTGACGTGGAACTTGACGTGGAGCCTTTTGGATGTATTTTGATACCATCCACAGGCTCTGATCGAAGATTTGGTGTCTCCGATGCTTTCACCGCCGGGAGCTCCTTTTCAGCTACCGGAGAACCAAAGTTTGGCCAAATGATTTTGAAATGGCCCGAAACTTCTTGTGTACTCCTCTTTTGGCTGTCTTGAAGGATCTTGCAGTTTTTTGTTTGATTCTGACAAGATTTGATTTTTTGGAAGTAGCATTGCCTATTTATGGCAGGCTGTGACTTCATGTAGCTTTTTGGATCTTGAAGAAACAAAATGATATTTTTTTGTGTCAACAAATGCCCCCTCGAGGTGCAGCGACGAGTTGCTTAACTTTTGTAGCCGATGTGCCTTGAAGAGATTTTTTTGAAGGAAAGGCTTGTGACTTGACCAAGAGTCTTTGAGCAGTCTTTCTTTTGGTATTTGTAGCCTTTTGAGCTTCCAGGGGAATTTTATGGTAGTGAAAGGGATCACGTACCATCTCAAGGAAAAGTTTTGAAGATGACATCAGGGATATGGATTTGGGTTTTTATTTTTGACCTTGTGACCTAACAAGCTGTATGTGGCAGGTTAGGGGGTCGGGTTTGGTTTTGACCGTGTGACCCAACAAGTTGTATGTAGAATGTTGGGGGGTCGATTTTGTTTTTGATCTTGTGACCTAACAGGCTATATGTGGCAAGTTAGGGGATCAGGTTCTGGTTTTTTATTTTGGTCTTGTGACCTAACAAGCTGTATGTGGCAAGTTAGGGGACAAGGATTTGGTTTGGATTTTTGTGGAATGTCAATTTCAAGATTTTGGCTCAATTTGATATATGAGGCTAGATGGTTTGATTTTTGGAAGCTCATGAGGCTTGGAATTCTTTTTTGTATGGTCCAATCAACTCAAAAGAGACATGAAACCATTTTTGTAAGCTCTTGGTAAGAGGGATTTCTCTTTGACTAAAAGCCCAAATTTTTTTTTTTTTTAAGTGCCTAGGGGGTCAAACCTGGCTCATATGGGCTAACCCATGGGATCTTAAGCTTTTGAAATGGCTTAGATCTCATATGGTGTCATTTTTGTAAAGAATATCTAAAAATATCTCATTTGGATAGAGAATATCTAAGAATATCTTTATTTGTAGAGAATCTCTCATGTTCCCTTTATTTTGGGAGAGAATATCTCAAATCTCCTATTTTTTGGGAGAAAATCTCTCATTGATTTCTTTTTGGGAGAGAATCCCTCAAGATATCTTTTTTTTGCGAAAGAATCTTTCTAATTTCTTTCTTTTGATAAGGTTACTAATTAGTAACACTTACCACTTTCTTCTTTCCTTCTTTGGTTTGCTCTCTTCTTTAAAAGCAAGGAGGTTGGATCTCTTGCTCTTATTGCTTTCTTTTGCAACAATCCCAAGAGGGATACAAGACCAAGAGTTCTTCTTCTTCAAGATCTTCAAGACTGTCTTTTTCTTCTCCATCAATGGCTTCAAGTAAGTTTCCTTTTTCAAGAAAACTCCATTGTAGGAAATAGGATGATAAAAAAAGTTCTTTTTTTTGTTTCTTTCTTTTCATTTTTTTTTCACGTGTTTTCCCTTTTTTTTACATGTTTTTTCTTTTTTTCGTGCTTTCCTCTTTTTTTTGCACGTTTTTTTTCTCTTTTGTGGGCCGTATGGACAGATTCGTTCGGATGTGGCCATACGGCCACGTGGCCTGTGGGCCACAACCTGTGGGCCAGTCCCTCTTTTTTCTTTTTTCTTTTTGTTCTTTTCTTTCTCCCCTCTTTTCTTTTTTAGAAAGTTTCTTTTTTTTTCTTCTTTTTTTTTGCTAATCATGATAATGCATTTTTTGGCAAACCATGATGTTCATGCATGCATTCTTTTGTAAATTGAATTTGTAGCATGATGTGATAGCATACCTGAAAGTTTTTGCAAATTTGGGAATTTGGAGCTCGCAGCGATGTTGAGCCCTTCCTGATTTTGCGGAGACTTTGAGGTTTTGAAAGTTTGGAGTTTCGGAGCTCGCAGCAATGCTGAGCCCATCTTCAAGCTTTCTATTTCTTTCGGGATATTTCCTTTTTCTTTGGAATTGCCCTGGAGTCATGTCAAAATTTCGCCAAATTTTTTTAGTGAAATTCTGTCATTTTGATGATTGATCTTTTTCTTTTCCAACCTTTGCAGGTGGTTCCTCCAGAACGAACAAGGGTAAAGAGCCTGCTAGAAGCGTACCTCGTCGATCTGCTAGATCTTCTAATCTGGCCGTTTAGCAAGCCTGGTAGAAGGTCTAGTATGTTGAGAGAAGCCTCGAAGAGTGCGACTCTCTCAACAATGATGAGATGAGACAGCGACTAATCGCTCTCAAGGGAGAGGAATTTTATAAGATCATGGTAAGCAGTCGTCCATGGTTGATAGACGATCAGAGGGTTTTGCCCAAGCCTACCTTCTTATTTGGTGATGCAGTCCCTGACGACGTGACATAACAGAGGAGATGTTTTCAGTTCTCTTACACAGCTGATGGTGAGGAGAGAACTATTGTTACCCAGTCGACGTTTGATCGCACCATCTCGATTATGAGCCTTGCTCCCACGTGCTCTAAGAGGGAAGATCCTCCAAGCTGGGATTGAGAGATTGAGAGATCCTCTAAGAGAAGAGAGAAGGACAAATGTAAACAAGACCGGGGTTTTTGTTGGCGGTTCTCCTGGATATGCGAAGAAATCGCCTGCTGACATGGACATGTTGATGCCGGCCAGCGGCTACCAGGGTTCTGATTATCTGTCGGTCGATTTGGGACCAGTGGGCCTTTGCATTTTCCACGGTGCTGGCAGCAATTGGGTGAAGCCTTTTCGACTTCGTGGCCGTTTCAGTGCTGACTCCGAGTGGAAGTCGTGGACTGATCGCGTCCTGCTGATTGGTGGCACCGTTTTGAAGGAAGCCGGGATTTTTGATGCAGTCCGCTCCTTTAGGAAGACCGTGATCTTTTCCGACGAGGCCTTCATGGCCATGTTGGAGTCATTCCTTCCACAAACCAATACCTTCATTGTGACGAATGGTGAGATTGGTTTCTCTTTGAAGGAGCTGAGCGCCATTACTGGATTATCCATCTTTGGCCGACTCAATGAGGAGTTTATGCCGATCGACAGCGTCCTTGAGGAGCAGTCAGAGGAATTCAGGCTTTTGTACTGTCAGCTCGTCGCCTTCTATGATTTTTTGAAGGAGAAGGAGGGCTCAAAAGTAAGATTCAGCAGTTGGAAGAGTTTTAGCTCTTCGTCTCCCTACTTCTTTGAAAGTGGGGAGCCTTCTGATAGCATGACCCGGGAAGACAGGGCTAAGGATCCGGGTTCGAAGAAGATTTTGGCTATGCAAGAAGAGTTGAGAGATTTCTTTGCGAGTACAAATGCCATATGTCCTGACATTGCACTGCAAAGAGATCTCGTTGTTTACCTCGTTTTTTAGCTAGGTGAGGCTATTTTTGCTGGAGGAGATGGAACGCACATCAGGCCGCATTGTATTTTTTCGGCTTGTCAGATGGCGTTTGGAGAGTAGCTTGCTTTGGTGCCAGCTCTTTACTCCTACTTGTGCACCGAACTGCAGGCTGCTACTTTCTTGGTTCAGCTTGGGCCCCATGAACAAGGTATTTTCAGCCCATATCTTTTATTCATGGTATGTATACCACTGTCCTAGCTTCCACCAGCTGGGTGCTGCATAGGATGATGATCCTCTCATGATTCGACTGGCTAAGGAGAAAGCCGTATCCGAATCACTTTTGTTTGCCCGCATTAGGATCCGACGGTTCAGGGACGTCAAGATGGGGCAATCTTCAGTGAAGCTTTCTCCGGAGTTGCGGAAGAAGGCTTTTGACTTTGGTGCCTCCCGAGACTCTACAAGGGCAGGGTTGGGAAGACATTACTCCTTGACAAATGCAGAGAAGGAGTGGCTTTTCAACATACGTGTCGGCATGATGGTGTACCGCATACATCTTTTCGTCGACATCCAGCCGTATGTACCTTTTCGCTTTACTCTGCAGTTGGGCTTTTCGCAAGGCGTTGTTGGAGCGCCTTCAAGCATCGTGAAGCGCTTCAGAGGTTTGCAGGATGGCAGAAACGCATGGGCTTTTTATAGTGCTGAAGACACTACTGCCATGATTTCTTATCCTATTTTGTCGACTTTTCGAACTGCCGGCTTCGCGAAGTGGTTCGCAGAGAGCTTCTCGGCATATCGGGGGCTTTCCAAGAAGGAGCTTGATGTGAAGCTATCGTCTGGAAAAGGCCTTGGAAAGTCAGATGGCGTCCGGCGAGAGGAAGTTTGGGCCTTCCTTTCTAGAGAGAAGCACAAGATAGGCTTTCTCGGTGACCAGGGCGTCATTGGTTCTGAAGCTGTCCGGGAGGTACCTGATGAGGCCTTAGAGCAGCTAGAACAAGAGGAAGCTGATCATGATGCTTGGATGCAAGCGGCACAGGGGCGAACTTCCGTGGAGTCTACTGACAAGAGTAGACCATCCAGTGAGGAGTCAAGTGGGAAACCTGACTCTGACGTGGGGCAGGTTCTTCTAGGAGGCGAGCCCGAAAGAGTAAGAGGAAGAGGAGTCATTGTAGCAGCGATGGACCACATGAGGACTCTCCTAACGTAGAAGTCCCTCTCACTATCAATGAGGAGGTGCCAGGGAATGCTGACGAGCCTCCAGAAAAGAAAAACCGAGAAGAAGAGACCGTCGGTGAAGGTATGATTTTTCCTCTTTCTCTTTCCATTTCTTTTCATGGGATTTTTCCATGTTCTAATTTGCTTTCTCCCCCTACTATTTTTTTTAGCAAAGGACGAAGACTTGGCGATGCCTGAGGTTCTTGCCGATGAGGCGGTGACGGATCCGGTTGCGGCACCAGAAGAAGAACCTAGGGATTTTGGAGTGGTTCCAGAATCTCCAACTGGTATGACTTTTTTTGCTTTCTTTTTTTTTTGTCTGTGACTTGGTTTGCTAACATTTTTCTTGTCAGCTGACTTGCCACAGGATTCCGATGACTTTGAACCATTGATGGATGTAAATGTTGACGATGCTTCCGATGAGTTCATGGAGGAAGAGAGTGTTCCGGCAGTCGTCGAAGAAGGTATTTTATAGTAATAACCCTGATAATGATTTTTTAAACAGGATCATACTCATACCTTTTTGTGTTTCTTTGGCAGGTTTTGAAGCGACAGAGGAGAGTCCATTGCTTCCTTCAGAACTAGAGCAAGGGATGCCAGAGGTAGAGACTCGTAGAACCAGTTCTGACACGGTTAAGGAGATATCACGTGCTAAGATTTCTTCCACAGCAGCTCCGACTGGAAAGAGTTCTTTTGTTACTCTTCCAACGGGGCATGACATGAGCAGCCGACCGACGGAGCGGGGCGAATCTTCAGCTGGGCCATCTCTTTTTTTTTGCGAAGAAGGTGGTGGTGCGTGTTCTGAGCTCTTGGATTAAGACTCTCCTTACTGGACACCTGGATGCCGGATTTGGAATGATCCAGCATGTGCGGGAGATTTTCGGTGATGCCGAAGAGGCTGATCTGGATGTCACAGGTGCCAGGGCGATCGTTGATAGGATCATTGCATTGGATGACAAGTGGTTTGAGACCATTGGTTTTGCTGACAACCAGTTCTTCAAGGAGATGTTCCTGGACCCTGCTGATAAGGCTAAGTCTGACCTGAATGAGGCTACACAAAGTAGGAAGCAGCTAGTCTGAGAGAAGAACTTAGAAGAGCTAGCCATCATTGGGCTGACACATGACCTTAACATCCTTGATAGGGAGGTCGATGAGGCCAGGAAACGTATTGAGCATTTAAAGGCACAAGTTGCTGCCAAGTGGGCTGCTATAACAGAGGCTCGCGATAGGGAGAGTGCTCTGATTCACCGGGTTGCAGATGCTGTTCGAGTTCTCGAAAGGAAGTTTGAAGAGGACAAACAATGGCAAACTGCTCGGGATAAGCTTCCCGGTGTGAAAGAAGGGTTACGGCCTACCCCAGCATCTCATGGCAAGTTCCTGAAGAAGCGTGCCCTGGAAACTCTGATGGCTGAGGCCAAAAGTTTGCTTGTGGAGCTGAAATTTTGGTTGGAAACCATTTTTGGTTGACCTCCTGATTTTTGTAGCAGAAACTATCCTTCTTATTCTTCTTTTTTTGGTACCACATGTATTTTTCTGTACTCTCTTTTTTTTGTAGTGCTTGTGAACACTTTTTTTTTCTTTGGTACTACATGTATTTTTTGGTACTCTTTTCTTTTCTTTTTTTGTTTTGTTTTGTTTTCCCTACGCTCACTTAAATCTTTTTGTGATGAAAGTAATTGCTAAATGGGATGCTTTTTTTTTCCCTATGCTCACTTAAATCTTTTTGTGATGAAAGCAATTGCTAAATGGGATGCTTTTTTTTTTGTTTTCCCTACGCTCACTTAAATCTTTTTATAATGAAAGCAATTGCTAAATGGGATGCTTTTTTTTATTTTCCCTACGCTCACTTAAATCTTTTTGTGATGAAAGCAATTTCTAAATGCGTTTTGATCAAAAGCTTGTCATTTTGTGAAAATCTTTTGTCAAATGATTGTTTTGGCATGGGAGCCAGATTTTGTTTGTGGCATGAGTGCCAGTTTTTTTGTGGCATTGATAGCCGGTTCGCATTGATAGCCGGGCTTTTTTTTTTTTAAAGCCAAGTTTTGATTGGTGGCATTGATAGCCGGTTTTGTTTTGTGGTATTGATAGCCGGTTTGTTTTGTGGCATTGATAGCCTGTTTTGGTGGCATTTATAGCCTGTTTTGGTGGCATTTATAGCCAGTTTGTGGCATTTATAGCCTGTTTTGGTTTTCAAAAAAATGCAAGTATCGACTAAAAGTCGCCTCCCTGCTGAATGGTCTTGCAAGTATCGATGGAATGTCGCATCCTTGCTCATTCGGTTGCGAGTATTGATGGAATGTCGCATCCTCGCGGATTTGGGTGCAAGTATCGATGGAATGTCGCATCCTTGCTTTTCAAAAATTTTGATTTGCGGGTACTGACTTGATGTCGTTTCCCCACGATTTTTGAAATTTGCGGTTTTCTCGAACCTTTGGGTTGTGGATATCAACTGAAATGTTGCATCTCCACGGTTTCTTGGTTTTTTCGAACCTTTGAAATTTGGGTTGTGGATATCAACTGAAATGTCGCATCTCCATGGTTTCTTGGTTTTTTCAAACCTTTGAAATTTGGGTTGTGGATATCAATTGAAATGTTGCATCTCCACGGTTCTGGATTTTGCAAGTATCGACGAAATGTCGCTTCCCTGCGATTTTGGAAGTGTCGAACGTGGTTCGCATGCTTCCGATTTGTGCGAGTATCGACAAAGCGTCGCTTCCCCGCGGTTTTTTTTTTTTTTTTAAAAACCATTTTTTTTAAAGACGCGAGGGTCATAAGTTTTGATCTAAAACCATTTAGGCGGTAAAAGGTAGGGTGGACTTGGGTGGAAATCCCTGAATCCAGATTTTGTTTCAAACCATGAATTTTGGGTTCAAGGGTTGAAAATTTTGGTCAAGTTAGGGAGAGGCTCATAAACTTGGATTTTTGAACAATGAAACGATGAAAGTAAGCATTGTTTAAATTTCTAGAAATTTTAACATTTGATATGAAAATTCTAAAAAGAGTGGGTTTGACGAGCGTGTGCCTAGAAACCGGTTTTGGCCGTACAGGCATTGCTCTTACCCGGTTGGGTAAGTCTTCAAGGGTAGTACCGTTTTAAGAACTTGCCATTGATGGACAGCATACATCTGTTACCCTCCATGTTTAGGAGTGCGTATGCGCCATTGGAGAAAACCTTGTCGATGACGTAGGGTCCCTCCCATTTTGGCTCAAATTTGCCTTTAGACTTGTGAGCGAAGACCATTGGTCTTTTTACTGCAAGAACCAAGTCACCCTTTTTGTAGGCGCGTTGCCTGACCTTTTTGTCGAAAGATCTTGCCATGCGTGCTTGGTAAAGTTCAATGCTTTGTCGAGCTTCGAGCCGTCTCTCATTGAGATCGTCCAGCTCATGGAGTCGCAATTTGACATTGCTTTCTTGAGTCATGTCATTTTACAAGGATACCCTCAAGGAAGGAATTTGTACTTCCAAGGGTACGACAGCTTCGCATCCATAGACTAAGGAGAATGGTGTGCTATGGGTTGGTCCTCGAACGGTGGTTCGATAGGCCCACAAAGCTTCAGACAGTTTGTCGCTCCAGTCTCTTTTGTGATTAGAGACCATTTTCTTGAGGATTTTGCAAAGTGTCTTGTTGAAAGCTTCTGCTAATCCGTTTGCTGCCGGATTGTATGGAGTCGAATGACAGCTTTGGATTTTGTATTTGTCGCAGAACCTGTAGAATCGATGATCCCGGAATTGTGGTCCGTTATCATGGACGAATCTTTAAGGTATGCCGAAACGACAAATGATGTTGGTGCGCATGAACTGAAGGACTGGTGTGGTCTTCATTTCGTTAAGCGCAAATGCTTCTGACCAGTTGGAAAAATAATCCGTAGCGGCGAAGATGAAGTGATGACCTTTGCTCGAAAGGGGAGAAATAGGACCTATGATGTCCATACCCCAGGCTTCGAAAGGCGATGAAATCGCTGTAGGATGTAGCCATTCTGGAGGCATGTGAATGTGATCTCCATGAACTTGGCATTGTTGGCAGCGCTTAGCAAATTGCATTACGTCAGCTACCATGGTAGGCCAGTAATAACCTGACCTTTTTATCTGATCATAGAGCTTGGGACTAGCCTGATGAGTGTTTCTTCGCCCTCTTGTTGTGACAAGCAGCGTAGAAGTACCCCATTGAAGGATTTCCTGTAAAGGATTTTTGAAGGAATATCCAAATGAAAGCTTGGGGTTCGCCTTTGGATGCTTACCCATTCTTTTGGATCTTCAAGTAGGATTCCGAACATAGTGTAATCAATGAACGGATCCCTCCAGTCGCCGATTGAAGGTTGAAGGATAGAGATTCGACTTCCAACCACTCGGTGGCATTCAGCAACTGCTTGGTGTGTGTTAAGAGGAGGAATAATTCTTCTTGCGCACACTGTGATTTGCATGTTTTCCCCTTCCTGGATTGCCATAGATGCGGCAAGTCCAGCCAGGGCATCCGCACGTATGTTTTCACCTCTACGAATGTGGGTGATGTGACAGATGTCAAACTTTTGCAGAAGCGATTGTGCCTTGTTGTAGTAAGGCAGCAAATCAGGCTTCCTAACTTCAAATTTCTGATTCATCTAGTTGACGATCAGTTGAGAGTCTCCTAAGATTTCCAGCATGGTGATACCGGATTCGATGGCGAGTTCCAATCCTAGGATCAGAGCTTGATATTCAGCTGCATTGTTTGTGCATGGTTCCAGTAGCGAGAAAGCGTGTGGAATCATGTATTTGTCGGGGCTAACAAAGAGGATGCCAACTCCCGAGATCAACTGTCTTTTTTCATTTGTCCTGGTTGTACCGTCAAAGTACATGTCCCAAGAGGCATTTTGTGAGAAAGTCTCCACATTGTAGACTGGTTCGTCTGGGAGATCATCTCTGAGTGGAGAATCTTTAGGCAATGGATGCTCTACGAGAAAGTCCGCTAGAGCTTGTCCTTTGATTGCCTTTTGTGGTACATACCTAATATCAAATTGTGACAGAAGGATGGACCATCTTGCCAGTCGGGCATTGAGAGAACCTGCTTTTATGACGAGGACCTTTAAGAGGTTGATCCTCGAGACCAGGTAGACTGTATTGGAAAGCAAGTAGTGACGCAACTTTTGTATGGCGAACATCACTGCAAGGCATTCTTTTTCGACTGGAGAGTAACGATGCTCTGCACCTACTAGCATGCGGCTGAGGTAGTATAGAGCAGCTTCTTTTCTTTCATCATTTTCTTGTACAAGCAGAGCGCCCAGAGAGTGATCAAGGGCTCTTGTGTACAAGATGAATGATTTTCCAATGGTAGGAGCAGTTAACACTGGTGGTTTGGTCAGGTATGGCTTCATATCTTGGAATGCAGCTTCACAGTCAGCATCCCAGACAAAGTTTACACTTTTTTCATCAACCGGGAGAATGGACGGCATTTCCACGAAAGATTGGACATGAACCGTCTGATGTAGGCCAATCTCCCTTGAAGCCCTTTGAGTTCTCTCAAGGTTCTTGGAGAGGGCATTTCTAGAATGGCTTTGACTTTTATGGGGTCAAGCTCAATTCCAGCTTTCCGAACTAAGAATCCGAGGAACTTACCTGACGAGACGTCGAATAAGCACTTCAGAGGATTCATTCCCAGTTTGTGTTTGCGAAGCCGGAGGAAGACTTCTAGAAGATCTTCTAGATGATCTTTTCTTTTGCTTTTGACGGCGAGGTCATCAACGTAACATTCGACCGTCTTGTGCTGCATATCTTAGAATATCTTCATCATAGCCCTTTGATATGTGGCACCAACATTTTTCAGACCAAATGGCATGACAGTGTAGCAATACACGCCAAATGGGGTCCGAAAAGATGTATGTTTTTCATCTTCAGGATGCGTCTTTATCTGATTGTAGCCAGAGAAACCATCCATGAATGTCATTCGCTCAAATCCACAGGTATTATCAATCATTACCTCTGGTATGGGGAGCGGAAATTCATCTTTAGGGCATGCGCCATTCAGGTCTCTATAGTCAATACAGACCCTGATCTGCCCGTTTTTCTTTATCACGGGGACAATGTTGGCCAACCATTCAAGATGTTGTTCCTCACGGATGAAGCCGATGATTTTGAGTTTTTGAACTTCTTGTTCAATTTTATCCATCACATCTGGACGGAATCTTCTTTGGCCCTGCTTGACAGGATTGATGTCTTCTTGAAGATTGAGTTTGTGGACTGCTATTTTGGAGTCTAAGCCAGGCATTTCAGCATAAGACCATGCAAAGCAATCAACGAACTCACGAAGAAAGGCGATATACTCGGGTAACTCATCATCCTTTATATTCTTGCTTATGAATACAGGACGTGGGTTATCTGGTGTTCCCAAGTCTATCTTTTGAACATGATCTTCCGTTGGAAGGTTCGAAGGTGGTTCCTCCACAATATTTTCGGAGGCTTCCAGTTCTACGAAACCTTCTGGGGTTTCAAGGGCATTTCCAGACCAAGGTTTTGTTCATTTCCATGGGTCTCCTTGATCGACAATTTTCTCAAGGCTTACTATGAGATAATCCCAATCCCCTGTTGAAACCGTGTTGAAGTAGGGTACTTCTTTTGGAGACGAGGGTTCTTCTGGGTCAAAAGACCACATGTCTTTGCCATCGGACAATTCCTCTTCATTGTCAGAGAAGTCGTACCAATTGGATGAGTTTCCTGGATCTTTGTCAAAAGACTCATCGAAGAGATATCCAGGGAGATCGATGTCTTCATTGACTTGAGATGTTGAGGCCTGGTTGGTAAATTGACTTTTAAGCCTTTGCGTCAACTGTCTCAGGGGAGTGTCGGGATCATACCCTAGCCCGTGTGAAGACTTTTCTACATGGTCGTAGAGTCTCCAATCTTCCAGCTGGCTTTTAGTCAAGACGGGCCCCAATGGCGTGAGAATACCGCGTCCTTCTCCCAAACCGACTGGGTTTTGAGCGTCATAGCCCATTTTCTTCATAATATCTTGTGCCACAGGACTATATAAGGATAGTTGAGGCATACCTTCATTTTGGAAGGGTTCAAGCATGGAGTTTGATGAAAAAGCATCCGATCTAAGGAAGAAGATCGGCTTTTCCTTTGCTGAAGTTGCTGGAACAACGAAGGAAGCTGACGTAGGATCTTCTATGTCAGAAGTTATCTCCATTAGAGTAAGAGCATGCTGAACTTGTTGAGTGTCAGCTTGGTTTGACGATGTGTCGTCTTCTGCCTTTGAATCCGAATCCGTGCCTTGCATGATAGACATGAAAGAGACAACAACTTTGCCCCCAGACTTTTGCTTTGCCGTCTTCACTTTAGTTGTGATGACCAAAGGCTTTGAAGGTTTGAGGGAGAGAAGGGAGTTTGAATGCTCTCTTCGGATTTACCGGATGGTTTGTTCTCTTCCGGTGATTGTTGAGGAGCCTTGCCTTTATCTTTCCGGAGATTTTCGGCAAAGGGTGCTGTGTGCTTCTCCTCTTCTTCTTTTTCACCTTCATACATCTGTGAGTCTGCAAAGTGGACTTCTTTACCTTTGAAGGGTTTTTTGTCCACAAAGACTCGATGTATCATGTCGTCATCGCCAACAAACTTGATGCATTGATGTAGAGTTGAAGGGACAACACCATTCTCGTGGATCCAAGGGCGTCCGAGAAGGATGTTGTAGCATGAAGGGGTTTTTATTGCACATACAGTGACCTCAGAGATAAGATCACCGATCTGTAACTTGAACCTGATTTTGCCGATAGGCCTTTGAGTACTCCCATCATATCCAAAGATAGATACAGATCTGTGGCTCAGCTTGCTGGGTGGGATGCCCAACTCTTCGAGAGCCGAAGCGGAGATGAGGTTGAGTGCAGAACCTGGGTCGATCTAAACTCTATGCATAGGCATTTCCTTGATGTACCCTGTGAAGTACAGGGGTCGATTGTGCTTTGTTTTGCCAAGTAGGAGGCCGTCCTTAGTGAAGGCGATGGTTGCACTGGCTGCTTTTTGAACCAAGAGGCATTCGATGCATGGTCCCTCAGTTTTTTTCTTTTCTCCCTTTGAGGAAGCTTCTGAGTTTTTTACCCGCTAGTCCAATTCAATTTGGAGGACTTGCGGGGCATGTTTGTCGACATCCTCATTCAGCTTTTGTAATTCTAAAATGAGATTATCACGAGTGCGCGGAGACATTCGTAATAAATCTAGGATGTGCAGACGTGCATGTATGTGCTTGAAATGTTCAATCAAGTCTTACTTGAAAGCCTCCTTTGGGCCTGCATGTTCATCATTGTTGCCACTAGGGGCGCTTACAACATCTTTTCCCGAAGGATTTACTTATGTAAAGGAAGATTGGTTGTAATTCTTGTGGTAGTCCCGGCCAGAGCGAGTGCCTCTACTAACTTTGAGAACTTCTTGAGAAGGGTCTTCATTTGGAAGATTGTCTTGAAGATCAAGAGGCTGTTGTTTTTCATTTGATGAGGATGTATCTGCAGCAAAGTTGCTATCCTCAGTGATTGTGTTGCACAGAGCATTTTTCGGGAACAAGTCCTGAACAGCATCCAGCAACCTTTCTTGTTCGTTGACCAATTCATCGTCCCAAGCATCAATAGCTGGGGATTCTTCAGTCAGGAAGGGTGTGAGCTCTGAAGTCACGGTCTCAGGAGAAGAAGCTCGAGAGTGTGTCGTCTCAGTGAAAGTCACATGAGATGAGGTGGCTCCAGAGGATACGTTGCTAGGCATCGTCGGAGTGTAAGTGATCTCGTCAGACGATGTTTCGGAAGAGCTATAATCCCGAATTATCACATTACAGGAAGCTCTGATAGGAGACGTTGCCTGATCGGAGTCAGACTCATCCTCGGATGTAAGAGGATCGTCTATCCAGCAATTTTCCCCATTTTCAGGAGTTAAGGGAGGATGTACCTGATGGTCTTTAGGGACTTCAGGCTCTGGATTGCGAGGAGGCTCGTTGACGCAGTCTTGCTCTTGTTCTAGAGCGAGATGCTGCAAGATCCTTGCATATTCTTCAAGATCAGGCATGGGAGCCAAATCTTCTTCTTCATCAACTCTTTGTGGCTCAACATAGTTGATTTACATTGGAGCAATGACGGGTGCTGGTTCAACATCATTTTCTTATACAGCCTCTTGGTCTTCTTCATCATCAGACCAGGATCCTTGTGGCTGTAGGGGGTTATACCAGATTACCGGCATAAGATGAGTCTCAGGAACCCATTCTTCATCGGATAGATATTCTCCTGTTTCAAGGGACTCCTCCAATTCGTCGGTGTAGTTGGATTCGAATCCATCATGGGTGTCGCTTGACTCGTATCCATCAATGGAGAATCCAACTACCGAATTGCAAGAGTATGATGCCCCCTGCGTGGCTTCTTTGAATTGAGGTGGCATGAAATCACTGAGAGTGAATTTTCTTACCCCCTTTGAAGTCTCTGGAAGGGACATTTTTGTTGCCTCCAGTGAAGCGGTAGAGGAGGCCTCTGCCTTTTCTCGGACTTTTTGTTTTGGCTGGGTCTTCTCTTGCCGTTTGAGCTTGAGGAGATGTTTCCTAGCCTGCCTTTGCTGTTGAGCTGTAGGCTTTGTTTTTACAACCTCCCAATTTTCATCTTCCAGGAGATCGGGATGTACCCATATGGGTACGGAACCAGTTCCTTGAACGCTTGGATTGTGCTTATCACCTTGAAGGAAGTAGTGATCTTCTTCTTCGGTGATGTTGATGTTTGTCCACATGACACCATGTTGACGGAGGCAGACCCATAGTTTTTGTCAAAGGTGATGACTCCGTTTTTCCACATCTCATTTATTTTCTCTCTCACAACGAAGCATTGATTGATAGGATGCGAGATCATCTGGTGGTATGGACAGTACCGAGGATCGTTGGTTTTCCCAACATCACCCGGTCTTTTGGGTTCAGGCAAAGTGAGCTTGCCATTTGCCACGAGATCCCCAAAGATTTCATCAACATCTTCATCGAACGGGTATTTCTTTTGTACTCGCTCTTTGAAGGCATCTGAAGGTTCAGGCCTCTTACCTGCAGCTTTGTTTTCAGCTTTCTTTGGTGGCTGAGGAGCTGACTTGGTTTGCACATTGACGACCTCTTTTTTCTTTGTTTTTGAGGTTGCAATGGCGGTTGGCTCTTTTATTGCTGATTCCTGACTGTTGAGGTCTTTAATCACCGTTTCAGCTTCCATGGAAGCTTCTAGGAGTTCTCCCAAGTTCTTTGATTTGTTGCCGATGATCATGGAGCGGATTCTAGCTCTCATGTTGTTTCGGCAGATGTCGACTAGCGACGCTTGTGGCAATACATCAGAGCATTTCTATGCCATTGCTTTCCACTTGTGAATGAAGTCATATGTTGACTCATTCTCCCCCTATTTTAGGCTGCACAGCTGAGTCATAGTAGCGGGATGATCCTCACCTTTGAACTGAGTCAGGAAGCGTGTCTCTAGCATGGCCCAATTTTGGATGGAGTCCTCCGGCAAAGTGGAGTACCAATTGACGGCCGTACCTTTTAGGGTATTTGCAAAGAGGCAGATCTTGAGTGCATCTTGATCCGCGATAGCTCCCGTTAGGATCTTGAAGTGGATGACGTGTTGTCTGGCTTATCCTTTCCCCGTATATGTTTGGAGAGTATGATGCTTGAATTTTGTGGGGAACGGAACCGAGTCCATCCATAAGGGATATGGTGGCTTGATCCCATGCTCCTTGAGTATATCCTCTTCTTTTGCTTTTGTGAGGATATTGTCTACGTCCTTTTGGTAAGGGCCCGTGACTCATTTTCATCTCCATTTACCTCATCATCCTGATGATTCGAAGGAGGTTCATTGTTCGCCTGATTTTGGAAGGCGAGGAGAAGGTTTTCCATTAGAGTTTCAATCCTCTGTTGGCCTTGTTCCAACTGCTGGACGCGTGTGAGCACATCATCTTGAGGTGGATTGCGAGGTGGTGGCTAAGAATTTGTAGCCAGGATGTTCATCCTTCGAGATTCGAACGAAGAAATTGTCCTGGTGACTGAGCTGGGGCTCATTCTTTTTTATGAAGAACTTGAGGAAAGATCACTCTGCCGTCCTTTGCTTGAAGGAGCAGAGGATTCTTCTGAATGTCTTCTTGTCCTAGAGATGCCGCGGGTCATCTGACGTCGGACATGGATTTTTGTTGCTGACTTTTGGAGTCTTCTGGTTTTTCCAACCATATGGACAGCAACAACTTGGTTGGGTCTTTCTTTTTCGACCCATTTGTGAGAGACTTGAAGCGTAGGAGTTTGGGTCCTTTACTTCTCTAGTCTCTTTTGTCGATACGACGCCCGGCGGCGTATACGACGAGCAATTTGAGCTTCGGTCAGCTCTGGCTGGGCTTTGACAATGAAGGATGTGCTCCTTCGGGCGCAGCAGCCGAACCTGTCTTCTTTGTAGCTGGGCAAGGACAGGATGCGGACCCAGTCCTCCGCTTATTACAACGAAGCTTTAAATTTTTCGAGTTCAGCCCCTGTAGATATGAATGGTCGAACTGAAGGATTGTAGGCCTTGGCAGGTGCTTGCGGAGGCCTTGTGATGCATGACTTGATTTTGGGCTTGTAAGACCAATCCGGCTCATACTGGGTTGACTTGGGAGTCAAGTTGGAGATGGGTCTCTCTTCTTTCATGTAAGCAAGAGGGTAGAACTGGTTCTCCTTGAGTGGGGCCAGGTATGCTGGCTTGGTGGATGTTTGGGACCTTCTTTGTTTCGGTGAAGGTCTTGGGGACCAAGTCTTAGGATAGACCTGGTCGTTTGCGGGTCGAGGCTTCGTGGGGGTGCCACGGGCTTCGGGCCTTTTGGTGCTCGCTTTTGGTCTCACGGTAGTGACACGTTGAGAGGCGACCTTCTGCTTCTTGGAAGGAGCAGTTTGTTCTTTGGGAAGTGGGAATGGTCCCAGCGTCCCAAAGACGATAGTCCAGGGAGTCGAGGTCGACCCGGAGTTCAGAGAGTCGGCCGAGGGAGTTGACGCTTCGGTAGCTGATGGGGCGCTTGTAGGTGCGCGTGGTTTGGTTCTGTTGAAGCATGAGCTGGTGCTTGTTCTCATCGAAAGTAATGGTTAACGAAGCTGCCATTGTTAGTTTTTTCAAAAAAATTCTGAAACAAGACCACATCCATTAGTAATCACAAGAATATAATGATCATAAGTGGGAAGTTCTATGGCTTTGTCTTTTCAAATCGCTAGGGGGATATGACCCAAGCAAAATGAAGAAGGCAAAAAGCCATAAAGTGTACAATTGTTCTGATTGCAGGTATGGTGAGCCCAGAATGAGCGTTCCAATGATTGCTAGAAGCAATTGTGAACCTAAATTTGACTTATCGAGAAGCAGAGCATGCTCGATGTAAGAAGAATATAAGGTTGGAGCTACATATGTGCCGGTCGCGAATACAGTAGACCCTGAAAGGGCGTACTGGTACCACTAGACACAAATGTTTGAAGACCGCATCCATGAGATGAGATTCTCTATTTTGAAAGGTCAAGATTGGATTCATCAAAGAGAGCAGATGGTATTCCGATCCAAATACGGTCTCAGCGATTTCCGCGAGCGCTAGTACTCAGAAGGGAATGAACCATAATTTCTCGGATCTGAATCCAAAAATGGCAAGTTTTTTTTTTTTTTTAAAAGGCCTAGATCGGGTTCATCAAAGAGAGCAAAAGGCATTCCAATCTGAACACGGGCTCAACGATTTTCCCGAGCGCCAGTGCTCAGAAAGGAGGAGACCAAAATTTATCCGATCTGAACCCAAAAATGACGGAAGTTTTTTTTTTTAGATTTTTTTTAAAAATATTTTTTTTTATTTTTTTAATTAATTAATTTTTTTTTTAAGATTTTTTTTTGAAAAATCTTTTTTTTATTTTTTATTTTTTATTTTAAAAATTTTATTTTGAAAATTTTTTTATTTAAAAGACGAGAGAGTACACATAGGCCTCCTAACCCGGTCTTATGAAATCTCGATTGATAGAATTGCCCCCAGGTAAGGGTAGGATTACTTAAGGAACCCGTTTGGAGGACCCTTGCCTAGAACAGTCAAGCTGTCTCCACACTCTGGACAAGGCTTTTCTTGAATCAACCTTGATTAAAGAACGCAGTTGGTTTAACCTTAGTGGTCTGTGTTTTTTTTTTTTTTTAGATCCCAAATAGACTCATTGAAGAGAAACAATGGCCCAAATCCTTAGTCGAACAGGCTCAACATTTCTGCAAGCACGATGAACGATAGGAGAGGATCAAGGTTTCTCACTTTTGAATCCAAACTGAGAAATCTGATTTTCAGTTTTTTTTTGTTTAGATCCATAATGAACTCATTGAAGAGAAACAAAGGCCCAAATCCTTAGCCGAACAAGCTCAACATTTCTGCAAGCACGATGAATGATAGGAGAGGATCAAGGTTTCTCAATTTTGAATCCAAACTGAAAAATCTGATTTTTTGATTTTTTTTTTTTTAGATCTCTAATGAACTCATCGAAGAGAAACGATGGCCCAAAACCTTAGTCGAACAGGCTCAACATTTCTGCAAGCACGATGAACGATAAGAAAGGATCAAGGTTTCTCAATTTTGAATCCAAACTGAAAAATCTGATTTTTTTTGTTTTTTGTTTTTTAGATCTTTAATGAACTCATCGAAGAGAAACGATTGCCCAAGAGAGATATTCAAGCTTGCTAAAACTAGAGATCGGCGGACCAAGGACTTAAACCAAGTTAAATGCATTAAGGATGAGGATGAAAAGGTATTAGTAAAGGAGGAGGAGATAAAGGAGCGTTGGAAGAGCTACTTCTACAAGTTATTTAACGAAAGCAGTAGTAGTGACATACAATTGGGGCAGCTTACCATTTCTAGAGAAGAAGCGAATCATATGTTCTATAGGAGAATTAGTAGGGAAGAAGTTAAAGAAGTATTGAAAAGAATGAAGAATGGGGAAAGCGGTTGGGCCAGATGGTATCCCTATTGAGGTCTGGAGGTGCTTGGGGGAGGATGGTATTAGTTGGTTGACAAAGCTTTTTAATGTAGTGCTAAAGAGCAAGAAGATGCCTAATGCATGGAGGAAAAGTATTCTTATACCCATATACAAGAACAAAGGAGATATTCAGAACTGTGCGAACTACCGCGGGATTAAATTGATGAGCCATACGATGAAATTATGGGAGAGAGTTATTAAGAGAAGACTAAGAAGAACAACAAATATTTCAGAGAATCAATTTGGTTTCATGCCTGGGAGATCAACCATGGAGGCTATCTTTCTCTTGAGGAGGTTAATGGAACAGTATAGAGAAGGTAAGAGAGATTTACATATGGTGTTCATAACATTATAGAGAAGGTAAGAAAGATTTACATATGGTGTTCATTGACTTGGAGAAGGCCTATGACCGGGTTCCTAGGGAGATTCTTTGGAAAGTTCTGGAAAAGAAAAGAGCTTGTGTCGCTTATATTGAGGCGATAAAGGATATGTATGATAGAGTCGTGACATCTATAAGGACGACTGGCGGCGAAACTAAGGAGTTTCCTATTACGATTGGTCTACACCAAGGCTCAGCGTTAAGCCCGTACTTGTTTGCCCTAGTTATGGATGAGATTACAAGACTTATCCAGGATGAGGTGCCGTGGTGTATGCTATTTGTAGATGACATTGTTTTAGTGAATGAGACGAGAGAATGAGTGAATGCTAAACTTGAATTGTGGCGGAAAACATTAGAGACAAAAGGGTTTAGGCTAAGTCGATGCAAAACGGAATATATGGAATGCAAGTTTAGTCAAAGTAGGACACCTGGTAACATAGAAGTAAGTTTGGGCACACAAAAGATAGTAGAAAAAGAAAACTTTAGGTACCTTGGATCTATAGTGCAACAGGATGGAGGGATTGATACTGATGTAAGTCACAGGATTCAAGCCGGGTGGACCAAATGGAGGAGTGCTTCGGGGGTCTTGTGTGATCGGAAAGTCCCCCTCAAGGTTAAAGGAAAGTATTATAAGGTGGCGGTACAACCAGCGTTGTTATATGGATCAGAGTGTTGGGCAGTAAAGCATAATCATGTCAAGAAGATGGAAGTTGCGGAGATGAGAATGCTAAGATGGATGTGCGGGATCACAAGGAGAGATAGGATTAGGAATGAGGAGATTAGGGGCATAGTAGGAATAGTACCGATTGGAGATAAAATCAGAGAAATCGACTGAGATGGTTCGGCCATGTTAGAAGGCGTCCAATAGAGGCACCTGTTAAAAGGTGTGAAAGCATGGAGTTTGCCAAGAGTAGGAGAGGGAGAGGGAGACCCAAGAGAAGTTGGAAAGAAACTATTAAACATGATCTTGCCTACATGGATCTAACGGAGGACATGGCCCTAAACAGATTTGATTGGCGTCGTCAAATCCATATAGCCGACCCCACCTAGTGGGAAAAGGCTTGGTTTGGTTTGGTTTGGTTTTGTTTTGTTTTTTAGATCTTTAATGAACTCATCGAAGAGAAACGATTGCCCAAAACCTTAGTCGAACAGGCTCAACATTTCTGCAAGCACGATGAACGACAGGAAAGGATCAAGGTTTCTTAATTTTGAATCCAAATTGAAAAATCTAATTTTTTTATTTTTCTTTTTTTAAGATCTCTAATGAACTCATCGAAGAGAAACGATGGCCCAAATCCTTAGTCGAACAGGCTCAACATTTCTGCAAGCAAGATTAACGATAGGAAATGATCAAGGTTACTCAATTTTGAATCCAATCTAAGAAATCTGATTTTTTTTAAAAGAGAAAGAGTGGAGATAAACTCAAAGAATTAGAAATTTCCAAAAAATCTCATCTCATTTTTTTTAGATGCGAAATCCAACATAGGCCACCAATTAGAAAGTAGCCAAGGAATCGAGAAAAGAAGTATAAGCATAGAGCAAAAGATATGATATGCAAATATTTCATTTCTAGCATCGTGTTCTCAAATGAACGAGTCCCATCGGGTGTGCCAGCTTGATGGACCGCTCGTTCATGCTCGGTGCTACCGAGGTCGGCGGACGTGGGAGTCCGTTGGGTACGACCCTTTCGTGCCCGGGGGCAGAAGCGGGTATCAACATTTTTTTGTGTGGGTGTGCCAGATTTTATATTTTACTTGGAATTGTAAATGGTGATCCGGAGATCGACCTTCGCAAGTAAAAAGGAAATCAACTTCTTTCAAGTTTTCCATTGCATATATATTTAAGAAAAGAGACATTTTCTTGATTTTCTGTGAAAGGTGATTTTTTTGGCATATATTGCCGATTTTGGCATTTATAGCCGATTTTTGGCATTTATAGCCGATTTTGGCGTTTATAGCCGATTTACAATTCTTATCAATAATGAAAGACAAGAGTTGTGATTTTTGTCACTTTTAGAAAAATACAAACTACAATGAAAAGCAAGAAAATGAGGATCTAACTTTTCAGGAGATTGTGGGGGACTCGTTCAGATTGACGGTCGCAAGCCATGTGTGGACTTCGCCATCATCCATGCAGATGAGAACAGAGGATGCTCTTGATTCACTTGGCTTGGCTATAACCTCAGGTTTTTAGAGGACAAAGACCAATAAAGCTAGTCAATTAATCGCATAAAGTGGTCGCCGAGCAGTTGAAGAGTCGCGGGCCGTGCCGCGTCTTTTGAGATTCTACTGGCGATGATCATCGAAGGATCTTCATGTTGATCGACATCGGATGACCATGTAACTTTAGGTATTGGTTGCCAACAGCGGGTCGGTGTCATCTGTCCTGTCGATTTCTCGATCGGTCGGGTAGAAAGCACACTTTTTTGGTTGACCGGTTGGCGATCAATGTTGATTTTGATACTCTTGATGATTGACCCGTGATTTTGACGGATGTCAAAGGATTTGGCACCTCAAAAGTATGAATTTTGAAAAATCCCAGGAGTCGGAAGCTTCGAATCGCGAAAAATGACGAAAAAACGGGCTTTCCGGGGCCAACTCGGTGATTCCGGGCTCCATGGTCGCAGGCCAGGGTCGCAGGGATTTCTCCCCTTTTGTCTCGTTTTGCGGCCGTTTTTGATATTTTTTTATTCTTTTTTCTTCTGTATTTTTTCTTGACATTTTTTATCATTTATTGGCCTGATTTCCTTGTAGAAAACTTGACAGGAATCCTTGCATTTTGAAGTGCAAAGTTTCCAATTTTCCGGGAAAGCCGAAGACTTTGTCGCGTAGAGCTGGCGATTTTCCGTTAGAAGCTGCAACTGGGTCAAACGATGTTAGAATGACCTGAAATTTGGGGTGAAGCCTCCTGAGCAATAAATAAGACCAACCATAGGCTTTTGCTTGAGTTTTGAAGCCGTTTGGGGTCCTATCGCCAGTAGACTTGTTTTTGTCGAGATGAAGATGTCGCGGCTTGATGTGCGGTCAACTGATGTCCGATTGACTTGAAATTTGACAGGGAACCTATTGGAGTCATTTTAAGATGATCCATAGGCTTTGTCTTGAAAACCATGGTCCCAGGGAGCTTCGCCGCCGAGAGGCCTGATTTGGCTTCCGAGCGTCAAAGTCTGGTCAAATGTTGTCAAAATGCCCTGAAATTTGACGTGTAGCCCTTTGTAAGCATTTTGAAGCCGTCCATGTGCTCTTTCTGATGAGTGATGGCCTCGGTGGTTCTCGCCTCCGAGAGGCTTAATTTAGCTATTTGAGGGTTGATAGAGGGTCAAACGTTGTCGGTTTGACTTGGAACTTGACGTGGAGCCTTTTGGATGTATTTTGATACCATCCACAGGCTCTGATCGAAGATTTGGTGTCTCCGATGCTTTCGCCGCCGGGAGCTCCTTTTCAGCTACCGGAGAAACGAAGTTAGGCCAAATGATTTTGAAATGGCCCGAAACTTCTTGTGTACTCCTCTTTTGGCTGTCTTGAAGGATCTTGCAGTTTTTTGTTTGATTCTGACAAGATTTGATTTTTTTGAATGTAGCATTGCTTATTTATGGCAGGCTGCGACTTCATGTAGCTTTTTGGATCTTGAAGAAACAAACTGACATTTTTTGGTGTCAACAGGCCAATGTTCCTAGCCGAATTCGACATAACCCATGTTACTTAGAAGTCCGTAAAAGGATAAGCGATCGCTGACCATCTGGCACACCTCCCTCTGCCCTAGTACGAGCCAGTCAGAACTGATTTCCCCGACGAAAGCATTTTGTTTGCAAGCATTGAAGAGGCCAAGGATGATGATTTATGCTTTGAACCAAAATGGAAAAGGAGTCAGGGTAGTGCTATTATCCCCGGAAGGAGCTGTCATCCCAAGGGCCTACAAAATCGGATTTCCAGCGACCAATAATACGATGGAATACGAAGCTTTACTAGCGGGATTGAGAGAAGCTCAGGCCCTAGGCGTTGAGAAACTGAGAGTCTTCGGTGACTCCAAAGTTGTTACTTCCCAAGTGGCCGGAGAATGGAAGGTTAGTGCCCCTAAACTTGCACATTACCATGAGAAAGCGAAAGAACTAATGTCTGACTTCAAGAAGATTTCCTTTCTCTACATCCCTCGAGCCTTGAACCGACTGGCTGACTCATTAGCAATCTTAGCTTCGATCATAGAGATGCCCGATGACAAAGATTCTGAAGAGTTCCTAATTAGAAGGCTAGATTCTCCATCCGTCAAACCAATAGACCTGACCAAAGGGAACCCTGCCGAAGTTCTACCAAAAGTTTCGAAAGAAAAGAGTAGAAAGGCCGAGGCCAAAGAGTCCGATCAGGAGAAAGATTCTAAGCCCGAAGAAGGAGTCCTAGCTTGCATACAACATGACGATGACTTGGTGGATGATCACCCGTGGTACTACGATATATGGAATTACCTACGCGATGGCTACATCCCTGAGTATGCCACCCGATCAGATAAAAGAGCATTGAAAGAAATGGTTCAGAGATAAGTCATAGTCGCAGGACTAATGTACCATAGATCATTCAGCGGAATTCTCCTACGATGCGTAACCACAGAAGAAGGGCAAGAGATAGTTGAAGAAGCGCATTCGGGAGAGTGTGGAGGACACGTCAATGGCCAGATGTTAGCTAAGAAAATCATCCGCTTAGGTTACTATTGGTCGTCCCTAGAGTCGGATTCAGTCCATTATGTTAGAAGATGCAAAGAATGTCAGCTACATGCCGACCTAATTCATGCCCCCGCATCATCCCTTCACCCTACCATAGCTCCATGGCCTTTTTCGACCTAAGCCTTTGATATCATTGGACCCCTAGCCCATACCTTAGAAAACACACAAAATAAGGCATTCATATTGACAGCCACAGAATATTGCACTAAATGGGCAAAAGCAGAGGCATATGTTACTATTAAGGCTGCCTCCGTAGTCAAATTCATTAAAAGAATATAATAGCCAAGTTCGGCATCCCTTAAGCATGCATAACAGACAATGGCCCACAATTTATATCCCAACAAATGAACGAGTTGTGCACAAAATATGATATAGAACTGCATCATTCAACCCCATATTATCCTCAAGCAAATGGTCAAGCCGAAGCAACCAACAAGACCTCACTGAAGATCATCAAGAAGACTGTGCAAACCGCCAAAGGTAGTGATTGGTCAGACCGTTTGGTCGAAGCGTTGTGGGCATACCGGACCTCTATAAGAACTCATACGGGAGAAACCCCATACTCTTTGACCTACGAAATGGAAACAGTCCTTCCCCTCGAAGTCCTTCATCCATCTTTGCGCATCCAGCTAAATGAAGATATTACAGAAGACCAGAGGAGAGAAGCACTGCTACTTCAGCTAGACCTACTCGACGAGAAAAGAATGAAAGAAACATAGCACGCACAAGTATACCAGAAGCGAATTGCCAGAGCCTACGACAAACATGTCAAATAAAGAAAATTCAAGGCTGGCGACTTCGTGCTGAAGCGCATCACTCCATCCCAGCTTCCGCATCCCAGAGGTAAGTTACGACCCAATTGGGAAGGCCCTTATGTAATTAAAGAGATATATTATGGAAATGCATATAGACTAGTAAATGCAGAAGGGGAAGAGCTCCCCGATCCAAGGAACGCTATGTACCTGAAAAGGTACACAGTATGACCCCTCCCAATTCCTTGCAGAGTATGACCCTCCTTGCTCCTTGGCGTAGTTGTAGAAATCCCGTAGGAGGACCAAAGAGACGCACTCTGATGAAGCTTGGAACTCGAACACACACCAACACTAAAAAAATACACAAAACAGTGAGTCCGCCCCACACAAATTCTGCACGGCTAAAGCCATCCAATGTGAAGATTTGTAGGTAAGTTCACCCATGTCATGAAAGCTTCTTGATCGTCTGTCAAAAAAAATAAAAAAAACAAAAAGGGGTGATTAGTTATAAGTCTTGAAAAGAATAAAAGTTCTGTGACTAGTTTGGGTTCGTAGCCTTTTTAACCCGAGCCAGTAAACCCGTAGGGATATTTATGCACCTAGTGCCCTAAAGCCATCTGGTTTGAGAGTCATTGGCCTAATGCTCGTTACATGGGTTAATTAGAAAGCTTAAAAGACCCATGCATTGCACAGTCACATGTCAAAAAAAAAAGATCTATTAGAATTAGGCTCGCTGGAGTGACATGGGTACTTATCAAGCGGACTAGGCAGAAACACGGTGACTCACCACCCCCACACACGAACACTACTCACAAATGAGCCCCGGAAGCAATCAAGTACTTTCTAAAGTTCAACTGAAAAGACTAAGCAGCTACAAGAGGGGGCCTGTGAGGGCTCGACCTCCCAAAGATAGTTAGGGAAGATTATGTTGCCACCAAGGTGATAATCACGGATCGAGAGGCTAATCCACTTTCACGCCCTCGCCCACGGTCAAAATAAACACAAGTCTTATGTTAGGGTATTTTTTTTTATTATATATATACATACAAATATATGTTTATCTCACACGGCTTCCCAATCTAGGTCCTCATCACATACACGATTGCCACGGGCACTCACCAGCCTGCACACACTCACCTCATGCATGCTTATATTACTAATGACTTTTAGTTGGACGCAGGAAAAATATGTTCCGTAAGGTACCAATTCTATCTTGTTACTCTCTAAGCTTGAGTGCCAAAGGCTCCCCTGACATTTTTACCGAGAAAGAAAAATGCTACCTTAGCCAAACTATGCAAGGGGCCTAAAAATATTAAACTAACAAGTTTGTTTTGAGACCTTACAGGGAACCCAACCTCAATCACATCCGAAACATCCCACAAGCTAGGGCATTTTTTTACGGGTATTGTTTGGTGCACAACTCCTCATGACTCAAAAAGATTAAAGTGATGGTAACCAAACTTAGAAGATATACATTATGTATGTCATGATATCTTATGATGAATTTGATTATAGATGTATGCTATACACACCCCTTTATGATATCATATGTTGTGCGATTTGAAAATGATGTTATCTTGAACCTCTGCCTTTATACTTATAGCTGACAATGTGAATGCCTTAAAACATAGAATTACTTAGGCCACAAGCATCACACCCCCAGGCACTCCCCATTATTTGAAAACCCTGAATCCATATTGTTTCTCCAGGTCAAAGTTGATATGAGATTGTATTCGCTTGGTCTATTATATGGATTTAATTTTGTCTGTCCTAAGTTACTAATGTTCTTTTTTTTCACGAGAACTGTGCTTTAGAGCACGAATTTCGAGAAATTCTAGAAAAATTCTGGCAGCACTAACCCTTATTTTTGGACCCCGAAAAATCTCCGGATACAAAAAAACCGTTACCTGTGAAAGAAGTACACTTCATATATCCCTCTGGTACACCCCACAAAAGCTCCTCATCAATCAACCACACATGCATAGTACACACTATCTCAATTACACATACATAATACACATGTGCACAACATACACATAAGATCAAGTACACACCGTGAGCTAAGATAAGACGGAACGACAAAAATACATGACCAGCACATATGTGCATATAACATAGAACAAGGATGCACAAAAGGTGAATCCTAGAAAGATCAATCAAAGAATAATAACCCTATGGAGCAGCTCCCTCATGACGAGCCGATGAAGGAGCTCGAGTCGAATTCGAAAATGCATAACCTTTCTCCTCAGCCCTCCGGCGATGCCGCTCAAGGCGCCTCCGCAAGTCGGCGACCACCTCATCATGACTCAACTGCATGCGGTCCATGCACTGGGCGTATTGATCGTGAATGAGAGCCCTCTCCTCGCTCAAGCTAAGGGGTGGGGGAACGGAAGCAACAATAGCACCACTCTGTAGGACGACATACAAGGAAACGTTACATTCAGAAAAACTTGTAGCAGGAAACATGGAATTTAAAAGGAAGGAAAGACCCTCACCTGCGCAGAGGCCTCAAAGCTCCTGAGCTTGGCACCCAACTCGTCAACCTGCACCCCACAAGATTACAAAGCACATCAATATTAGAATAATCAAAATCGAATCATTGCATGAGTAGAGCTCATACCTGCGATGCTGAAGCGACTCTTCACAAACGGCCTATCGCGCTCACTACAAGCCTCTGCTTGCAGATCACAAAGACGAATGGTTAGGGATCAGTCATTCTACATCTTAAACGCGAGAACAACAAAATGAGACCCGAACCTCGCTAGCCCGCAGTCGGTCCACCTCGGCCCGTAGATTACTCTCTAGTCTGACCCTCATGGTCTCAGATGCAGCCAACTCCCTGTCCCTCTGCACGAGTACCAAATGTCATAAATATCAGCTCAAAATGAACGACTAAGTTAGTAACCTTGTACCTTATAAGTGTCCGCCAGCGCGTCAATCACAGCATCACGTAGCTTTAACTCTTCCTACAGATTTTATTGGATAAAGTAAAAGGAATTATCAAGTTCAAAAGGCTACTTCTACAATAAATTAAGAATCACGATTTCCATACCTCAGCTATCAATGATGCCCGTAACCCTCATGGCTTCCTGGAATTACAAAGGAATACGATGCGGTAAGTGAGCGCTCTAATGCGCGACGTCAAGAGACAGGACTCCCAGGCCATAGGCTACAACTTGAACAGGTGTTACCTTCTCTTTCACCAGCTCTGACAGCCGAAGCACCTCTTCACGAAGGGCCGACTCGACATCGGGTGCCACTCTCACAGAGGTTCCCTGCCACGAGGCACAACAAATATGATTAGAAAAGAAAGATGAGACAATATGGCTAATAAACCTGGTGAAATTTACCTTGCCCGAATCATCGCCTAATAAATGTGTCCCTTGATGTCCCGCCTCGGCTGGGGAAGCCGTCTAAAACAGAAAAGAAACATACGGGGTCGAATCAGGAATGAAAGACTATCAAATTAGGTAAGCAAGAATTAAATGATTACCCAAAGTGACATCAACGTCTCCATCGCCTCAGCACAATTTCGGACGGAATAAGAAGATCCGCCAGAATACGACTCAGGGAGTATTCCAGCGCCGTTCATAATCGCCCGATGCTTCTTCATTTGCATTGAAAGTAGGCGTTTGTCCCCCTCTGTCCCAATCATTGATTTTGGACTGGTGCGGGTGAGAGTGGCCAAATATCGTCTCGGCCCACCCCCTATATGAATGACTCATAACAGCCTCAAGGAGTAAGACAACCTGATGGCTTCCAAATTGGCGAGCAACCTGACTCACGATAAGCTTAACAATGATTTAAGGAGCATGTAACCATATGTCCCTCGCGAATAGATGCGCCCCCTCTCGTACCACCACTAGCTCATCGTCGGGACCACCTTGATAAGGACACCAAGTAATCTGAAAAGAGCAGATTATAATCCCGAAGAACATTAATAATCAACAACCTGAAGCAAGTTGGTGACCAATTTTGGCTTAACTCCCGGAGCGAGCTAATGACTCAACAAAAAGGAAGAGTGACTCACCTCTCAGTCCATCAATTCGTTCAAAATGAAGCGATAGCCTTGCTCACTGGGTCTCATTCCCAAATCTTTGGTTCTTTTTGCTAATTCCACAGGCCGAATGTCGGCGAAACCCCGCATAGTAGCGTTCGGATACCACTGCGCCGCCTGAGGAGCAAGATCCAACCGAGTGGGCAAACGCTCGAGACGACACTGTGAGATATGCTCCCACATCCACACATGTTTCAACACAGTCGAAACATTAGTCAGGGAGGACATCTAATGCGGAAGGTCAATAGATACAAGAAGATGATTTACTTGAAGTATTGGGACGAAACCCCGGAGACTCCTGTGGCTCTTCTGTACCCGAAACCTATCATCCAGACCATGGAAAAGAAATGCGATAGTCGCCTACTCGGCTCAAATCTTCGACAAATCTAAGCAAGGTACCAGACACCCTGTTGCCTGTAGCATTAGCAAATAAACACTTACCGAAGAAGTAAAGGAGGAATGCTCGAATGATCTTTTCTTCGCCCTGCCTGGCCGATATCAACCGAGGGTGTCTCAATGCGACATCAAGTCAGGTCTCCTTCTTCCCTGTCAAAATGACAAAAGAGCATATTGAATAAAACTCATCCATTCATGGATAAAAATGTTGAAGTCTTAGTCTAATACTCACTCGCCACATGGAAGGTATCGCAAGCTATCCCGACCCTCTTCCGACAATAGTACCCATCGACGGGTACCTCCCTCCACTCGTACTCTGCAAATGAAAGAGAACTGTAAACATTAGCTACACAGACTAGGAGTGGGAACAAGTCTAAAAGATCTACCTGTAAGGGAGACAACATCATCTTCGGCCCTCGCTCCATCAACTCTGCGAGGGGCTCACCGGGGCTTCACCCCCTCATCCTCACATCACCATCGTCCATCGAGTCATCACTACCATTAGATGTGAGCAGCTCATCCGAGGGCATCACATACTACTCATCATCAGAGTCGTTCGCCTCATCGCCTCCCTCGTCGCCAAGATTGCAGGTAGCCGCACCCTCGCCATCATGTATCCCGGCATCCGGACGAATAATACCCGCCTCATCTGTCCTAGCAAGCTCACTCACGGTCGGGGCAGACCCACCAACTCCATCCCTAGCTGATGAGTCTCCGGCCGCTACCATCTGCGCCTCATGTCCGGCCAAAACTCCGCCTGATCACGGGACCACCCTGGGATACATAAGAGAAGATAGTGAGTAAAAGAACAAATGAATCGAAGTTACAATAGAAAAAGTAGAATACTGACTGTCTGAGATCCTCGCCCTCGCAAGACCATAGGCCTCCCACAACCACTCGATGTCAATTTGGCTGGAGCCAAGGTAAGGCCGCGCGCCAAACAAACGCTGAAGCAATGGTCGAACAAGATCGGGATTAGAATCGGCCGCGCCAGTCGAGACCGGCAAACTGCTTACTCTCAACCCCCAACACCTCGATATATCCTCCAAGGTGATGGTCATCTCGCCAGTCAGGAAATGGAAAGAATGAGTCTCATCCCTCCATCTCTCAGAGAGTGCACTGACAAGAGAACGGTCGGGATGAAAGGCGACAATCGACATGAAATCTCCAAAGCCCATGGCCCGAAGACGGTCCTTCAGAGTGTCCAGCAGCTCCGTCCACCACTCTTTCACCTTTAGTCATCCCACCCGCCTCCGAGCAAGAGGCACAAGCTAAAATTGAGAAGAGCATCCTAATTGTTAGCCCAACCATTAGAAATAAATGATGGTGAGAAACAATACAAGAAAGAAAGAGTTTTACTACCTTGCCCACGTTTATCTCGTCAGCAAGATGGGGATCCTCCGTAGTTCGCAGCTTCTTACGCCTTTCTCCGGGTCGGGCCACGGTCTGCTCCGTCTCTAGCCCCTCAACAAGCCCAACTACAGGATCCTCCCTGAGTCTACCAAAAAGAACGCCTCCCGGATCTCCCGACAGACCCTCTACTAGCTCCACTGGCGTCGGGGCCCTCTTACAAGAAAGCCTCGTACTAACCATCCTGCACATTCGAAAAGAAAAGAAAACGCATATGAGAAATGGAAATTTAGAAACACACGAGCAGCGAGGCAAAATTTGAAGATGTTACATTGGACGCTATGCAAAACGACTGAGTTGAACATAAGAGAGACATTAAAATGCTTGAGCTTCGTGTGGACAAACCATGGTCATGAGCTCCAGCTGGTCCATTCGCCTGTGCAGTGTGTTAAAGTCATCGATAGGAGCCCTCTCATTGGTAGTCTTCGTAGCCTCCCAGCTTCAAACATTGCCCGAAGATCCAGCATACTCCACAGAAGGAATTGGAGCACCTTGCTAATAAAGGCTGGTAGGTCTTCCAAGAGCCCGTCATAACCGCGAAACCTATTGAGAGCAGTCCATGAAAAACAGCACAGATATATATATATTTATATATAAAAGAGAAAGATGGAAAACCACTTGGGCGCACCAGGGGTGGCACCCAAGTCTATCCCGGTAAATTCATCCCGGATGGGTCTGGTTCAGCATAAATTCATCCACCACAGCCCCTAGAATCCGTGAGGCCAGTCCCCTTAAGGTGCTGTTAGGTCACTTTAAAGTCTTTATGAAATCAAAAAAAACATGAGCCCATTATTTAAACAAGTATAAATTAAGCACTCATATAATGCAACATCTTAAGAACAAACAAATAACATTGGAACTTGCGGAGAGAAATTTATGAGAGATAAAAAACAGCATGGCGTCACAACAAATCGAAGCCAGATCAAATAATGAAACTTCAATCCTAGAACTACTATTCAGTTTGGACTAAATCAAAAGATCATCACCAATCAATAATGAGTAAAACAAAAGACTAACAATCTAAAATGAGAAAACATTATAATTTTCAGTAGCTCTTAGAACATGATATAAACACGAAAGAGCATCACAACATCATAAAAAAAACATCTTTCTTTTGAAAGGAGAAAGATGAAAGAATGAAAAAGATGATCTAACCCAAGCCAAGACAAGAGCATAGTTTAGCCAAAACCAAAATCGGTCTGAGATTCAAACACAACAGAACGTCACATCATGCCTAAAGAAGAGCAAAACAAACTAGAAAGCGTATTGCATACCCTAGAACCAATAGAGGAAAAGAATGCTTACTTGGAAACAAGAAGGAGATCAAAGGCTCTGGAATTCACAATCTGGAAGAGTGGAAGCATGAAAAGACCCATAGGCGGCACTTCCTTATATAGGTTAGTGTCCTAATTCGAAGAGAGGACGGAGTGCCACTTAGGAGTGCACCCAAGTTCCTTGCTTTCTAATTTCATCACGCAAAAGACCTCTCGCGTAACCGCCTCAAAGAGACCTGAACCAAGTAGGAAAGACCACTTCGGTGCACCAAGTACACAAGAACAGATAGGCACCCCTCCATGTGCACCCCAACCCTTTCTTTGAGCCCGAGGTACCCATCGATGCACAGATTTAAGGCCAAGACGGTTCTCTAATGATTAATAATCAAAACAAATCAGAACAACCACAAATCAGCGAACAAAAGGACATAATAAAAGGAAAAGAGCGGCAGAAGCCCGCGCACCAAGTATCACCCAATCACATGAAGGCTCATTGCATACACTTTGGTCCCATCACGCATACATTTAACATTGTGCATAGCATCCCATGTCATCTCCATCAATAAAATTAGAATTGTTACCTTGTAAATTATAAAACTGAGTACTACTGAAGAAAAATGCAGAATCTTTTAGTGTTTGTTCAATGTAGGATCTCGAAGCAAAAAAAAAAAAAAAAAAACGAGAACACCAAAGGAAACAAACAACAAAGGAAAATTTGTGTAGATGAATGACCCAAAGTTCGGCAAACAAACAACAAAGGAAAGCGGCAATGATCCCCAACGTTGTATTTACGGAAAATTATTGAGGTAAGTACCCATAACTATGAATTTCATGATTTTACCTCACGTCTGGAAATTGAGTCGCCGTAGGCCTCCTTTAAGCGCTTACAATCGGTACGGCAACCATAATATCGTGTTCTCATGAATTGTGGTGTTCGCCGACTCAAATCTTGACGTTGGAAGACGGAATCCGTGTAGTTCAAAACTCTCCATGATAAGCATGAAAAGAATGATTGAATCCTCTCCCGGGTTCTCATTTAAGCTAGGGTGAAGACCAAGATCCCTAGAGAGTGACGGTTATTCCGGTGACCGCCTTCCATTAATTTAGCTTTTTCGATGCATACCTGTGCTTCAAAATAAAAATCTATTTTTTTTTAAAATGCATCTCATTCTCATATGCACTCACACTACTGCTTGAACTATGTTTATGATTGCCATTAAGATCCCCATTATTGCTAGTTAGTTTCAACTATGCCTTGAACATTCAACTGTTGATGAAAGTTAAAAGACGTTATATGTGACAATTTGAATCGAACTCTATTGCAAGAACAAATGAACTTCTGATAGTGACTTAGCTAATCGAAAGATCGACTTCTGATTCAGACCACCAGGGCACAGTTCCCACCATCATTTTAAATTCAACAACCGGGGCACAGTTCCCAACCCGCCACGTGGCAATACCACGGGCACCGGGTTTCCAATCAAATCATTAGGCACGTAATTTCTTTTTTTCTTTTTCCCCAGAATCAGGATCGATCATAGAGAAGTGAACCTCACCTTTAAAACGAGTTTGCAATTGCATACTTCCGTAGGTGACCACTCCCACGAGCTCAAAACCTCCCGTGAGTCATTAGTGGTGTCTCTACTTTCTTTGGAGCACAACTCTCCACGTGTTGTTCTCCAAAGAGAGGCATACTGTAGACACCTCATTTGGCCCCCTATGACAGCCTAAAACACCTGTCATATATAGCGGTGCCCCCATTTCACCCATAATTGAATGATTAATGGCATAATTCAGATTAATTAATGACGATGAAGATGCTTGTTGATAATCGCACGCGCCTATTTATGATAATGCAAGCATTAGTTTTTCAAAGAAAAACAAAACAAAAGTAATAGCAAAATTAAACATTCGGCTTAGAAATCATAAAGTTCTTATTTATTTCATACCACCCCCACCCGAGACCCCAAAACGCAACGAGCAACACCCATTGGTCTGGATCCACTCTAGCAGGATAGTGTTGTAGCCGCTCCCAAGTAGTGCTATATAGGTTTATAATATTTCTTCTTCAATGCGGTTTTACAATTCCTCCATTTGTAAAGATAAAAGTCTCTCACTCCTCCCAATGGGCTGCCCGTATTCATTAAATTCTACCACGATGCGCTCTCCCTCATTAAAATATATAGCAAGCATCACAACATGTAGGAACACCACCAATGCAAAAAATCCTAATCATTTATATAATTTCAACTAGGAAAGACTAAAGACATGCATGTATACCAACTTGGGACAATCTGGGATCATTCAAAATAAAGACTAAGGGGGTGTTTGGTTAAAGGAAGATTACAGTATCATCACATTTGAGTATTGTAAGATATTTCATTATCATAGAATAAGATAGTGACATATTATGATATTGTGTCACTTGTGGTGTTTAGCAATTTCTGCTAATTTCAATATACCTTTGACGTGTTTGGCAATTTATAAGAATTTTCAGTAAATGATGCCCAAAACAAAAAATGAATACAGAAAAAAAAACCGAGATGATTGACCAAGTGAGAACCCACTAATTAGTAGTCACACTAGAGTAATTTGATATCGGTAACCATGATAGGACCCATTTGATTAAAAAAAAAACATTGGACTAAATGTTAAAAACCACAAGCAATGTCATTTCATCAATGTGAGTCCATCAAATGTTAATAACCATAATGTAATGCATCCAATGATGATTATAACAGAGAGCCCTATAGAGTTTTAGACACCTTTTAGGAATCCATCTATGAAAAATCAATATGGGACCCATTTGATATCAATAGTCATATTAACCAATCTAATTATAGTAATCACTAGGGGCGGGGGCGGGGGCGGGGGGGGCATTAAACAATGAGACTCATTTAATGATGGCAAACTAATAAATAGTCATACAATCCAATGATATTAATTAGTATGAGACCCATTAAATATTGGTAGTACGGGACCCGTTTAATACTGGTAATCATGGTAAATGTTACCCAACGTGACATTTGTAGGACCCACCTAATATTACTAATCAACAAAGAAACTACGTAATTATAATAGGATTAGGGGACCCACATAAAATTTATACACACTAAAGGGCCCATCCGATATTGAGTCACAGTAATACTCCTATAGAAACCATAATGTTAAAAATTATACTAAAATTATCAATGTTAATAAAATATGGTGGGCCACCATGGTAGTAATTTCTCATGAACTTCTACTAATTTTTGCAAAAACTCTTGACCCATGTTTTGGGTAGTTTTCTTAAGGAAAGATTACTTTATACAACATATACATGACTATTTTAATATGAAGGTTTGTATAAGAAAGTGAGATATTGTGGGATATTTTCTAAGTTATCCAAATACCTAGTTTTTAGGTGTGGAGATTATATTCTAAAGTACGAGATTATATAGCAAGATCTTTAGGAATATATGATTTCCAAACACACCCTAAATAAGAAAACTCAAGGAAAAAGTTCAATGGTAGTAGGAAAGTGCTTAATGTAGACATGAGATGTATATAACTTGGATAGGAGAAAGATCAACATGATTTTTAAACTTGAAATCATTGACACAATTCAACAAACACAGTGTGTGCAAGTCAAATCCCACAGAACTACACATATATAGCTAAAACCGCACATATATAGCACTTATGATAGATTTAGACCATCTAACACATGTTAATAAATCACCTAAGGACACAAATAAGTACAAACCATAAAGATTAAGATTTTCTTTAAAAAAAAAAACCCTAAGTTGGAACCCCCTTCTCCCTATGTCACTGCCAATGGGAATCAACCCCTTTTTTTCAAAGTTTTATTGATTCAAGCACTCTGGCATCAATAGAAATCAAAGGGTCATTCTAAATGCACCCATGCTACTTACTTTTAAACCCACTCTAGATGCCTATTAGAATATAGACTGCACATCAGTCTTTTCACTCCTCCACATTTTTGTCGGCAGGATGGTTGAAGTGGTCAACATGCCATTTCAACTCAATCAAGGTCACATGCAGTGAGAAGACTACAGTCAAATGGTCATTTCAACTCAAAAAGCGACAAAGGACTACTAGTACAAATGCATGCACCTGCTACAATGGACCACCAGGACACTGAACCTAAAAGGGATTTAAAAGGGCCACATGCAGTAGCCATGACATGTAGTTAATGGCCTTTTTTCTTTTTTTTTTTTTTGTAAGCGTAGCTAATGGCCTTAAGCTTCATCCTAAAATTATACACAGCTTTTGTGGGTCCCACAATGGGATTGGGACATATATTTGATGGGCCCATGTTAAGCCTAGTTGGTACCGGCATGGAGTAGATTCCACTTACTTTTTATGTTTTTTTGGTTTAGAAGGGTTTTCCACTTACTTGATCCATTGGAGTGGACCATAAAATCGAGAAACACAAAAACCAAACCCCCACCTCCAAATCCGAAAGTTTATTTTATAACGGTCAAAAACACCCTTGATGTATGGTGATCAGCACTATTTTTGTGTGGTTGGTGACAAATGCATGAGACCCATTTCTTTGTCACGAACTCTTTTGTTAGTTGCATCGTATTTTCGAAGGTTTCTCATTCAACGGTCAAGATTATCCGATCTTATTCTTCCGATCCATAAAATCTTTGGGTTATCCATTGTGATAGATAGTGGCCCACCTCATCAACGGTTTGACTTGATTAATTTTAAATCTTCAATTCAACCACATTAAGAGATATAGCAACTACCTATTGCGACATCAAAATGACATTTAACTACCTTTGAACGGCACTAAATGACAAAAAAAAAGGTCTGGATATTTAAAAAAAAATTTATTCAAACATATTAACACATGTTACATTCCTAATCTTCCAACACAATGGTTTCAGAAGGAAACCTAGAAAACATATACAGATTGAACACATTAATTCGCTCCGCATACAGGGTAGCTCATGCAGCTGCACAATCATACCTGAAGTGAACCCATTGAGGCATAATGGGAGGCATCGGGTAACCATCTGTCAATGCAACCTGGACGTAGTGATTATTATTTACGTACCCGATAACAACATGTTGATACAACGGTGGTGGAGTAAATCGAAGTGGCAAATACGTAAAGCTCTGTGCAGCACTTAAAACGTGTAATATCACATTGAACTTCGAAGCAATTAAGAGACCCATGTCTGGCATGGTCATCCAATGCTCAATCGGTGCTCCTCTATCTAATGCAAAAAAGTTCAGTGAGTTGTAAACACGAGTCCACTCGTTATCACTATCAAATATTGCAACATACTGTGTCCTGAATGTGTGCAACTCTTCTATTAAGCTATACCAGATAGTTGCCCATGCATCTTCGTGAAGACCAAGACAAACAGCTATCGCCCGAAATCCGTAATTCCCATCAGGTTTTTACGTCTTGTACATGCATATGTAAGGATGCAGTATAGGTGGAAATTGATGAACATAGGCATGTACAGAGTAGTTGTAAATAAAGGAGCAACTGTGTCTCGCTGGTTCCTGAAACTGAAAAGTATATGGCTGAACAAACTCCAAATGTATCCGTATTAGCATGAGTTGATATGTCTTCCCTATCCTTCGAGTCGGGGCCTCCAACGAATAATTGTTTCTGCTTGGTGTAGACACCTCATTTGGCCCCCTATGATAGCCTTAAATACCTGTCATATATAATGGTGCCCCCATTTTCACCCATATTGAATGATTAATGGCATAATTTAGATTAATTAATGACGATGAGATGCTTGTTTGATAGTTTTAGACTTAGTTCAACGACTTCTAGAAATTCATGAGAATAAAGCCAATCGCATTGAGATCTCGAGTCCAACTCACCTTTCACACAAGGAACGGACCACTACACTATTCAAACATAATCCAGACCACTTAAGACATGCTTAGGCTAATTGTTACGAAGATTACACCTAGCTTACCTAAATACCACCCAATTACCCTAAGTTAGGAAGCCACATCTATTGATCCAAGAGGTCCCCGAGCCCCTAATCATTAGGACAGTTGGACCCTTGGATTCTTCACTTCGAGGGCTTTCCGTCCATATATAGAACTCCGAGATCTGACGGGCACATCAAAAATCATAAAAGCAGGTCCCACAACCACGGGGCGCCCCCTTGAAAAATCACCTACCATTTCTAGACCTCTGATCGCCTCAGAAGTTGGCTTCGTCGCGATCTACTTTGCCGAGAGCTTTCCATTGATGTGTAGAACGCCAAAAATCCGGCGAGCTGATCAAAATCTACGAAACCTGGGTCCTAGTGATGATTGCCCGAATCAAACCCCATTGCGGCTCACTTTTTGGGCCCCAAACTTCTTACCCGAGTCCGACCCAGACTTGGACCCCACAGCCAAATCCATGGGCCTGATCCCAACATGGACCAAAACTCTAGCCCAACATGGACTTATACCTATTAAACATTGAACCCAAATTCCTAACCCAACCTCACCTGACCCAATAACCTAACCCACACCCGACCTGGCCCAGGTTGCATGGCCCGTCGCACAGATAAGGGAGATAAGAGTCCCACAGATCTGGAAACGAGAGTCCCAAATCTGAGGGCTCCATTTCCCCCTGATATCTCTCTCTCCCTCTCAATCTCCAACTCTCTCCCTTAAAACCTCTCCCCGATCTCTATCCTCTTGATGCGCATATCTCATCTCCAAACAACCCATCATCTTCATCTCTACTCCTCTGCGCAGACCCCAGAACTCCATCCCTCCCGGCCATCTCTCCATCTCACCACCCTTCTCACCCAGACACCATCCACAGGCCTCATCATTTCCATCACCCTCCTCCCAATCGCAGAACTCCGCCCTCACCATCTCCTTCATCCCCCCTCCATCACGCCATCTCCCCCCATCTTCTCCATCGCTCCCTCTCGTCACCTCCTTCATCTCCACGCAAGGAATCCCTACTGACCAACCTCCCTCTCGTCCTCCACTCCCTACACGCAACTCCTTCTCGGTTCTCATCATCTTCATCTCCATCACTCCCCTGCCCAGCCTCCCCTTTCCATCACCTCTCTCTAGTTCTTCATCCTTGCGCAGACTAGCCAGCCTCCCATCTTCATCGCCACCCTCTCCCTCAAGCGATCAACTCCTTCCCATCTCATCAGCGCCCCATGCGCAGATCTCACTCCTGCACAGCCCCCCCGGACCAACCCATCTCATCGCCATCATCTTCATCTCCCCAGCGTGCAGACGACCCACCATCATCTCCCCAACAGCCTTATGCGTCCACCATCTTCCATCAACCATCCATCACCTCCCCCTGATATCTCCATCACATCTCACCTCACTCCACCATCATCATCATCCTCTCCCTTTCATCATCACAAGCCATCTCTCTCCACCACCTGCACGCACGTAGCAGCCCCTGTACACACGCAGCAGCCCTGCAAACCATCTCTCTCCGCCCTCCATCGGCTTCATCTCCGCCGGACCTCTCCCCCTGCGCCAAGTAACACGTGCACCCACTTCACTGCACACCCCGCCTGCACATCCCCTCTTTCCTCTCTTTCTTCTTTTTCTTTCTTTATTTTTCTTTATTTCTTCTTCTTCTTTCTTTTCTTTCTT